>VXBC01002315.1:105723-167551 GCA_013399945.1 Ploceus nigricollis
TTTTTTTAATTGTTTTTTATATTTCAATTTTTTCTGTTTCTCTTCTGTCTCTTTTTTTACCTTTTTTTTCTTGATTTTATGGATTTCAAAGGGAATAGTTTTGGTCTATTTCCCTATACCCAATTTCATCTCAGTACCATTGGTTGTAGTCACTCCATTTTAAATGTTCTGGATTTTTCAGTTTCATTTTTGATTGACAGTATCTCCTTTCAGGAGTGTTTGTTCAGCTCTGTCCTCCGATTTCAAGATTTCATTCCCATTCCTGAACGGCTGCTAATTCCATGTCTCTCACCATCAGGAATATTGCTAAATCTGAGAGAGGACTGCATTTCTTCTTAGTTCACTCTATCCTTACTTACAAAGTTTCACACGAAGAACACTTTGTTATGGGGGGAAAAAGGAGCAAGACTTTAAGTTACACTGAGCATTGAGCGAGGCAGAAGAGTCTGACTACTTTATCCTGCCCTCCATCAACCCTCCTCCAGTTCTGGAGCTTTCATTCCCATCCCTGCCCCCACCCCAGTCTGCTGCTGAATTAACACAGGAAGAATCTTCCTTTAAAATGAAATCACTTCCCCAATCAGATGGGTTTTCTGAATCAAGAACTTCCTTTTTCCCTCTCTCTCCTCTGAGTATCTCGGGCAAAAGCCTCTCACCGCTCATTTTAGTCTCCTCAAACAAAGATTCCCAAAAAGCTGCTGGGATGGAAATGCATTTGTGCATTTGCATTTAAAAGTAGGCAATGAGCCTCGGCTGGCTCATCGAAACATGTACAGAGTTTTCTTCACTGCTGCAAGCTTGTGACATGTGACTGGGGGGAGGATGAGGAGAGGAAGGAGGAGTCACAGGAAAACCCGCCCCCCCAAAGCTGCTGCGGTCTTGTTCGCTGGCTCCAAGTTGTTTCAGTTCTGTGAAGCATCTGAACGAACCAAATACAAGGGGGAACACCAGTTGTGTTGAAAATATATCGTGCTCTTCAGGATGGACCTTTGTCCTGCTGGTAAGCCTCAACCATTGTGTGTCTTTTTTGGGGTGAGGGCTCTGCACTCAGTTTGATGGAGAAGAGCACACCATGAAGTCCCAGCAGCCAGAGTGGATGCTGTGGCTGGAGGAATGACATGCTGGAAGATCCCTGGTGATACAGTTAATTGCTTGTCAGTTTCCAGCATTAGGCATGGGTTTCTTTTTACTTGCTCTCCTTTCCCATTGGGAGCAGTTTTGCCACTGGTTTGAATGGCCTTTGTGCTGAGAGCCTTACTGCTCTGATTCCTTGGGCCAGCAATGCTGGGCCGAGCTGGGAACTGACTCCTCGGTGTCAGTGGTGTATGTGACACCTGGGGTGAGCATTGTAGGCTTTGGCTGGTCTCATTCAGCTCTGGCAAGCTCCTCCGTGGTGTTTCCCTACAGATCCAGAACTGCTGGCTTGCCTTGGTGGAGCCTCTCATGCAGTTGGGGATCCCAGTGTTACACCTGTGCAAGGCTTTTGGTACTGGGGCCTCCCTTGCTTATAGCCATGTTAGAGGTAAACGACTGTGTTAGGGTTCTAGAAACTCCAAGTGATCTACAGGTGAGCCTGCCTGGTCCTGAAATAATCTCAGTGGGCAGATGTGGGTGAGGGGAAATAAACCACATCTGAGGAACTGAGAGAGATCTTCGGTTTTATTTCCTGCTTTGGCAGGTGGTGGATAAAGTGGTTGGGATTCAGCAAGGAAAGGCATGCCACCAGACTGAGCATTTCCAGCTTCTGGCTGAGGAAGCTCTGAGTGTGTCAGAAGGAGAGCTGAGTGGGAACAGGCTGAACAAAGGAAGGAAAAG
The DNA here is from genome assembly GCA_013399945.1 of Ploceus nigricollis. Taxonomy (NCBI): domain Eukaryota; kingdom Metazoa; phylum Chordata; class Aves; order Passeriformes; family Ploceidae; genus Ploceus; species Ploceus nigricollis. Next base: position 107,539 of record VXBC01002315.1, read on the forward strand.
GATCACCTTGCTATATCTCTTCTCGTTCTGACTCTGTCCCCTCAGGCTTTTGTGCATCGGATAAGGAGCACAGAGTGAAAGCAAAAAAGCAGTGCCTAGTTTCAACAACTGTTGTGCACTTTTTAGCTCTGAGGTGTAGCCAAGGAAAGGGCATGCTCAAACCACATACCAGCCTTGCTTGCCAGGGAAATTCATGGTACCTGTAGGAGCTGAGTTCTTGCCAGCATCTGACTGGTGAAAATGGGTCTCTTCTGATCACCCAGCCCTCACTACCTGAAGGCAACTGTGGACAAAGCTTCTGCAGGACAAACTGGGCAGGAGGAGGGATAACTCATATTTTGCTATTTATTTTGGGGTGTGCCTTTGACAGAAACTAGGGGTCTCCTAACTGAAGGTCTAACACAGTCATTCACTCGAGTTGTGTTACTGCATTAATTATGTCTTGAAAGTTACACATTCAAACAAGCATACTTTCCTGAAAGTACACACACTGCAATAGCACAATGAGATCCTATTCAGGCACCGTGGGGGTTTGCTCAGTTCTGGGTAGAGGCAGAGCCTGGAGGCAGGCAATGCCTGGAGAGATGTGCTGGCTCTGACTGATGTTTTTGCTCAATCCCATCCTGTCATTCCACAGCTGGGTGAGAAGGTGGGTTTGTTTGGTGCTGAACTCCCTTGGGAGCCGAGGCTGCCACCAGAAACAGTTTTCCTGTGAGCTTTAGAGTACTGAATGCATTTGGAATTGCTCAGTTGTGGCATGATTGTCCTGAAGGTAAGAGGTGTGTGTACACCTTTCTCTGGGGCCACTCCTGCCTGGAGATGTGATGGTCCTGTTAGGTGCACATCTGTTTGCAAGTAAGGCTTGATGCCTTGGGGAGGCTGCTCTCCCTGCAGTGTGTGTCCTCTTCCAGCTTCCTTCAGAACCCTCCCAGGACTGTCTGAGTGAGGCCACAAAGCTGGTGTGCCAAGCCCTTGGGCTGGCTGTGTGACACACAGGAGAGCAGACTGGTACTGTGGTGTCCTGTGCTGGGATGTGTGGGGTAGGAGCTGTAGTCAAAAGTCATGGAAGGCTATCCTGAAGGATGGATGTAAGTTGTCATTTGAGATAAAAGGACCAGTAGACAACATAAATTCTTCTTCCCAGCTTTCCCCCCATAGCTGAAATGTACAAATTAAACCTGTTGGGATTTATGTTGAATTTCTTCTGACACAAGCTGGCAGAGACCTGTGGAATGCTGCAGGAGGGAGACACACATGGCTGGAGGGAGTTGAGGACTGGAAGGCTCTGTCATCTCCGTGCTACTAGACTGGTACCTGTCTGTGGAGGTGGTGCTCTTTACTGGAGATAGCACAGCAGTCATATCAAAAAAGAAAAGGAATTTCAGGTGAAATTTTTCTACCAGAGAGCTTCCTTCAGGCAGAAGCTGCCCATCAGGCTGCTCTGCTTTTGTGCTGCCGTGGGTGGAGGTGCCCAAACCCTTTAGCAGCGATACTCAAAGCCCTCCATTGCCTTGCAAATGAGCCTGATGAACCTTTGCTGTCGTACCGTGGGTGGGTAACACACGGGTCTGCACCGGTGGCACAGATACAGTCATTCTTCATAACCTTCCCCTGCTGCTTCTGCAGTTCATCCTTCCAGCTCTCCTGGGTGGTCACTTCCCACTTACCTCTGTGCTTCAAAAGCCATCTCCCTATTCCTATAATTTTCCATGGGACTGAAAGCCTTACACTTGGGTGGTTCAGCACAGCCCTTTGCAGTGGGAAATGAAACCAGCCAACACAGAACTCTCTGCTGGCCACACGAGTACCCAGATGTTTGGGTAACTCTGACCTGCCCTCCGGGTGGGGAGGCTGAAGGCATAAGTCACACAACTGGAAGTGAAGTCTGTGTCCTGAGTGACAGCACTGAAAATACAATCCTGGTCAGTTTGTGAAGAACTGGCAGGTCTTTCTATGTGGGTCTGCCCTGAGAGTGGGGAAACAACCTCAGGGGCAGGTGTAAGACCCACAAATGTGATGCTGATGCACTTTCCTTTCAATATTTGCTCTCTGAAAATAAATTCCAAACAGCAACCTAATGCTCTCTCTGGAGAGGATACTAGCCATTTTTTGTGTGTCTGAACTGGAAAACTTCAGTCTTGGTTGGGCTGACAGCATCCTTTTGAAACCTGGGGGTGTTTTTGTGGTGTATTCTTCATCAGGGTGAAATTCCCCCTGTGCAGAGAACCCTGACCAGGGCTATGCTTTATCTGTGTGCTGATCTAGTCCTAGAGGAAAGTAGAACTGAGGTGGTACTGCGGACTTTGACAAGGCATGGACCATTTTCTAAAGCAACCAAGGACTTAAGCTGTATAGGAAACCTGACAAAGACGCTCTCTGCAGCTCAGTCTAAATTGCCCTAAAAGTTTGATCCATCCATTTTTTTCCAAACTATGTCACCCTTTCCTCCTTTTTTACCCCTTGATTCCTTCCCCTTCTCTATGACTCCTTCTTTTTCTCCCCTGCCCTTCCCCCACACACACAGTCCTTCCCACACTTTTCTCATTCTGACAAACTCGGCAGGTGGGAGTTGGGGTTTTCAGATGTTCAGGAGGAAGGGGGCCTGTGTTAATTACAGCCTTGCTGGGGGTCGTGTGGGTGAGATGGTGTCCTCTGGGAGCCTCGTGACTCTTTGAGATGCTTTAGGCTGCTTTAGTAGACACAGAACAACTGAAGCAAAGCAACCAGCCACACCACAGAGTTTGCTGATGGGGAGGGGAAGGCAAGGTTCCTCAGGGTTGTCCTCCTACAGTGCTTTTGTGGAAAGAAATACAGGGCAAAAGGTCTTTGTTGTAATTTGTCAAGGAGTCACCCCAGTGATTCCACAATTACAAGCCCCGACAGGAGTGAGAGAGATACAGCTGGAGAGGCTGAGAGGCTGGCTGATCTCCTGCAGACACCACAACTGCAGGATGCATAAATTAAGCTGGAGGGCCTGGGCACTACTCAGAGGCACAGGGCTGACATTTAAAGGGAAGTCAGCAACCCACCTTACAAGCACCAGAGCCACTGCATGTTTTTGGTTGTTTTTCTTTGTGGTTTCTTTTCATTTGTTTGTTTTTTGTTTGCTAACCTTCCTGCCTGCTTTGGTTTTCCGCTCACCTACAGATTTGGCTGTCGTGAGCTTTTGGATGCCTTTTTCCTTCTCTCTTGACTGGCTTCATCAATCAGAGAGCTTCTTGCTGCTCTTCACAAGGGCTGCTTGCAGGGCTGGGAGGGCATGTGAGTCCTTCCCAGCCTGGCTTCATGCTGGCTCCTTGTCCAGTGCTTTACTCCCACAGACTCAGCTGCCTCTCCCCAGGGAATGCAATGCTTGAAACCATCAGGAAGAGTGGCAGGAGAGAGGCTGAAGCCTGAGAAAAGTAACAGGAACATACTTAGCACATGGAAACCCAACCAGCCAGGAGGTTGGGGGAAAGATTAGGACTGGGGAAGGTGGGTCTTTCTGAGCTGTTGTGGCCATGACAGGAAAGAAGCATACTAAGATCATTGCCCTTGTTGCTTTTCCTTCTGTCTGTTGTGGCTGCTTCCTTCCTTTTTTTTCTTCCACTCACATTTGTAGCAGTTGTTTTGCATGTGAGATCCACACTAAGAGAATTTCCAATGCAACTGGTGCTACTTCCCCTTTTTCTGGGAAGACAGGAGGCCCTGGGGATTTTGTCTTATGAAATAGTGGAGCAGGGCATCCAGTGACTTGACCTGGCTTCCTAGGGAAGCTTTATCTTGCAGCGTTTAGGTGCAGCAAGGACCCTGTCTGCAAGTTCACCAGTGCTCTCAGCCTTCTGCAAGCTCTGCTTTTTTCCTGGGGCCTCATCTTCTGCTTTGTGTCCTCTAGGGCTGCGGCCTTCTAATTTTCCTTGCAGAAGAGGCTGTGGTTCATCTGGATTATATTTAGCAGCAGCACTCTCACCCCATTTTTTTTAGGTCTTTTATGTATCATATTGTGGTTGCCTTGGCTTTGCTGCTATTTGTTTTAAGTTCCTGTACATTACAAGGAAGCCTACTCATATTTCTGCATTTTCTACTGTTCACAGAACAACAGCCACTCAAAGACCTTGGCTGAAAAATTCCTTTTTCAGCAAGGCTTTCATCCCCTAGATCCTGCCCTCCTACTTGAAAAACCTTGATTTTCTCTCTTAAGCCATTTCTGACTCTAGCTGTGGCAGATCAACTCATGAAGCCAGTGGTTTTCTTGGGAGGTTTGGATGTAGGTGAAGTAATTAGGTCATAGATTTTCAGTACCTAAAGATGACTGACATAACCACCAGAGAGCATTCAGTGAGACCTCTTCACCGTGCTCAGGGCAAGCAGAATTGGCTGAATAGGCAGTGGGTGTCTGCAGGGTCAGCTGAGAGGGCTGTGCAGAGCCTCTGGCTGCAAGGAGAGGGGGTATGGTCTGTGCTGCACACTCTGGGCTGAGAACCATTTGCAAGGCAAAGATGAGGTACAGTGGTTGCAACAGCAGGAAGCACAGATGCTGAAACACAGAAATCAGAGTTGCTGTGGCATGACCCTAGGAGAAGGTAAGTGCTGAGAGGTTGGGGCAGCTTTTTCCGTGATATGTTGGCCCCAGTAGAGTTTTCACAGGAATCTTTATTCTTTCAGAATCAACTGGCTTGAGTGGGGCTGAAGAGGCTGAAATAGAGACAATCAGGAAGCACAAACAGGAGCTTTTGGATGACATTAAGGTAAGGACCATCCTGTCCCTTGTGCCTGCCTAGCCTTCTGAAATCTGTCTTCACCAAGGAGCATCTTTGCATAACAGTCCAGGTCATGCAGAAGTGCTCTTGCAAAGGAGACATTTTCTCAGTCACGATCCAGCTTCAGTTTTAAACTTCAGGCTGCCCTGGCCTCTTTGGCCTGTTTGCCACCAGGGTACATCCATCCAGCCTGTGGTACTCTCTGCTGCAGGAATCATCAGATTTCAAATATCATGGGATGTTTGAAAAAGGCTGGTCAGATTATGAGCAATGATGAGCTGGGATTGTATATTTAGGTGTAAAGAAATGTCTTCATGAAGTCATACTGGCAGGCATCTGGCTCAGCATTTATGATTCTTTTTAATTACTGATTACCTGCTAATGGCATATCAGTCTTAGTTACCTGCAGCATCCCCCTGTGTTTATCAAACTTTTGTTTGCTTTGTAGACCTCTAGCAAGTCCTGCATGAAGGATCCTATCTCTTCAAAGAGGTCTCATGGCAGGACCTTCCACACAAGTTTCTGTGGCTGGAACTTGCTTTCCTTCTTTTCTTTTAGCAGACTCAACCATTTCTCCAGTAGCTCCTAAAATGTCTGAAAGTAATAGATTCAAAATCAGTCACTAAGACTGTATCAGAGTCCTGCATGGTGCTGTGCCCTTTCTATTCTGTTCTGCCTCCACCATGAAATGTGGTTTCTCATTTGAGAGAGCTTATAGCACTGAATCATTGGACTTGGACTGATTTTTCCACAACATGAAGCTGTCCAGATGCCTAGGGAATAGCTGCAATATTTCCTGGCGTGGAGTAAAGGATTAAGCCAAACTACATGTTACTTCTTAGGCTTCCAGACCTCCTCTCTCTGCTGCAAACCAGAATGGTCTCTTGTCCCCCCTTGCAAAACAGATTGTGAATGTATGTGCCTGGGATTTGCTTGTGTGTGGTTTGTCTCTCTTCAGTTTTCAGAACAGGCGAGGGCACTGTAAAGAGCAGGATACTTGAACAGGAGTACTACATTTTTTTGCCCACTATGGACAGAGAAAGGTTGCTAGACTGCACAAAACCATGCTTTAAAACCCAAAGCCATTAAGCAATGGAGTATGCAATGTCCAGTGGAGCAGAGTGAGTTTGGGTGAAAAGAGTGACATAGAACAAGAGACATTTTCCCCAGGGGGTTTTTTTTCAAAATGTATCTATCAGTACCCTTAAGCAGAAAGACTTGGGAGCATATCTGGGGGAAGGGGGTGGGGGGGAAGAGAAAAGAGGATGGGTCTTGGCTTGCCAGTAACACTGCCAAAAGACAGCAGTGAATAAAATAACAAAATTGATAATCACCTGAAAGTCATGAGCTGAGATCATGGTTCTCTTACATTTGTGCGACACCTAAAACTTAGTAAGGAACATGAACAGCTCTGGGGACCAATGAAGCACAACAGAAGGTGGCCAGAGCAAAACTGAAACCCAGAAGCTCTTTTAAGTTACGGAATATTGCAGAAATTCAGTTTCTCTGTCTGATTATGTGCTCCATCTACATCTTCATTCCTTGATGAGAAAGGATCTGTCGTAAAATAACCCTTCTTCCCTTGCCTGTTCTGGTTGGTATGGGGAAGAATTTGGGTGATTCCTATAAGAGAGCTGTGATGCACTTTGGCTTTGAGGTGGAACATAACTGCAGGATGGAAATAAGGAGATAGACGTCTTCATTTCCATGGTAACACAGAATATCCAGCGAAGGCAGCCATGGTCTGTCATGGGCCTAAAGGAAAGTGAATTCCACAATTGATTTTTTTAAAATCTGGCAGTAATTACTTTACCTTTATGCCTCCTCTCTTTTTTCTCCAACTGAAGAGAGTTATCTGCTCAGTAGTATTTAAATGACAGGTACTTTAAAAATTCTGTGTTTTACAATACAGCCACTTTGGGTTCATATTGATCTCACAGTTACCAGTTCCACTTCTCCTTTCCTGGATGTGTAGCAGGGCTATGCAAAATAAGAGCTCAAAAGGAATGGGCACAATGGAAGGATTCTTGCATCTGACATTGTTTGAGGAACTGGAATTAACAGCGGGGTGAGTTCTCTGACACTTGCTACACTGATTAAGCTGGATTTTTCCAGTCTTGATTGACAATAGGCATGAGAATATCCTTCTGTCTCTCTTTCCAGTTGTTTTCATCTGGAATCCAGCAGGGTCATTCCAGAGCAGTGCCCATTTCACAGGCATCCTTGGCTGGTCATGACCACCTGACCTGTCCTTTTCCTGTGACTGGGGGAAGAAGTTAGACATACTCTTACGCTTCCTTACAGCGTGTCTGCTGTTTTTCCCTCCATTGCCTTCATCTTCCTGATATTCCTTTTGCAGAAGCTGAAGGAGGAGATTGCTGAGGTGTTTGCAGAGATTGAGTGTTTCCAACATGCAGAGGAGAAGCAAGTGGCAGACGGTAATCCTGAAGAGCAGATCAGGCAAGTGGAATGAGTATTCCTTTGCTTACAGAGTCTCTCTTTTTAAGTTGAAAAAACAAAAACACTGATGGGATTTGGTTCACAACAAGGGCAGAGAGATGGGCAGGGAAATGAGGCCCTTCTATCCTCTTAGATTTCTCATTATTCCTGGATAGTCAGTCACCTGTCCTTGTTATATCTCACCTTATGAGTGAAATAACATGGTCCTTTATTCTAAGTTTGACTTTTCCTTATTTTTTGTGTTTACAGCAAACTGTCACAGAGGGATAAAATTCTGTCCCTGGGCCGGAAGAAATTCAACATGGATCCTGAAAAGGTAGGGTTTGTTCATCTCACCTATGAGGATAAAGCTGGGAGGAAGAGCCTCTGCTGGCTGCTGTTCCAGTTGCAGCCACTGATGTCAAAGGAACTGTGGCAGGGGACTGTGGGGATGGGTTCCTGCCTCACGAAGGCCCCTGTTGGGAGCAGCCTTCGCCCTCCCCCTCACTGAGGTCTTCTGATATGATCAAGCTAAGTTACTTCCCCCCATCATGGGCTTAGAGGCCACGCCATACAATTCAACCCAAACCTAAGAGAAGTAAAGGGAGGATGGTTTAACACTGCCAGCATGCCATGAGAGCCAAATTTCCTTCAGCACAGCCCTTCTTGACTGTGAGAGCCTAGGAGCTTGCTGTAATGTGATAGAGAAGGATGAACTAAGAAGAAGGTGAGAAGTTGTGAGAGTGTGTCAGGTTACTTGGCTCATTCAGAACAGAAGAGGACAGAATGTCTCTGTCATTTTGGAAACAGTTTTGGTTGAACTGTGGAGTAAACGTAGCTTTTCCACTTTCTGGAGCTCTGACCAGTGGTGTCAAGACTTCATAGCTTTCAGCCCTCTGCAGAAAGCTCTAAAACCATCATGATTAAATAGAGAAGATGTGACAAAGACAGTTCCCTCTTCCTTCCTCGTGATTTTTTGAGCTCTTCAAGGAAAACCACAAGCTGTGATCAAATGATAGCTGGTCATCAGCTCACCACCTCAGCTAGCATCTCGGGTGGCTGCCGCTCTGCATGACAGCTTTTCTTGCCTCCTCTGTTCCCTGCTGAGAGCGTCAAGGTGCCTTGCCCAGTGTCCACACCCCGGCTGGAGTGCTTGCCAGTCCCCTGGGCATCCCTCTGCCGGTGGGAGTTGTCTCAGAGCAGCAATGCCAGTACTTACAGCCTGTGTGAGAGGTGGTTTTGTTTTGCCTTTCTGTCTGACCTTGGTTTGAAGCCCCTGAGGCATCTCTCTCTGCCATGCTGTGCAGGAATGCCCAAACTAATTCTAACCCCAAACCAGTTTAGCTTTATGAATTCAATGCCAATCAGACTGGTCAAAATGTTATATACTCTGTGCCTATATAATGCAGATCTCTGATTATTGCCTCCCTCTTGCTACATGCCATAGAGTGGGAGGTGCTGCATTGCAAAGGAATTTCTTTGCCCCTCCTTTCTAAGGTTACGCTCCATCCGTGCACTGCTGATACTTATAAATGAGTTCCTATCTCCAAGATCCCATGGAAAGTTCCTGAGGCTAGAGGAGGTCAGCATTAGGAATCTGGCTGATAAAAACCTTTGGGGAGAAACATTTTCTTCTGGAAAATGGGGCCCCATCATCACTGCAATGCTTTTCAAAATTAAATTGATCTTAGTGAAAATCTGTCTGGGGAAAAAGAAAGGAAAATAGAGTGGAAAAAATCTCACAAAAATTTCAATTTCTTTGTTTAAAATTGCTTTTTCTTTGGGGCATTTTAAAAATAGTTTCATATATATTGCAAGAGAAAGTGAAATGATTCTGTTGAAGTAGAACATTTTGATGGATCTAAAACAATTTTCATTCCTTTATTGTATATTGCAATGAGAATTGCGGTGTGGTCTGGAGAACTGCAGCATTGTTAGATATTGTCAAGAATCTTTTGAAAAAAGCCTCAGCTTTTTCTCTGGCTTTAAAAGTCATGAAATTCTCTCTAAAATAGGATATTGACTCTTTGCACAACCCAACTCACAACCTCTATATTCCTTAAAAAGCATATTCCACTCTTATTGTCTAGGAGGGATGGAGCTGAAAAGATTGCAGACTTGTCTGTTCTGTGGCATAGAAGAAAAATCTAGGAAAAAATTGTTTCAAGTTGTCTCAAGCCCATATTTTTGTCTGAGTACATTTTTTTTATTATGCCTTATTTTAAACAAACAATTTTTCTTTTTAAGTTAATTTAGAAAAAAAAAGACATTTAGGAACAGAACAGTAAGACATTTTGATTGAAAATATTAGAATTTATTATTTTGACTTTTCCTTTTTGGACTTTAAATCTACGTTGCCTTATTTTGAGTTTCCATCCCAGGGAAACATTTAGCCAAATCTAGGGATGACATGAAAATGGGACTGACAACCCGTGGCGGATGAAGAGGGATTGAATAAAGATGAGAACATGGTTGTGGTCTCCCATGAAGGGAGTGGGGAGTAAGAGAGGAACAAGTACACTGAAGCTAAGGAAGGCTGATATCAGAGTGTTGGGATTCTACTTGCTCAATAGACCATAGAGCTGTTTTACTTCCCTCTCCTGCTTCTCCTTCCCAGGGGATCCAGTACCTGATCGAGCACCAGGTATTGTCTTCAGACCTTCAGGAGATTGCCAGATTCCTCCACAAGGGTGAAGGCCTGAACAAGACAGCCATTGGGGATTACCTGGGTGGGAGGTGAGCAGCCCAGGATGAGGAGACCCCTGGGAGGCCCTGTCCTGCCTGGCCCCTCTGAACTACCATTTTGGATGACCTGTGGCAGACCTCATCCAGGTGCCAAGACTGAACATATCTCCAATCACAGTGGGCTGGGTGGGCAGGACACCCCTGGGAGGGTCTTTGGAGTGTGACTAAGGCTGGCTGTATGAGCTACCTTTTCTCCTGCCTGTAATGGGATCAGTCATCCCAGACTGGAGTGTGCACCTTGGCTTCTTCTTGGTCAGAGGGGAAGGGAGACTGGGATGGAGCCAGGTGCGTGGTGTCACACTGAGGGACATCCAGACAGAGCAGGGTCAAAGCTCTCTTCTGACCTTTTCCCTCTCTCCTCTCCCAGGGACCCCACAAACATTCAGATCCTCCAGGCCTTTGTGGCATGTCACCAATTTGCCAACCTCAACCTGGTGCAGGCGCTGAGGTGAGTGAGCGTGCAGGGGACAGTGCTGGAACCTGCTCAGCCACTGGGTCTCACCACCCAGGAAGGTCAGGAGGCCCTCTTGGGCTGAAGTGGGAGCTTCCCAAGGCCCTGTGGTGTGTGTTGGCTCCAGGGCTGTTACTCTGTGAGGTGTCAACAGTTTCTCAAGGGGGGTGGGAAACACTCTCATGGCCCCTTGATTGGGTTGCCCACGTGCAGAAAAGTGGTTCACTGTGGCTTCAGTGTCTGGGGTGATGGAAAAGGTTATTTTTAGCAGCAGAAAATGTCTGTCCTCAGTGCCCATTATGTCAATAACAAAGTGACTCTGTTTTAGGGCACCTTGTTTTATAACAGGCTGACTCCTGGCAAGACTCTTTCTCCTGAGGCCTCTGCTGCTTTGCAGGGGTCTCATTAGGGGAGCAGAGCCATGATTTCTGGGAGGCTCAGTTCTCCTTCCTGCATTTAGGGTGTTTGAGACTGATGTATCCAGGCAATTTCTAGAGAGGAGCAGAGCTCCTGCTCCATGCCCTGTGTTGTCTCCCCAGTTTGATGGGATGACTTTTCTCATCTTCATGGTGATGCATGGGTTGAGGGGAGGCATCAGTGTCCCTTGGACCCCACCTGAGTGATGCTCTGATGCTCTGCTCCTGACAGACAGTTCCTCTGGAGCTTCCGGCTGCCTGGGGAGGCGCAGAAGATCGACCGGATGATGGAGGCCTTTGCCAGCTGGTACTGCAAGTGTAACCCAGGAGTGTTCCAGTCCACAGGTAGCTGAGGGAAGAAGGCTGTAAAGCTGAGCTATGCTGTTTGCTAGGGAGAGGAGCCTTCCTTTTCCATTCACAAAGCACAGGCAGCATCACTAGGAAGTCAGTTTCCCCTTAAGCTAAAGGAGGCAGCCCAGTTCCTGTGAAGATTTTCAATAAACTGAGCATCTTCAGTCCTCCTTTTGCTACTGTGCTCCAGGCCCTCCTGATGGGCACCAGACTGGAGAAGGGCTCCCACCCCCACATGAGGTATTACCTCATCACAGCAGGGATAGCACTGACAGATGTAGGTCTGCAGAAACTTTCCTGCTGGCAGAGCTGTTATTAGACTGCATCTGCCCAGCTTGCCCCATTATCCTGAGGGCATGGAATCACCTCCCTCTTAGGAAATCAACTGTGTCCCTCTTTCTCCTAGCAGAGGGAACATCTCCCTTTTTCTTCTACAAATAAGAGGATGACTGTCTTCTTCAGTGACTAGAAACCAGGCCACCTGTGGCGTGGATTGATCTGCCCTCTAAGACAAGTGCCACCCATGCTGATTTTCTTTCTCATTGCTAGATACCTGTTATGTACTCTCCTTCTCTATCATCATGCTTAACACCAGCCTGCACAACCCCAATGTGAAAGACAAACCCCACTTTGAAAGGTTTGTCTCCATCAACAGAGGCATTGACAATGGAGGAGACTTGCCAGAAGAGCTTCTAAAGGTAAGAAGAATTCCCGTTCTCTCATCCCCTGGGTCCACTGAGAAGCAAAGGTGCAGAGACAGGGAATGCATCCATTAGCAAAGCTACAGCTGGCATTTTCCTGAAGGCTCAGCAGGCATAGGACCTGCCCTGTGAGGTGAAGTAGAGGTGGGCAGCCTGCTTAGATGTGTCTGCCTTCACCCAAGCAGCCTGGGCAGAAAAACTTCTGTCTTGTGTCAAAGGGGCTGCGTACATCCCACACCTGGGGTTTGCTGAGCAGCATCCCCTCAGGGCAGAGGCTTTAGATTGTTCTCCAAAGTGTCATTTCTTCCAGGCAGGAGCCTGTAGTCTCTTTTTTTTTTTTTTTACCCTTGGCTTGGGATTTGTGTAATAAATGATGGCAGATACAATGATGTGAACAACATTTCAGTATCCTTTGAAAGCAGTAACCTGCCTCCCGGTCACTCTGCTGTTATAAATGTCACCCTTTGTGCCCCTCATACCAAAGCTTTGGCTCTGTGAAATGTGCCTCCTTGTGGCCATGTAGCTCTACGTGCTGGTCTCCATATTCCACTTCCTGGCAGCATTTGGCACCACCAACCCAGGTTCTAAATGGGGCAGCATCTCTGCTGTGCTGAGTCTCATCCTAGTGCCTTAATACTACCCAGAGCAGCACTTGTGACGTGCTGGCTTTGGTCACTGTAGCCTGTCTTGCTATGGGAGCACCATTTTATGGCTGTGGTTTTCCAAACTGAGACTCTTTTATGGCACAAGATGCAGAAAAGAGCTGGTGACCCCCCTGGAGACCCTGTGAGGTGCAGACTGGGGACTGCTTTATTCCCTATGCTCATCATGCGCTCTCCTGCCCTTCACCCAGCTTGCCTTGTAAAAACAGAGTGATGGACCAGATGGACCTAGGATAGTTGTGTACAAGCTTTGTCAGAAATCAATCTTATTTTCTCTCTTTCTCTCTCTCTCCTTCCCCACCAATGCTCTGGGGCAGAATCTGTTTGAGAGCATAAAGAACGAGCCGTTCTCCATACCAGAGGACGATGGCAACGACCTCACCCACACTTTCTTCAACCCTAACCGTGAAGGCTGGCTGCTGAAACTAGGTAAGGGAGAGGACTCCCCTAGCTCCTCTGACCTCCCCGTTTGCCTGCCTCCCGCCACAAATCTTCCCCGGGAACCTACCGTCATCTCCGCTGTCCTTCACTCCTGTCTGCTGCGATGGGCTGAGGCTGACACCTGCTGTTGAAACCGGCTGCCTGCTCCTTCGTCCGAGCTCCTGCGGGCTCTGTCTGCTCAAAAAGAGACTCAAAAACCCTCCCCGTTCCCAGACCCATCAGAGCAAAATTGGCTCCATGTGTGTGTGTCTATCACACAGCATCACATCAGTGGTGGTACTGTGGTGTCTCCTTGGGGCTCACCTACAGGGAGAGCTGGGAGGGTGTGACTGTGTGTGCATGTCTGGAGCTTGGGGGAAGGACAGAAAAATGTGTGACTAATGGCTCCTGAACCTCACTGCCTTTAGGAGGACGTGTGAAAACCTGGAAGCGCCGTTGGTTCATTCTGACTGATAACTGCCTGTATTACTTTGAATATACCACGGTAAGGGCTTAACTCATGGTTGGGAAACTCTCCTGGGTGGTTATGAGCCTCTGAGGGGCCAGGGAGGTGCAGAGAGTAGGAGGCAAGTCTCCCCCTTTTGCCCTGTGCTCCCAGACTGATCTCACACCTCCACTCTCTCCCGTGCTGTTTCCTCACCTCCTGTCTGGAGGAGGAGAGAGGCTGGACACTGCAGCTGTGTTCTCCTCTTGTGTGTCGATGGAAGGGGTCTCCCGAGGCATTACTCTGCCCTTGTCACCCCCACAAAGGCCCACACAGGGGAAATCAGAGAGGTTCTAAACAGTGGCAGAGATTTGGGGAGCATGTTGGGTGTTAATTCATGTTTCCTTGCCTTCAGGACAAAGAGCCTCTGGGCATTATCCCCTTGGAGAATCTATCAGTCCGGAAGGTGGATGATCCCAAAAAGCCAGTAAGTGTCCATTGGTTGGCACTCTGCCAACACAGGCTTTCAGAAGGTTGGAGGGAAGAGAAGATGCACACAAATTACTCCTACCCTACACAAATTGCTTCTACTCTACTTGCTTCTCAGAGGGGAGGTGCCATTGCAAACTGCCTTGTGCCCCCATCTAGACATGGCTGCGTTTTTAATTTATGCTTTTGGTGTGGGTAGAGAGCTGTCCTTTGACTGTATTGTGTTTTCACTGTGTACGTGTGTGTAGGGGGGCAGAGATGAATACACACAGCTGACTTCCTACTTATTTTGCACCAGGAGATGTGGGTTTAATTTCTCTCCTTGGGACTCTCCATAATGAGTTACAGCACATGTAGACCAAACAGAACTGTTGGTGTTAGGGAACTTGCCCAGGAAGTGACTCATTTCTTCTGTGTGTCTTTTGTGGATACCCACTTTTCAATGTGTCATGGCTCTGGGAAAAGTGCCTTCTATCTGTGTGGTGGCAGGCAGAAAGGAGGATGTTGCATCTACTTAAGAGGGGGAGGGATTTTCATGAGTGGAGTGGAGTGACAGATCCTAGAAGGCGTGTTTTGATAAGTGTTGATGCTCCGTCTCTCCATAAAGCCTGTTTTAGTGTCCATTTGTTCACAGGAGGGGTGTATTTACCTAAGAAGGAAGGTTATCTAACTCACAGGGAAATTTTTGGGGTGGGGAAACATAGGGTCTGTTGCATTTTGGAGACTCCTGCCCATTGGAAGCTCTCTGAGCCTGTTACCCATGGTTGAAGGCAGCAGTTTTCTTGGTCCCCCCTGTCTTATCCTACTGCTCCATTTTGTTTCCTTTTGGACAGAACTGCTTTGAACTCTTCAATCCCACCTGCAAAGGGCAGAAGATCAAAGCCTGCAAAACAGTTGGGGATGGGAAGGTGGTTGAAGGCAAGCATCAGTCCTACAAGATCTCAGCAGCCACTCCAGCAGAGCGTGATGAGTGGATTGAGGCAATACGGTGAGGAGAGCTTGAGGCTTGAATTGCCTTTTTTCAGCCCTAGGGACAAGTGGTCACAAAGTTTATTTGGCTATCTTTTATCAGATCTTGAAAAGGGGGGTGGAAAGAAGTGTTTGCAGTATAAGACCTATGGTACCTGTTGACTTTAAAGAGTTTCGAGGTCCCTTCTGGAGAATCTCTAGCCACAGATAAATTCTCTGCTGTAAGTCTGCAGATCTCCAGTCCTACATTTCAATAAGTGGTGTCTCTGTTCAAGTTCAGTTAGGTTGTATGTGCTGCTCTCCATCATTAAATCTCTTACTTTTGCTCCCATTTCCTCTAATTTCCAGGACCAGCATCACACAGGATCCTTTCTATGATCTGGTCTCTGCCCGTAAGAAAAAGATTGCCAGCAAAAACTGAACCATGACCTGGTCACCGGCATCAGAAAGGTGTAGGTTATTGGACAGCTCCCCTCTCACACTGGGCTCTTCCAGTGAAGAAATTTGGGAGCTTTGGTTCCATCTGCCTCCCACTTGGCAGGCAGATGACTGACAGGACAGCTTGCCCTCTTTGCTTCTTCCCCTTCCAAACTGAAGGCAGAGGCGCAGGGTGCGATCCACTGAGGACTGTCAGAACTGTGGGCAGGGGCTTGCCCATGTCTGAACATCAAGGCTCAACAGCAATTGGCCTTTGGTTCTCCCATGTAGCCCCAGACACGTGGGACAGGATCTGAGAGGAGAAAGGAATGTCTGCACAGTGTCTCCAGCCCCTCCTGTTGTCACACCAGGCCAGGGTATTTTTCTGTGGGGGACCATGTAGATTCTCTTGGAGCAATTGAGCATGGTCCAGTTGTTTGCAGAGCAGAAAGGCCCCAGTGGTTTCTCTTCTAGTGGTTGTGGGGTGGGGGCCACTGATATTTAGAAACTCACTGTGAAACCAGAGGTCAGGGTAAGATAGGAAGCCCTCAGTTCAGAAGAAACCCCTCTCTTCCCCTTCCTAAAGCCTGTAGTGAGGGCTGTAATCCTGGGAAGTCCCTGCTCTGTAACTGTGTCATAAATGTTAAAAAGTTAAAGATAATTGTATCCCTATTCACGTAAGGGCTAACTGAGCATAGAGATGCTGTGGGACCAGGAATGCAGCTCTGGGTGTTTTGTCTCTCTTTCTTGAGGCTCGGGGACCATCACAGATTTCCTTAGGGAAGAAACCCAAACTCTAGCTCTCCTCCTGGCTGATGGCTCCCTGACAAAGGTCGGTTCCTTGAACCAGAGGCCTAGGTTTTGTATCTGAAAGTTTTGCAGTCAGATGGCATGAACAAATGGAGGTACATATATCTCCCCACCAGCACACACGCAGAGAGGCATTCATTCCCATCTTCATACAATGGTGTTGTCTGGGGGTTTTTGTCTCTTGTGTAAAGAGAGAAATAAAAGTGCTTAAAACAAGCCAAAAACTCAGGGTAACGTGATCATTTTCGTGATTAAAGTCAGAGGATGCGAGATAAGAGTATCGTGTTCCTGTGCCCAGCAGAGCAGCCTGAGCACCGCTGCAGTCTCTTGGCTTTTTCCTTCCTGCAGAGGGCTGTATCTACCAGGCAATCTGCAGCAAGGCCGGCACAGCCCAATTATTCATTCTGGTTCTTTTAGCCCAAGCCACAGGAATGTTGAATTAATTTCAAGAGGCAGGGAGCGTATCTCAGAGTTGAAGCACGTGCTCGCCCTGGAGAAGGAGTGTGAAGGTTTTCTTCTGCTCATGCCTGCAAATGTCTCCTGCACTGAATCTTTTTGTTGCTGATGTGATACAGAGTGAGTTTGCTGCTCCCTGCTCTGGAGCACATGTGCTTGCACACACACATTCACTCCCGCTTTGGGTTCAGTGCAGAGGCAGGCTCATGTCCAGAGGTGGAAGAGAAGTCAGAATATGGCCTCTCATCTTGGCAACATCTCCCACATATGTGAGAGAAATACAAATATACATTTGGTTGGTGGGAGATGCCCCAGGGCTTAGGACTGGAGTGAGAAACGTCTGTTCTAGTGCTTCTC
Organism: Ploceus nigricollis; assembly: GCA_013399945.1. Taxonomy (NCBI): domain Eukaryota; kingdom Metazoa; phylum Chordata; class Aves; order Passeriformes; family Ploceidae; genus Ploceus; species Ploceus nigricollis. The sequence goes on from VXBC01002315.1 coordinate 124,406, forward strand.
AGGCTTATACTCTGTGTGACAAACGCCATCAAAATGTAGTCTGGAGTCTCTATTCTACCCATAATGTGGTGTTTAGTGAGGGAATCCAGGCTAAGCCCTCCCTACAGTTTACCTGGATCATTCCTATGACATCAGGGTCTATCCAAGCTCTTCCCCATTCCTCCTCATCCCTAACTCTTCTAATTCTCTTCAGGCCCCATATGTCCTTTCTCTTCCCTTCTTCCCCTAGATACCCACACTGCAGAGAAAACTTACTCCCAGCAGTTACAGGGTGGGAGGTACAACTCGAGAGAGGCAAAACAATGCACAGAGACAGGCAATTGTGTAATTTCCATCTATCAAACTAACCACAAGAGTCAGGAAGGGTTGGACCATGTTTTGTTTCTCCTAGAAACTGAGGCAGGGAGACAGACAGTAAATTTGAGTTTCCATTGCCTTTCCTTGGCTCCAGCAGAGAAAATGCATTTCTAAACTCCTTGCTCTGCGATGCCCCAGTCTCCTCAGTGCCATGAACACAATGGCACGTGGTGCTGCCCACCAGCAACGCAACACGTGCTCTCTCTTAGTGGTGGCCTGACCTCGTGCCTGCTGAGTACCCATGTATTTGGTGTTGGCCTGGGTGTCTCAGGACAGGTCTCTAAAACTGACCCCCCCCTCATGTCTGTGTGCTTTGACAGACTCTCTTGGAGCCCTTAGAAATTTATGAGAGGAATGACTTGTGCAACTCAAATGGCATCAGCAGGGAAGGTGTTACTGACCACCATCACACCTTCCCTGTGCTGAGGGCAGCTGCAGCAGCTCACACAGGTACAGGCACACACACAGCCCCTCAGGTGCTCAGTCTGACAGATTTCTATCTGGATGGTGGAGGTATTTCTCTTTCTCATAGGCAGCATGTGTGGCTCACACAGACATACATGCAGAAGACTGACACTTATTCCCTGCCTGCCTAAGGATTCCTGCACACACCCAGCCATTCTTTTTCATAATAAATGTCCATCTATTTTCATAAAATAGAATAGTGCAGATGTGTGGAATAGACCACATTGTTGCATCCTGCCTCTTCCTCACTCCTTCCTGTCCTCCTATCCCCTGTTTATCAGCTCATTTTTGGAAGGCTAATACATTTTAAAAAGGATTCTAGAAATTGTTTGCACTGACAGAGATGGAGCAGCTGTGAGGAGAGCCAGCAGCCTCATGCAGTACAGCTTAGGTAGAGAAAATCTCTGTGAGGTGGAGGGGTAGGACAGCGTACAAATGGAGGCACATTGGCCTGAATTATGGAGTGAGAGTGATCAAAGGACAGCAGTTGAACCTGTCCTTTGCCAGGGGCTGAATGCTCTTGGTAATGGGGGCTCAGGAGCAAATGGAGGCAAGGCTGCATCCAAGTTGGCCAGGATGGTGTTCAGTGGCAAGGTGAGAGCACCCATCAGAGACACTATTCCTGTCAGGCCTGAAGCTGCTCAGCTGTGCGTCACACAGCCTTCAGCACAACAGGAAAATCAAGGAGCTGCTTTCTGTCAGCTAAACAGGGTTATATGTACCAGGACTGCAGCCTTTTAACTCCCTCTGTGTGAGCACTTGTACTTCACCCCTCCACAGCAGTGCAGGGATTGACACTGAGAGGGGTTAGCAGTTCTGTCAGCTCGTACCATAAATCCATAGGATTGGAAAGGCTATCGCAGTGGCCTCAGAGGAATGGGAGCCAGTCTTTTCCCTCTGAGATCAGCCATTTGTATGGAAAAGAGCACAGCCTCACTGTATTGGAGCTGGTTGGAATGGTGCAGTCAGATTTGTGAGCCCAACAGGAGCAGTTCCTCCTGTCTCCCACGACTTGTGTTTGGTGGTGAGAAAGTAACTCGATACCTGAGGGTGGGGGACCAGCTGAGGCAGGGGTACTGAGGAACTTCTTCCTTCTTAATTTTTTGTGTTTTGAGTATGCATTTCACACAAAAAAGCCAGAGCACAAAGGTAGAGAGCAGGATGGCTCTTAAAGGCACCATGGCCTCTCTGCTGCACCTTGCTCTGGGTCAATTCTGCCTCCAGCCTGGCAGAGGACCCATTTCGGGGGCTGGAGGAAGCCCAGGCAGACAGGGGTTGAGACCTGGCCAGGATTTCTTGGAGTGTCACTGCTGTCACATCTGCAGTGTCTGTGCTCTAAGTGCCTGTGACAGGGGCATGCAGCAGTCTCATCTTGCCATGCCATTTCCAATCCTGCTGCCTCTCTGCAATGAAGATGAATGTTGCCTGTCCCACGCTATCACATTCCCATGTGTGTGAGCCTGTGTACAGACAGCAGTTTGCTGCTGAAGGCTGGTGCTGGTGGGCCAAGTTCAAGGAGGCTGTGTATGGCAGGGCAGAGGGATGCAAGGAATGAGGCAGGGAGGGTGGAGGAGTCTGGGTCTCTGTGGGTTGTCAGTGAGGAAGGGCTGGCACTGACAAGAACAGGGCTCCCACCTCAGCTCCAGAGCAGGGGCAGCACAAATGTCAGGAAGATGCAAGGTACAAACACCCTTTGAGCAGCCTGCAACCTCTGCCACAGATGCTGTGCCACACCACAGAGGGACACCTCGTGTCTGACAGCTGTCCTCTTCCGTGGGGACAAAGTCGCGTCACTAGACGTGCCAGCCCAACACTTCAGGGAGACAGTGGAGATGGTGCAAGGTGGCCATCACATATGGGCCCTCAAAGGCACAGGCTGTGCAGGGAGAGCACCATATGTCCTGCCAGCACAGCATGCTTTGCTCCTGTACCTTGCTGGAGGGACCTGGTAAAACACTCTGGATGGGAAGAACAGAGATAACAGAGGAGCAGGGAAGGGCAGTCCTTGTGGGGTTGGACAGCAAGCAGTGTGTGGGGAGAGGAGGGCAGGACAGACTGCAGAGATGTCTCTGGGCTCCTGGTCCCTGGGGACTACACTGGCAGGAGCATGGCCCTTCACCTGGGGCAGAACTGGGGAAGCACTGCTGTGGCTGTGCTAAGGGACATGGCAAGGTGACTCATTTAACCTCCCTCTGAGCTACCAGATTGACCTTAAGGGACAAGAAGAGACATTTTCTGCTGCCTCTTTAACTGTGGTGGGTGGCAGCAAGGTTCCTGGAGTTGGCTGAAGAGGTGGTGATTTGTGCAATTAACATCTAATCAGTTCTATGAATATTTATTGCTAGTCAGCAAGCTTCTGAGTGACAGTGAAGCCCCATCTGATTGGGATCACATTCACAGGTAAGTCAGAGCCTCCTTTGGGGGTCACAGACCTCCCAGTGGGGCAAAAGTTCACAATGGTATCACCATCCAGCAGCACATGGGAGGCACATGTGCAATATGAACATGGAAAACTGTATTCAACCCATTTTTGGAGAGATGGAAAAACTGAGGTTTTAAAATTGACTTGTTGGGGAGAGACACCTTGAAATAGTCTGAATATATTAACAAACAACACATGGCTGAGTTTGAGCCTGGGTGTTTGCTTTTAGTTTTGTTGGATTTGGTTGTTTGCTTTTTTGTTTGTTGGATTGTTGTTTTGGTTTTTTTTTTTTTTTTGTGTGTGTGCTCTCTTATTTATCTTCTATTGCAACATGGGAGAGAAAATAAAAGGGAGAGAAATATAAACCCCTGCAATTGTGTGAAAACTCGCATAACAGTCAGGAATTTCTTGGAGCTTGTCATTGACCCTTCCTCCAAGATGGCATAAAATGTGCAGTGAGCTAGTATTTTGTTTCCTCAAAAAAATACTACTTTGGGGTCTTTCTGTCATCATCAGAAACTTTGACTGTTCTCAACTTTGTCCAAATTTATGCTGCTTTCCAGAATCCTCCATTCTCTTCCTTTATCTTCTCTCTGCTCTAATCCTTTCACCTCACTTCTGCATCTGGCTTCTCTTTCCCATGGTACCTTCCACCTTCTGGGCTTTGCTCATCCCTCTCCATAAACTTGCCTTAACAAATCCCCTTTTTCCTGATGCTGCCTCTCCTGCCCTCCTGCTCCCTGGGCAGACTCAGCCTGCCTTGGCAGAGCTCTGGGAAAACCCCCTATTATCAGTGGAATGTGAGCTGTTAAACCTCAGCCAAACTCTTCTGCTCCTGCTGCTCACCTGCAGCTTGGGCTTGTGCTGGAGGTGCTGCCAAAAGCCTGTTATTACCTAAATGAAAAAGACACACAGCCCTCCCTGAAAAGGAAGACACACAGATAACAGTGATTTGCCTGTTGCCTGCTGCCTTCTGACTGAGAAAAACACCCCAAATTCTGGCCCTCAGTAGAGGGAGAGGGACAGAGACAATTCTGCACATTTTCACTTTCTGCATGGAAAGGATCCTGTGAATTTTTTGTGCCTGGGTGGGAGAAGATCCTCAGAATTTTCATCACAGATATCCCCTTCTTCTCGTGGTCTTGTGCTTGGCCTTGAGTGAATATAGGTAGTATGGGAAAAAAAATCCCCAAAAGTGGGAGCCAATAATAGACCCAGAATAAACTGCATGGTAACAGGGCAGGAAAGAGAAGGGAGGGGAAAGAAGGGAGGGTTGGCAAGTCTGAAGTCATTATCATAGAGCACGGGGGCTCTGTTGTGGAGAACTCTGTTTTCCTTGCTGCATCCTTCCACTTTCCTCAGCAGTTGCACCTGGAGCTGTGATTTCAATATCCAGGAGCTAATGGCCTGCTTGGTCCCCTCTGCAGAGGGCATTCAGCAGAAGAACATGTGCTTTGCACAGAGAAAAGCTAGAGAGACTTCAAGGGAGACAGTAGAAAGGGACAGAGGGGAGCAGGCAGCTCAGAGCCACGTGCTGTGGGGAAGAAGTGCACATCTTCCAGGTTCCTGGCAATGCCAGCTGACCCTAAAGCCCAGACATCACAGCTTCACATCTCACAGCTTGGTGTGCCTACAGTGGTGCCTTTGCTCTGATGCAGTTGGAATTCAGGTAATGGTAGGCAACACACTGTGGGGTGTGTGACCAGTAGTCAGCCAGTCACAGCCAGCCAGTATTGAGTGGTTTCCCTGTCCTGGGACCCACATTATTCAATATCTTCATTAATGTCAGAGAGAGTGGCATTAAGTATAGTCTCAGCAAGTTTGTGGGTGACACTGAGCTGAGTGGTGCATTTGACACACCATGGGGAGGAATGCCATCCAGAGGGCTCTTTACAGGTGGCAGATTTAAACTGAAAGGGGGCAGATTTAGACTGGACATAAGGAAGAAATTTCTTGTGATGAGGGTGGTGAGAGACTGGAACAGGTTGCCCAGAGAAGCTGGGGATGCCCCATCACTGGGATTGTTCAAGGCTGGATGGGTCTTCCAGCAACGTGGTCTAGTGGAAGATGTCTCTGCCCACAGTAGCAGCGGATGGATTAGATGATCTTTAAAGGTCTCTTTCAAACCAAAGCATTCTATGAACACATGCACATATGCACACATGCACACATTCTTTTTCTACTACAGTACTTTGTTATATCCATTTACCATTTGACCATCATCTTTCCCAAGTTAGACCAAAGTATCATCAATTTCCACAAACATAAGACTGGACTTTTTAAAAAATCCAAAGATTTTATTTCAATGTTGCCTAGTTATATTTTGGGAGGTTTTTTTTTTGTCTGGAGAAGAGAAAATATCTGGCTTCCCTCATTCCTTTTCATATTTGGCCTGAGAATTGAAATTATCTTTTCATTACCTTGACTCCAGGTACCGGGGCTTTAAGGAAAGTATTAATTTTTAGGATGCTTAGGACAAAAGGATGAGAATGTGTATCATTTCCATTTTCTCCTTTCATCAGACAGCTCTACTCCTGCTGTTAGGTGTGCCCTTATGCTCACATCTCCCCAAGTGTTTGCCCTCCTGTGTTCTCCTGCACCAAATATCTCTGCACCACGTGCAGCTCTGCTTAGTCCTTTGCAATCACACACAGAAGAGCCTTTTTGTTTTGGTCTGGTTCGTGTTTTTTTTTCAAGGAAAGGTCAATGTTTACCTTGCCCCATGGTGACATTTATCTCACACCCTTCAGAGCCAGGCTTGTTGGCCTGAGCAGCCAGAACTGCAGGTGAATCCATGGGGCACTGGGAACCCTCTGCAAATCCAGGGGGCCGTTGCTATGAGGGAAAAAGAAGAAGAGGAAAGCCTCTGTCCTCTAGGCAGGCTTGGGAGCTGTTGTATATTTCCCCTCCTCAGGGCAGACAGGCTGCTCCTATGAGATGGGAATTGCTAAGAGGTTGCAAACCTGTTGCTGTGAATTTCAGAGATGCCTGGCAGGGGCAGCTGGCGCGAGGACGGCTCAGTGTATTAAACTCGCCATAGTAAAGCCATAATGTGATTTTGCACGCTGCTGTGACCAGAATACCCAAACCAGCTCAGCACCTCACCTCCTCAGGGATGATCTCAATACCTTCTTGTTGCTCCAGCCCCTCTCCCTGCACCTGCAGTGCGTGTCCCAGCCATGAGGCTTTAGAAGAATGTCTGTCTGTACAGGAGGAAGGGGGGACTTTATCTCTTGACACCACCCAAGTCTCATAGGCGTGTTGGCTTCTTCATCTGCTCCTTTTAGGAGTGTGCCAAGCATCATTTATAGGTGGGAATGCATCATCAGCAAAGGAGAGAGGGCAGGATTGCTTCCTGGGAAGAGGAGAAAAAAGTGAGTTTCTGGGAAGGTGGGTCAGCTATATGTGGAAAGGACACTTGGGAAGAGAGAGGTCAAGTGTCAGATGGGACAAGAATGAAGGTCATGGAGGAAAACTAGGAAGAGGGATGCTCCAGGGAAAGAGCTGGGAATGGTTTGGGGGAGGGATGCCTTCAGAAGAAGTAGAATGTGTACAGGGATGTGGGAGGAAGGGTAGCCAGGAGATGGAGCTGTGGGAGGGCAGGCACGGGGATTGTACAAGGATTTGCAGTCAGGGTGGTGGGCATTTAGAGGGGATATATGCACCACTTCCCACAAGGTATATTCCCTTTATAAAAATCCACTTTGTAATCTGGAATCTGGGATTTGCTCTGTTGGACCTGTCTCTCCTCTGCAAAGCATCTAAGAGAGTTCATCTTGTTAAATCCTCTGCCCTGGAGGGGGTGAGGAGGTCAAATGCCTTCTGAAGGACAAACACTTAGCAAAGCTGCTTCCCTACTGTTGCAGAGACCTTAATCCCTTGCCTCCTTCCCTGTTCAGGCTCTATTACCTAGAGGAAAGAAAAGATGAGAAATACAGGTGGATGAGTACGAGCCCTCCATCCATCTTGCATGGGACTCCAAGTCTGTGTGCTACAGTCCCAGGTGGATTGTGCTATCTGCCCAGCTCTGCAGCTGCCCTGAAGGGATGAGGGCAGGGAAAGCCTGGGGCTCCCTCCCAGACCTGTGTCCTGACTAACTCACAGCCACCCAAATCTCCTGGTGAGACCCAGACTTTGCAACAGGGGAACACACAGGGCAAATGCCTGAGAACCCTATGCATCAGGAGAAAAAAGCTGGTGTCAGGGTTTGCATGACAGAGGAGAAGCCCAAATAGTACACCTGTTTCTGCCTCACTCTCTGTGTTTTTGCTCAGAAGACCTCAGGCATTGCAGTGGTCTCTGTTACACAGAGCTGACTTTGGGGTACAGCTCAGGTGCAGAGGAGCCTGACTGGAAGTGAAAGAGATGTGAGTTAAATAAAGGAAGATTTGTCAGTGACAACCATTTAGTAATTTGGAGGTTTTAGGGTGACTGCCTCTGACACAGTGGGTGTTAGCACAAGGAAGTTGTGAGACATTTCTATGCACATTGTTCTTTTCAAGCCCAGAGGAAGCCAGGAAGGGACCTGAGGGCTTGCTCTTCAGCTGTGAGTAAGCTTGTGAAAAACCTGCATTACCTGGGTCACTGACAACCTGTCTGCCCCAGGGGCAATGCTCCCCACTGGCTGGGTAACAAGGTCTTCCATCTCCAGTGCTGGCAGCGTGGCAGTCAGCCACTTGAGGAAAAGATGGATCAAAGCAGAATGCAGCCAAGGAAAACATGAGAGGGAGATGGAGTCCAACTCTGTGAGGCCAGGCTGAGTTTGCTAAGCAGTAGAAGGACAAAATTCCATTTCTTCAGCACTCTGGAGGGTGAGGCAGGAGTATGGATAAATGGGAATTAAACCTAATGTTCCTATGAGCAGGAAAGGGTTGGGGCATAATACTTCATTAGCCTTCCCTCCCAGCACCCAAATCAGACACCAGTTGCCACCATTTCTGTGCCAAAAAAAGACCCACCACAGATAAAAGGGAACAGCAGAGCAGATTAAGGGGAGTGCATGGAAATAGCAAAGGCTACATTGCTCTACCTCTTCCTGAATGCTCTTTTCTTTCCCTTTTTCCTTTTGGTACCCCATGTGCAGTGGTTTCCCATCGGCTCAGTGAGGAAAGGCAGGTGAATCCCTTTCTCTCACCACCTCTCCACAGACAGTCTCCAAGGGCTGGGGATGACAGTGTCTTTTTTGCCTGAGTTCTGCCACAGAGCAGAGAGGCAAGTCACACCTGACTGAGGACAGTGCTGCCACCAGAACAGGCTGGAAGTACCCAGCAGGGCTCCAGCCAGCATCCAGCCACTCCTGCCAGGGGAGATGGCTCCATACACAAGCTTCCTCCTTCCCTTTGAGGGATGGGCATGTCTCCCTTTGTTCTTCTCAAGGGAAAGGCACCGCTGGGCATAGAGGAGGGGAGCAGGTCTGTGTGGGTGTTGGGCAGTGGTTCCCCACCTAGAAACAGGCATGCTGTTAGCAAACAGCACTGCACAGGATTGTCATCATGAGGTGTGCAGTCACAGGAGTCAGGTCCCTCACAAGAGGAAAGGGCAGCCCTGTACTCAGCGCATACAGCCTGTTGGCCCTAATTTTTCCTCTGCTCTGGGCTCTGTGTGCCAGGATGAGATGCATCAGGAGAGGTACCATTTTGCTAAATCTTGAAGCTGACACTTTTAATATCCATTAGCGCTGCTACTCTGCCAGAGAGCATTAGTTAAGATACATGGACTGTTCCATCCCTGATCCCTAGCCTCAGCCCTACTATCCCTCCTTCTGTCTCCCCAGCCCAGCCTGACTGCTCTTCCCAGTACTGACAACATCAGTCATCTCAGGTCCAACCCTCTTGTTCAACAAATCTGTCAGTTCCATCTTTTACTCTGCTCGTTTTCAAGGATTTTTGTATCTTGAGGAAAGCATCTCTCCGTGCAATGCACATGGACCAATACCCAGACACATACCTAGAAAAGGACAGAAGGCAAAACTTCCTTTCTTCTGCCTCCAAGAAACAGATAGGAAGCACTAAATGGAGCAAATGAAGGAGGAAGTTTGAAATACAAATGCTGGCATTCCCTCTTGGCTGCATTGCAGGAGTCAGCAGAATCCTCTGCCAAGATTTGGTTTTGAGGCACTGTGCAAATGAGTTGTCAAAGCCACCCCTGTCATGCCTCCACTAGCTTGGGCTACTGAGCATCCAAAAACAGGATCACAGGACTATAAAAATATAGAATGCATTGGGTTGGAAGGGAGCTTACAGATCACCTAATTCCAACCCCTCTGCCATGGGCAGGGACATTTTCCACTGGACCTGAGTGGATTGCTCAGAGCCCTTTCCAGCCTGGTCTTGAGCACTGCCGGGGATGAGGCATCCACAGCTTTCTCTGGGCAACCTGTTCCAGTGCCTCACCATGCTCACAGTAGAGGAATTCTTCCTAATAGCTGATGAAGATCTTTCAGTTGCCGTCTTTCAGCTTACCACCATTCCCCCTTGTCCTATCGCTACATGCCCTTGTAAAAAGTCCTTCTACAGCTCTCTTGTAGTCTGTAGCTGAAAGGCTGCAATGAGGCATCCCTGGAGCCTTCTCTTCTCCAGGCTGATCAACAGTCCATGAAAAAGGATGGATCAGGAGCCAAGAGTAACATAAGCATGGGTAGGGCAGTCACCTCACACTACCCAAGCAGGGGTGGTGGCAGCAACAAGAACTATTAACAAGCTCCGATAAACCAAGCAGACCTCAGATCCACTCAGGAGCCACACAGCTACAGTGCACCAGAAGTGGGTGCCTTGGCATGAGCTCAAACAGGCCTCTGGGGCCTGGGCAGAGGATGTGTGAGTGGAAGCCACAGGTAAGACTGGTCAGAGCAGTTCAGGCTCATTAATGCACTTAAGGCCCTGACCCTATTTAATACCACTGAATGCCATGCCCTGGGTGTGTTGGTTACTGCAAGTGTCACTGGGGGTAGGTGGGCAGCAGTTACACTGTTGTATTCGAGCCTGTGTTTGTGATGAAGAGATTTATACATGCCAAATGTATCTGTGCATACTTATATGAAGCCGTGTGACTACTGAATCCAAAGGAGAAAAAAAGAAAAAAAAAAAAAATTGCAGCTGACAGAGCTGCTCAATCTACTGCCCCAGTAATCTGGTCTGCTCTTAAAAGTATGGGTGAGTTATTTTTACCATTTCTATCATCCCAGTTTAAATAAATTAATGATGGGAAAATCTTTTTAAGAAAGACAAGCCTTAGCCTTTTAATTTCTTGCTCTCAGCTGTTGTATTTGGCTGAGTTTGAATCAAAGCAGCTGTCCATCACTGTACCTAGACAAGCAGTGGAATGTACAAATATGCTTGAGTGACCTCTGTTTAGAAAGATGGTTAAAGAGTTTGTAACCGTGCTAGGAAGTTGGACATTGTTTTCTTGAATATGGGGAGACATTTTTGTCTGAGACCTACTTTATTAGGATATACTAGGGAGTTCTCACAGTGAAAAATAGAGGAAATAAAAATTTCCTCCCTACAGGCAGAGGACATTGTCACCTTGTCCCTGTGCCGATCAGAGGTAAAAGAAAGAAGTAAAAATGAAGAGAAGAAATGAATGTGTGTTAAAGTACCAAGCATGCACAGATGTCTGAAAGGATAATAGTCACAGAAGAACTGATTGGAAGTTGCACACACAAAACAAGCAGCTAGACAAAGTCTTTCAAAGGTGTTATTATTTAGAAATAATTCCATAGCAAAGCACAGGTGTGAAAAATCAGTATCTCATACAGAAATTTCTCGGCAGAACAGAGAGTGCTTTGGCAGCTCCATCCCAGCCCCAATACCACAGCAGCTCTAGGCTGTCTCTTATCATGGACCCTAGCCTTACTTTCTGGCTCAGGCTGGGACTAAGATCCCACCTCTGACCCACACCACAAACTTCCACCCAGCACGACTCTCTTAGCAGTGTACATTGAATTTTGTCTCCCCTGCTTTAAACCTACTTCAACCACACCTCTACTTTTTATCTTTATACCTTCACTAACGGCTTTTATCCTCTCTACAGGATGTCTTGGATTTTTATAGACAAGACTCTTAGCCATGGTGTTTGCTGTACTAATGATTCAACTATCTTGAATCCTCAGATAGCTTTCTTAAAATATTTGAAATTGCAATTCAATGCCTTCATTCTACCCTGTCTACTGTTTTTAAAGGCAGAATCCAGCTATTTATGTTAGGAGCATGAGATAGTATTTGCAATGCCTCCTAACAACATGGTGTTCAGGCACCAAACAGAAAAATCCCTGGGACTGCAAAAATTCTGGAACTGCTTCCTCTACACATGGGTATGCTCAAGTCGCCTGGGACAGACCAAAAATTTTCCTCCCCCAAGGTTCTTCACCCAGAGGGTGACTGGAGCACTGGAATAGCTTCCCAGGAAAGTGGTCACAGCACCAAGCCTGACAGAGTTCAAGAAGCATATGGACAACGATCTCAGGTACACAGTGTGACTCTTGGGGTGTCCTGTGCAGGGCCAGGAGCTGGACTTGATGCTCAGGATCAGCATGTTCTGTGATTCTGTGAGTGCCTAATTCCTCTTTAGACACTTGAATTCCCTTTGATTGGAAGGGACTGTAACTGTGAAAACTAAAGTAATTTGTCATTCCTTCACTCTGGTTTTTAAGGGCCAGAGTAGCCCAGAGACAGACAGACAGATTGAATGAATTAAGCAGCTCTGAATTAATCTCTAGTTTAGCAACATGTTCCTTTAGTCCTCGGGAAGGATTAGACAGGCAACACCTCAGAGCTGACCTCTAAGCTCTACCTGCTGCTACAGCCCAAGGTTGATTTGCCTTGGATTTGAAGCAACTGCTGTCAATAATATAAAACTCAAGAGGTGAATAACAGGCCCCCTCACGAGATCTTATTTTTTTTCCCCAGCCACCCTCTCTGCTCATGCAGCTTTAAACCCAATGGAGGAATGAGTAATTTTTTTCCTAATGACTGAAAAAAGGCAGATAAGAGGTAGGTCTTCAAATTAAGAATCCAAGACTTGATTGCAGCTCTTATCATATTTTTCCATTTTTTCCCCTTTTTCCCAACAGAAAATAAATTGCTTCAATAAATTATGTATTTAATCTGCATAGAGGACCAGCAGACTGGGCTCTCCTTTTAATATTTTCTACTGCGAGATAATCAACCCGTTCCTCTCACTGCATGGAACAAACGAATAGATTTTGAACAATTCCATTATTTGATGATTTCTACCATTATTAATACAAATTGTCTCTACTCGCTTTCAATTAGGGCATTTTTATTTTCTAATAAATCCCAAACAGGTTCTCTCAAACACCACCTAAATATGGAGAGATTACTGCATTTTCCATTTAAACAAAGAGCCCATCACATTGCATGCCTCACCTCCCTCTGCTTCTCTTGACTTTCCTTCTTCCAAACTCTTTTTCCATTTTCCCCTCCTGTCACTGTCAGCAGACCTCACTTACTTTCTTCTCCTAGTGCTTTCTTCCAAATCTAATTCTATGTCTGTGGGATGTGGTTTGCCCCACAGGCAGAGCAAAGATCTTGGTCGATTTTTTGTTGGGGATGGGAGGTTGTGGGGTCTGTGGTTTGGGAGGGAAAAATATCCTTTATAAAGGTCACACAAATAAAGCCACTGAAGTGTTTGTGAGAAGGTGCATTGGGACATAATCACACAGTAAAAATGTAAGAATGCTCCACCCTGAAAAAGCCAAAGATCTAGAATTTTGTCCTAAGGAACAAATGCTTAAAAACACATAAATATAAAATACTATCCTCAAAATGGAATGTCATCTTTTCAGATACCAACTTGTACAAACAGCTCTCCTTCTGCTATCAATTGAGTGCATTCTCTAAAAGGTGCTGCTTGGAGCAGACATTCAGCTCACTTTTTAATGCAGCAACTCTGGGGTGGAACCTGCCGCCCTGTGTGCTCCTGCAGTGCAGCAGCGTGTCTGAGTGATATGAGATGCCTGAGAGGTACGATTCAGTGTGGAGGATGTCTGCACTGCCAGCTTGTAGCAGTCTGGAGACCCATTCTGTATTCAGTGCTGTGGCAGCACAGTTTAGCTTTCAGGAGGGGCACCACGAAATCCAAGCCAGCAGCTGGACACGACTGGTTGTGGGTGAGGAGCACCATGCACACCCAGTGCCGTAGCAGCTCTGCCCCAGAACAGCAGCTGGATGCTCTGAGGAAGCCACCAGCCTCAGCAGGTTACCCAAGGCATCCCAGCTGCCTTTCCCAGGAGAATGGAACACAAACAGGCCATAGGTTTCTTCATACAACTCGTCTTTTTTACTGCTGCTGCCTGTCCTCCTGAGAGGTAGGAGAGTGCAAGTTGTCAGCTGCTATGGCAACCCTGTCTTGTGTGGCAAGGAGAGGGAAGGATGAGAATGAGGGCAGGGGTGGGAAAGGGTGTGGTGATAGAAGATCTTCACAGCTTGGTTCAAGATAATCAATATGCATTCATCATCCTTCATCACTACAAAACAAATGAGGCTGCCAGGCAGAAGGGGAGGAGACTGCTGTGGGATGGACAGGCATAAGGACAGGAGAGCTGGGCTGCTGCACAGTGATGGGCTGGCCATAAACTCCACATGCATGGCCTTCATCTCCTTCTGCACTTCGGCCACATCGTTCACAGTGTGTGCCACACATCCTCTCCCAGTGGACCGCACCTCCACCTCACCTCCCTTGGCCTCCTGGGTCATGTCTTGCTGTTGCCCACCTGCATATGTTCTCTGCGAGCGGCACTTCACAGCCCCTCCTGGACGTGCAGGAAGCCACACCTTTGCCCCCACCTGCGGGCAGGTTTGCAGTTCACAGCCGCAGAGCTGTGGAGGAGCGGTTCCTTATCCCGGTGCAGGCCCCACCCTGCGATCCTGGAGCCGCGGCCCCACGCGCGCACGCCTTGCAGCACGCAGAAGGCACAGCGCACACAGCCGCTCCCAGGCTTGGCCTCTGCCACGTATGTTTGCATACACTGTCACAGCCAACTTCCCTCCTCCCCTCCCAGGCAAATTTGCTTGAAGCACTGGAGTTCCCCGGCATACACACATCCTCCCCTCCGCCCCGATACTCCCTCCTGCCACGCCAGCCAGCACCAGCCACCCCCGCAAAAACACGCGCATGCAGATCGGGAGCGGTGGCAGAGCCCTCAGCGAGCTGCTGGAGCAGAACAGATGGCTTAGCAACCAAAAAAACAGTCATTTGCTCCACAAGTTTCTTCCTCAACGTTCTGTTTGTTTTCAGAACACGTTCATCACCAGAATAAAATCCAGGCAAGATGGGCTGATATAAACACCCCAGCCTTGATCCCTTGAGGTGTGAACTCCCACCTGCTTTTTGCACCCATTTTTTTTTTCCACAGATTTCAACTCACTCTTCCTGAGGCACCCCCTCCCCCTTTCCCACTTGCAAATGCCCCCCCTGCCATCAACATCCAGATTAACTTCATCTGCCTTGGGAGACAATACCCCCACAGCTTGTCTCATTCTTGTCCTCAGCTGGAAGGCACATTTCAGGTATTTCAATGCTCATTTCTCCATTTCAGGTGTGCAACTGACTCAAAAGAGCACTTTGCCTCTTGTCACACGCTGGAGTCACTTTCCTGAAAACCATTTACTATAGGTTTGAGAAAGCTACCTAGTGGATCTGCCATAGTATCCATCAGGTAGCACATGATGCTAAAAAGAAGGTTTGGGGGTATGTTGCAGCTACATGGAATTCCTGTCTGGGACTTGGGAGAGCAGATAAAGGGGCACTTGTATGAGTGAGGGGAAACTGTCTCTCACAAGCAGGAAGGAAGCTGTCATAATCTTGCTATGCGCTGCATCACAGCCAAGTGGGAGTTTTATCTCTCACAGGTCACACAGGTCAGTTATCAGGGCTGACCGTACCCAGGACCTATGGCAAGGGGCAGGGGAATCTTAAACCCTGCCCTGCTGCAGCTTTCTGCCATCTGTGGGGGGTGGGGTTTCCATCCCTGCTGTACATCAGCACCTGAGCAGTTCTGTCCATCACTAGAAGCTTCCAGTCAAGCTGAGCTGCAGCAGGAGGCAAATCTGACTCTGTCCAGGGACGTATCTGGAACTGGGTCTCACAGACCCACTCCCCCCACAACTTTACCAAAATTCAGGGCTGGGCACTCAAGATACAGGGTCCAACCTCCCCTGCCAGCTGAAACCAAGCTATTTTTACAAGCAAGCCAATTAACAGCTCTCTGTTCGTTCTCACATTGACACTTAATGATGATGCCTCCTGGGAGAATTCACCAGATGCATGGGGTGGGCAGGGAAAAGTCCCAGGAAGGCAAACAGCTGGTTCCAGTGAAGTAGGAGGACAAGAGAGCTGGGTTTGTCTGGGGTCATGCTATGGCTTCTGGACAAATTCTCTCAAACCCTGTCTCCCACCACTTAAACAGGAATCTCTGCTTTTGCAATGTTTTCCAGTGTAAGGGAACTGCACATCTCTGTTTCATCACTGAGGACAGGCCCTAAAGCCCCAGAGTACAGCCAATTAAGAGCCAGGCTGTGCACAAACTGCCTTTGTATTTCTAGCAGTAGTTGGGGTAGTGCCCTCCCTGCACACCTCTTTCCCTACTCCCTTCCCCATGAAGAATAGAAAATATAAAAAGCTTCTGTGAGATGAAAAAGAATTTTTGAAAAGAAAGGCTAGATGAAGAGGTAATTGCCAAACACAGTCAGCATGAGGAGAGGCAGTGAGAGGTGTGAGGAGTCCACAGGTATGTGAAAGCAAGGAGTTGTGTCAATAATTCGTAAGGAGGCAGAGTTAAATGAGACGGGGGTCTGGACAAAGGAGGGATGCAGAGGTTGAAAAGAGAAACTGATCCTTTATGGGAGGTAAAGGGGGACTAAGGAGTGCAAAGTACATAAGTGATAACCTTCAACCCTAAAGAAAAGTTGTGCTCCCACATGATTATGCTAGGTCATGCTTACCTCTGACTTAACCAGCCGTGTTATACTTAGGGGATCACACTTAGAGCCCAGCTTAAACTAAACACAGTCATCCATGCTGTGTCTAGCTCATGGGACAGAAAGTTTCAGTAAAAGGGCTGAGACAGGGTCTGCAAGCCTGCTGTGGTGTTTTGTGCATCACCAGGCTCTTCTGAAGGCTCGAGGCTGTATCCTCTGTGAGACTCAGTTATGCTATCCATAGGAGTTCTGCTCCCCTTCTACATCTAGACTGAGCTGCAAAGACAGGCTGCACCACGCCTTGGTAACCCCACCCCACATGGATGGAGCCAGGGACTGCAGCATGCCATGGCTGCCTGCCCACCTGCGGCCCTGCCCTGCCACATCAGGCAGGCACAGATGATGGGGTCTCACTGCACACGGGCTCAGCACGGGACAGGTGCACAATGCAGAGCGGAGCTGAGATGTGTTCTGGCGTGTTGAAGCTCAAATTTAGCCTAAAGAGCTTTTCCTTTGTCCCCAAGGGCCCTTCCAGGGGAGGAGGGCACGAGCGTCAGCCTTGCCACCACCATGAAATTGTGAGCAGTTGTGCTACGCAGCACAGCAACAACTGTGAAATCCCGAGGGGAGTCACGGATTCATTGCACTGTAACGGATCTGGGTCAAAACAGGGCAGGCGAGGGGAGCTGACAGGACAGGGAGAGCTGAAATCCCTCCTCCCAGGCTGCCTCCACTGCGAGCAAGAGCAAGCACCCACAATGTTGAGCAGGCTGTTGTGATGGCTGCTGGAGCCATCCAGGGCTTTTCCCAGAATTATTGTGTCTGTGGTCTCCAGAAACAAATCCCAATGGCATCCTTTTGCTGAGTATCCCCACTAATTGCCAGGCTGAAAGGCCAGGGAGAAGTAGGAGTTCCCTTGCAAAATCAGTGTGTGATCAACACACAAGGAAGGCTCCTGAGCCTTTCACATCTGGTTTCATGCCCAACCCTCTCATCTAGTGACAACCACAATTTCTCCTCTCCAGCCTGCTTACCCTAGGAGTGCTCCCCACACCTTCCAGCCCTGCTCCCTCCCTCCTCCATCACTGTGCAAGACACCAGCAGGCTGTGAGAGTGGGTCTAGGGGATGAAGGCTGCATTTCCTGACAAAGTCAGTCAAGGTTTGGCTTCAGCAGCAGACACACCCTTGGGCCTTCCATGTGTTTCACTCACCCTTACTCTGATGGTATTTCTCCCAGAAAGCTCCCCCACAGACATCACCCCATGCAGTAATTTCTGCCACCACAGGGTCATCTTCATTTCTGTTGCCTCTATTTCCTCAGTGCACCCATTAAAAAAAATTTGTTGTCACAGAGGGCCATTATGGATAAATAGTCTTGGGACAGGTCTTAGGGACAGGTTTAGCAGGGGATGGGGAGGAAGCAGGAGCCTGGATGTGCAGAGGTGGGGGAGGCTGGAGCTGTTCTCCCGCTGACAGCGGCATTCATCCGCAGAACTGCGCAGGACCTAATTAACGTGCAGTGATGCTGCCCATGGCAGGTAGTGCCACGGCAGGACATCAGCAAGGAGTGAACAGACAGGGAAGAAGGAGAGAAGAGGGTAGAGAGATGAGTGTAAGAATAGGGAGGGCAGGAGAAGTAGAGGAAAGGAGAAAGGGCAAGGCAAGCAGGGCGAAGAGGGCAGCCTGCTGCTTCTCCATCACCCTATAGGTATATCCTCCCTCTGGCTTCCCTAGCAAATTCATAATTGCAACATCTTTTTGCTTTTCACCTCACTGCTGTGAAGTGACAGCCCTTTTTGTAATGTTAATAACATTTTCAAACCCAGAGCATCAGCCAGAGCCCATGAGGGGCAGTGAGAAATGCAGAGGAGTGGGGCAGGGAGAAAAGTGGAGCACATAAGGATTTT
Organism: Ploceus nigricollis; assembly: GCA_013399945.1. Lineage (NCBI taxonomy): Eukaryota > Metazoa > Chordata > Aves > Passeriformes > Ploceidae > Ploceus > Ploceus nigricollis. The sequence goes on from VXBC01002315.1 coordinate 142,496, forward strand.
TTTGCTCTTTCAGATGAATTCAGGAATTGGGCTTTTGGTTGACAAAGAATAAACAACCCCATCCAGGTCTAGAGAGCCAGGTCTTGTCATCCATGGGCACACACCCGGCTGAAGGTAAGAGGATGGGGATGAGGAGTGTGGAAGGGGAGCAGAGCCATGTGCAGGGGCATACAGAGGTGGCAGGAAGTTTTGCTGTGAAAGGCCCAAATCAAAACATTTAATATAGCTGAGAGAGTAGATGATGAAAACCATCATGTGGCGAGGGGAGACACACTGTCACACCACACAAAACAAGCTTTACTTGCAGTGACTGGATGGAGGGTGGGGAAGACACTTTGTGGGGTGCCCATGCACGTTTGTTCACTGTGTGCACAGGGCTTTGTGCTCATGTGCCCTCTGCACTCAGAGCTCTCACCGCCCATGTGCTCAGGCTCTCCACACGTGTCTGCCTATGTCCACCTTCCCCATGTGCCCATTTGCTCAGTGTGAGCCTGTGAAAGCCAAAGTGGCAGGTGGGGTTTGTGCCTGCGAGGTGCTGGCGCAGGCTGCGGTCGCACAGTTGCGCAGCTGCGGCGCGTGTGTGCGCGCACACGTGCACACAGATATGCACTGCTCCCCTTCTGTACCAGCTGAGTACAGCCCACGGAGCTGCAGGGCACGCCACGTCCGGACAGCAGCTCCACGCTCCTGGATGCTGTGAATGATACAGGCTAGCTGTGGCAGTTCTCAGCAACTCAGGAGAAGGCTCTTAACTTGCACAGACAGCCGGTGCTGGGGGCAGCTGGCAAGGGGCTGGAAGCCAATCTACTTTGACAGCTGCTCTGCCAGGGGTGGTTGGGGGCTTCTCTCTTCATGTTTTCACCACAAACCGGTTACCTAGTGTGAGGCTAACAAGGCCACTGATAAATCCGACAGAAATGGGATCTAAGGGGACAAGCACAGTGTGCATTTAGCAGAATATCATCAGGAAAGCAAAGCACTCGAGAGCTGCACGCTTCTTGGTTCACGCGCTACTGATACACACTCATTTCATGCTTGCTGCTTTTCTCTGGGCCCCTCTTCCTGTCTGTCTTCCATTGCTCCTCCTCTTTCTCCCCACCTTCACCACATCCTTTTCCAAAGTACCTGCCCTTCGTGACCCTACTGAGCACCCAGTCAGGATACTGGGAAATCTGGAGCTTCCGTTGTCATTGGGACTGGCTCTCTGGATATCTTTTGGCAAAAAATCCTGAGAGGCGACTACAGTCATCCTCAGCTGATGCCACACTTAGATTGGCATGCATGGCCTTAGCCATCCTGGGAGACCCAGAGCCAGGCAGGTTGCCAGCTATCACAGAAAACTCGGAGCCAACAGGCTCCTGACAGCACTGGTGAGCCTCCTGCTATGAATAAAGGAGAAAACCCTAACAGCTTTGAGATTATTGAGGTGATCCAAAAGGGTTGTGATGTCTCAGCATAAAGTTCATCCTTTAAGATAAGTACTGGATACAGAGGGCTTGGAGCAAGCAAAGAAAAGGAGGTGAAAGAAAAAAACAAACAAAAAAAAAGTGCTCTGGATTACTCTTGAAAACTGTCCTGAGTCTATTCTGGTCCTGTCATGCCCCACACTGATCCATTCTCCATAGCCTCTCTTTCTTCCTTCAATCCACTGCAGAAAAGCTGGTTCTTTCTCCCGTCTCACAAATGAGTTTGAGAGGCCAGTGAAGACCTAATTTTCTAGCTCCACAAGTATTGGGAAGGAAAGAAAAAGAGTAAAATGTGTGACTTGGCAGAGGCAGCAGCTTTGTCACACATCACCCCATAAATCTCATGCCTGACAGAGTTTCTAATGCTGGAGTCACTTAAAACCATGGCATCGTATTGGGTTAAATTGATGGATGGCACTGAGAGAGGGACAGCCTAAAGCGCTGAGCAGGGACCCTGCCTGATGGCAGGCCTCTCACTCTCCTTCACATTCTGCTCCCTCTCTCCACTAATGGAGCTTCATCTCTTTAATCAGAAAGCAAGTGCTCTCCAGGTTACTGCCTGAAACGCTCAGCGGCACTCTTCAGGGAGACCTGCAGGCAGCAATGCTCAGCTTGTGAACTCTTCAGTCAGGAGAGGACAAAAGAAGGGAAAGCACAAGGCTGTTCAGAGTGTTCATACAAGAAGGGTTGTGCTTCCTCAGCTGTCAGTGGTGTCAAAAACAGCCCATCAAGTTGTAGGAGAAGCCCAATGCCAAGCCAACCTTGGCCAGAAGATGAATGAATATAAAGGTTCTCAGAAAAGGCCACCTCTACAATGAATGAAGAAAATCATGTTCACTCCTTCCAGAGAAAGGAGTGGGCTCCTGGGGCAGCACAGTGGAGACTGTGGGAGATTATCCCAGGGCAGGGCTCTGACCTCACTGCAGCCAGTGCTGGGATCAGGTTAAGCCCTTTTCTCAGAGCCTTTATTTGACTCCCTGTTTTCATCCCTTCTCAGCCTAATTTACTGAGAAAGGGTTTCTGTAGATACCTGCCTGGTTTGGTGTTATCTTCTATCCTGTGGTGATCTAAGTGTAAAACAATGTCAGAACATCCCACAATCCTGTGAACATCAATTTTTTACTTCCACTCTGGGATCAGATCCTTTGGCATTCAGACTACACTGCTACCTATGTCTGCACAGCACCGAACACGAACACTGTGAATTGCCTCACAGCCACTGTTGCTTTGAACCTCTGTCTTCCACTCCTCCCACCTGCCCCATCCACCTTTCCTCACAGTCCCAGATCTCTGTCCCCTGCTCTGCCACTGCTCCTCAAGGGCTGCCTTCCCCCTCTACCTTAGATTCCCCACCTTCTCAGATTCCCCTCCCAGGCACTGTATTTTTCCAAGTTTGTTCCCACTACATTTTTTATCTCTTGATGTTCCCCAGGGAAATCCTCTCCTGTTCTTCACATCGTTTTTCCTGCAGGTGCAGGACTCATTAGGTACCAAGTTTACTCTTTAACTGTCAAAATCTGTAAATCAAATGCCCCCTTCAGAGGTGTAAAAGTGTTTTGACGGAGGCTTTCAAAAGAAGCCTGCTGTGGTTTTGGTATCCAACTCCCAACACGGCTGCCAGTCCTCTCTCCTTTCACCTTCAGCAGCTGACTCAGCATCAGCCTTGTCCTGTGCCACAGGAGCTCTGGGTGGCCATTCTCGCTCCCTCTTTTGCTCTCTGGGGGAAGCACAAAGCTAAAGTTCAGCATCTTTACCATGCAGCTCCCACACTCACTGCCCTCTGTTGTCACTGGGATGCAAACTTGAGGGTGGAAGGGAGACTCCTCGTGTGCCAGGGAAGCACTGGAATACAACTTGCACTTCAGGTGCTTCAGGGGAGGCCTGCTGAAATAAAGGAACCTGCAAGGCTCCTAGAGCCCTCTCAGAAGGTAGGTTAAAAAGAGCAGTGAGATGTGCTAGATACCAAAAGGCTGAGGTCTGGAGGTGGGAAGGAAGGGGAAGGGTCCTGGGGAGGGCACGTTTCCTGCTTGGCTGCTGGCAGACGCAGTGACATCAGTCCTCCTATGAAGGGACCTGAGCACAAGGTAATTTCAGCTGTGGTGTTTTCTAAATGCTGCCTATGTTGATGAGCAGGGCTGCTCCCATGAGCTTACCCTCTGAACAGACTGTTCATGGGGCTGGAAGGGGAAAGTGAAGGAGAACCACAGTTTGGGACAGAAGAGGAATTGATTTTAAAACACTGCAGACTTTGATCTTCTCTGCTTGGGTGGCTGCTTTGAGAGGTGGGGGAACAGGGAGGGACCACACATGGTCCCTGCAGGTAGTGAGATCAGCAGATCTTCTCAGCCAAATGTCCCCCTCTCAGAGCTGGGACTGCTTCCTGAGGCAAGGAAAGCCTCTCCATTCAAGGCTAAACCATTTGTGACAAGTGTCTGCCACCATGCCATCATGTTCCACCTTCTCTGACAGTTTCCAAGCACCCCAGCCTTCCTAAGGTAGTGACCCCCAATGTCCTCCCTTTCACTCTTCTTTTGTTGGATATTCTCCCTTCTTTACGTCAGCATGAGCCCTACCTGGTTCTTAAGCAGGAAGGGACTCCTGGAGTCTCCTGATGCTACATTGGCCTTGCCAAGAGGCTCCTTAGGTGGCTTCTGTGTTCTGAGGTGCAGCGAGCAGGACGGGGGCACTGCCTCAGTGTGTGATTCAGGGGGGCTGCTACAAGAAACAGGGCAGGAGCAGGGGAGAGGGCTGGAAGGAGAGAGATGGCGAGTGGCCCCTGCTCCCCCAGCTATCAGAGATGCTGCCACGCTTGCCCCCGCCGTGTGTGGGAACTCCTGATGCCCTTTGGCCATGTGTAATCAGTGCCACGCTCAGATGGCACAGCCTGCTTCAGCCCTCTGCCTCTCAAGGCTCTGCCTGCCTGGACTCCAATCCAGAAAAGAGGAGTAGAGCAGAAAGACACCTCCCCTTCCCAAAACCAAGATAATTTTTACTGCTGACAGTGAGAGTATTTGTCTTGCACCTCCCTTCCCCCCTCTCTCCTCCTCTCCTTTTCTATGTGTTATATTTTCTCTTCTAATGAGGGCAGCATCTGCTTCTCAGCCTCATTTGAATCCCTGAGCATCCTCCCCCAGGGAGTGCAACAGGAGCTTGGCAAAGAAGGGCAGGTAGCCACCACTGGAAGATTGCTGTCCTGTCAGGATGTTGGGTGCAGAGGATGAATCACTGCAGAGGCTCTCTTGGCTATGTGTGGGAGCAGGGCTGCTTGTGTAGGAGACTCAAAACTCTGGCCTCCAATCTCTGGGTGTTAGACATCTAATGCTCAGGTTGTCATACTAATCCTCCAGAGGTTATTTCAAAGCCTGTACACTTGAAAAGCCCGTGGAAGTGTGGGCCAGCCCTGCCTATTCAATCCGGGGGACACAGATTTAGTACACATGCCACACCTACACTTTTGAAGTCTCTTGGGGGAAACCTCTGCTCTTCCAGTTGCCCAGCCAGCCCAAACAGCCCAAACAAGGGCTGTGTAGGACAGACTTTTTGGGGGGAGCTGTGAACGGGGATGTGGGGGTCAGTCTGCCATCCCCCTAGGAGCCTGGGCTGTCACTTCTTGCCTGCAAGGCCAAAGGCTGAATATTCATAAGAGCAGCCTCAGGTACCAGAGAGCCTGCATGTGGCTTGGCTCTGAAGCAGAAATCCCCATCTTTTCCCCGTGCAGCCTTGGATGCACCAGCTGCCTGGCTAAACCTGGTGACTGTGCTAATTGGGAGCATAGGGAGAGGGGCTGAGGCATGTCAGGGAAAGATGGAGCGACTGAAAGAGCAGGCGTCAGCGGCGGCATCGGGGGACGGTCGGCGGGAGAGGGAAGATTGCATGGCGGGGTGAGGAATGGGAAAGAGGCTGGGGAGAATGAGCAGCTGAGCCAAGCAGAGCATTTGGGGAAGCGGGAAATCATGCGTCAGAGCTGCAGGGACTCGGGGACAGTGTCACAGGCAAGGCTGAAATATAAATGGAAATTCTCACTGAGCCGCATCGAAGCCATATTGGTGAATGAGAAAAAAGGAGGCTGAAGGAGTGAAGGAAAACCACACAGCCAGGGCAGCTCAACCAGCACCTTCTGAGGCATCCTCAGTGGCATTGCTCCACCCCATCAGTGGAAGCTGCTGAGCAGAGGGCCAAGCAGTCAGTGGGGTGGGAGAGTGGCATTAAGTCATTAGTTTGTCATTAATAAAGCAATGAGGAGAGTGAACAAAGACACACAGCCTTTTTTTTGGTTGTTGTTTCTTTCTTGCCTTTTTCCCTATCACACCCATACACTCTCTTCCTCCCTGCTCCCTGCCTGGACAGCTCTGGTACCCTCAGCAATCAGCTAGCCCTGCTTTTCCCACCACCTCTACTCCCAGCCTCTGTCTCCTACAGGAGGTGTTTTGTGTGCTGGTATTTCTCATTGGGACCCCAGGAATACATCAAGCATGTGACTTTCACTGCCCCAGGTGCTAACACACCTTATAACTTAAAAACATAGTTGCTCCTTCCGTCAGTCTGGTCCTAGAAGACCTAGAGGGGCTTGGGCTGATGAAATGTTCTGCTCTTGGAAGAGTAGAGCAGCACCTGTCCAACAGTTATAGGCAGTCCAGGTAAGGTGAGAGGGAGGTAGGGGAGCAAGGAGAATGATCTCTTAAGTCCATGGAACCGACTTAAGTGGTGTCCCTTGCAGGAAAGACTGGTCTCTGACTTCAAGAGTTTTCTCCCCTGTGGCTCCCTGATAGCCATGTTTTGTTTAATTCTGTTTTCTGCTTGGCCACAGCTCCGTACACGTACCAGCCCAAGTCCCACAGTCACCTCTGACCCCAATCAGATCTGCCTTCTATCTACCTCCTTTAGTCATGCTGCCTTCTACTCTCAGATTCCTCTTTCTCTTTATCCAACACTTTTGTTCTCCCACCTCTCTGTACAGTGAATTTCATGGCACTGGAGAGAAGCATTAGAAAAGTCCAGGTGGAATAATGCAGATTAGCCCAAAGGTCTGCCTGCTCCTACCATCTGTCTTTACCCACTATTCATTCCCCTGTGTCTCAGGAAGAAACTTCCTCCAGAGCAAAGGGGGATGCCTTCTCAGACAGAAATAGAAGTGCTGAGAGTGTAAGTGCCACCACGCAGGTTGATGACTCCAAGGACTGAGCTGCCAAGAACAAAAAGACAGCCAGTGGCATCTTTCAATCTGGATCTGCTGTGGTTTCCTAATGCCACAGACCTGACTCTTCTTCACCATCAGCAAGATGGTGAATGTCTGCCTTTGAAAGCACAAAAGCCTAAAAGCAAAAGGGATACCCCTGTGGGAGAAACAAGCACACTTCACCTGGTGACTCCACGTGGGCTACATGAACAGAGAAGCAGGCAGAAGTGTTTCCATTTGAGGGAACTGAGGCTCTTTGTGGTGTACCAGCAAACCCAGATCTCCTGTGTGATGGAGCCCCAGTGTCATGGCCATGACTGCTTTTGTGAGCACCACTGTGCCGTGAGACACGGACAGTTCTCTCTTGTGTAAGCAGCACTACTCTTCTCCCACAAGGCAGAAGGAAGATTCTACATCCAGCCATTTCCTCAGAGAGAGTGATTGTGAGCTCCATGGGAGGGCAATCCTGACAAAGCCAGTTCAGTGAACACAAACCACTGCCCACATCAGAGCTACTCATACAAATGCTAAGAGGTTGCTGGTGTTCTGTGGAAGGGGTGTCACCTGCGTGGTGACATCTTAGCAGGCCCACAGTCACACAGTTTGTATGAGCAAGGCCTCTTCAAATGCTAGCTCCAGCATGGTGTACCAGCAGCACCAAGGTGGGGCTCTGCCTAAGCACTCTCTGGGCACATTAATTGAAGCTGGAGCCAGCAACATGGACATACACAGTCTGCCCCACACCTCTCAATGCAGTCAAACCCCTACATGGTTCTAACATCTTTTCTCCTCAACTTGAAGGTCAAAACCCAGTTTTTCCCTGTGAGGTCAGAGCTTAGGAAATGCATTCTGCTTTTTCCTCATTTGGATCAAAATTGCCTGAGGAAGAAATTTCCCATGGGTCCTAGACATGTTCAGCAACCATGTCAACCCCCCCTGGTCCACCCTGCCATGCTGTGAAGGGAAAGAAGAACATCTCCCTGTCCTGCACAGCACCCTCCCATCCCTCACCCTGCCTGCCATCAGTCCTCATGAACATCACAGCCAGTTCCTGTGCCACTGGAGCAGCTGGCTTCTCTCTTGATTTTTCACAAGTGATTATCCAAGTCGGAATTTGTCACCCACAGAATGAAAGGAAAATGAACCTTCAATCACAGATGCAGATCTACCTGCTGAAAAAGAAGCGGGTGGAGGGGCAGGGGGAGAGAGAAATGGGCAAAGGAAGAGAAAAACAAGGAGAAGAAAGGTACGTGCAACAGAGAGAAGAAACTATGAACAGAGTGAGCAAGAATAAATATAGGAAGGAAACACAAAGAAAAGAGGGAAGTGAGGACCATGAAGAGTCTGAAGTGAGGAGACTGAGGCAGAGCAACTAAAGGGTAGTTTTTCATGATGACATGAAAAATGGTGGGGCAGGGCAGGAGAGATCACTGTATCTAGAGATGGAGCAACAAGATTTCCTTATTTTCCTTCCCATCCCATCTCCCACCTGATTCAAACCCACTACTCTCACCTTGTCTGACTCCCAGCATGACTGGTCCCTCTTTGGTTCTGTGAGGGGGATTCTGGATGCCCTTGAGCCTGTGTAGGGGCAAGGTAACCACTGGGGTCTGGCTCTTTGAAATCCCTTGTCCCTCTCACCACCCTAGATGATGCCCACACACACACGCTTGCACATAGTTATTCATGTCTCTCAGATGGCAAGATGGTTATCACACATCCTCTTAGTCATCACTTAGCAAAGATAAACACATTTAGTGCTTAATTTTCCCTCATCAGTCAGGCCTTCCTTGGCCCCTCTATCTGCTGCACTGCCCTGAATCTTCTCTATTTTCTTTCAATTTCAGTTAATAAGCTGCCCAGCCAAGCAGAGCCCTCCAGAGAGGGGCCAGCAGCTCCCTGACTCTGTGCTTCTTTAAGGACAACCACTTCCCTCTCTCCACTCCCTGCTGCACCCTCCACCTCCTCCAAATAGCAGCTCTGGATTTTGCTCTGTAATCTTCTCTAGCCTTCCCCTCTCTACCACCCTTGCTAAGCCTATTTGCCTCCAGGTCTCTCAACCACTGTTCCCCTTAAAGAACCACTTACTGGTGTCAGATTAAGAGGGCCCAATTTTGAGGTTTGAGAATTATGTATGAAAGTATATGTGCTTCTGTAAAATAAAAGGAAGGTTGTGGCTGAATTAAGGAGTCCGTATACAAACAAAGCTCAAAGACAAAAAACACCAAGTATTCCAAATGTAATTTAAAATTCATTATGATAACCATATCTCAGTTGTATTAACCCAAAGACTTTTCATTACACCACAGCATTTGGGGTGTCACATGCTTCCCAAGATGTTTATCTATGCCTTCCAGTAGCTTCCAGAAGTCTGGAATTTTACAGCAGTGCTACAAAACCCTTCCAGCTATCCAGGTTGTAGCCCTGAAGTACCAAAGCTGAGCCTTCCTTATTGATTGACTGGCCACATACCCACAACATAGTCAGATTTGGTCTTCTTGCAGCCTGAATGTGCCAACACAGTGACCTGTAAGATAGGGGCAGAAGGGTGAGGCAGCTCACTGCACACCTTGCCTCCAAAGCTGTAATGGGACCAGGCTTTGTCAGGTATCCCAGAGAAATGACAGGGAGAGCCACAGAGAGAAGCTAGTCCTGCACTGTGCTGCATATAGCAATACAATGATCACTTCAAAAGCTCCAGTACGCAAGCACAAATAGATGCTGGACTGGGCAGCCACACACACATCCCCACTGGGGAGGCAGGGAGGAATCCAGGACAGAGCTGTGAGTGTCTGACAGCGCTGAATAAAAGAGATGCTGCAGGTGTAATGATTGCTCAGGAGATTGCATTTGCTTGTGGATGAGGATGGACGATCTGACTGGATTTTGAATAAGTTCTGCAACAAACCGATCGAATGCCCTTTAATCAGATGAATTTAGCTTCTGTCTTTCTTTAGGATGGTTCCAGGACACAATCAACCTCCTGTTTTCAGCATTAATGGACATCATCTAAACATAGGCATGCACCATTTCCCAAAAGTAGGAGGTATTGGATAAAAGAGCAGTGTTTGAGAAAGGAAAGAAAGCAGCGTATTCTGAGAAAACAATGAAACTGCAGACAGGAAGTAAAAGACCACTAAGAAAAGCCTGAAGAAAGGGGTTTGGGCATCAAAGAAATTGCATCCTAGTTTTTGACATACCAAAGCAGCACTTTACAGACACACAGGGTGTCCCCAGAGAACTTCCTAGATCTATTGTCAGTATGTCTCCTTAAGGGAAAACAGAATACGGGAGCTTGAACATCAGCCAACCACTTGAATCAAAAAGATGCAACACATTATCAGTGGAAAAGTCTGGAGCAGGGATCCTGTAATCTATATTTTCTCACTCTAGAGTGCATCTCCCATTAGGTTCACCTCTTCTCAGCACTTAGCTAGCCCCAAGTCAGCAGCCTGAGGGAATTTCCATCCTTTCTCTCTCACCCAAAGCAGCATGTGTGTGCCCTACAGGTCAATGATAGCCAGGGAGCAGACACAGAGCTGCCTACACATCAGTCCCTGTCTTTGGATGAGCAAAGAGAGAAAAAGGGATGGCAGTAATATTTGAGAAGGATGGGAAAGGACTCACACAGACCCTTGCCATTTCTCTGTACTCCGACTTTCCCATCCCCTACCTCCTGCTCCACTGCCGCCAGAGGGATGTTTTCCCTGTTGACTTCAGAAGCAGCAGGAGTCAGCCACTAATTAGGATCCAGTATGACAAAGCACAGAGTAGCCTGACACTGCTAGACCACAGTTGCCTGGAGGCAGAGGAGACAGTGCCTGCCGGAGGATCACTTTCATTAAGATGAAGAACATCAAAGAGCTTTCCCCCGAACTGACATCCGTCTGTCAAAGGAGCCTGCAAAGAAAGGCAGAGCTGACAGGGGCCCTAAGGAGAACCTCATTAGGATGGTTTTAGAGGGGCTTCTTGATGGGAGAGCTGTGGGGACTATCTCCCTCCTTCCATCAGCAGTGGCTTGTGCCTGTCAGTTTGTTGTCTCAGTTCTCGGAGGCTGATGGGGATGGACAGGTAATACCGATGGAGGTCACGGGCATGGGAATGTGACCAAGGAGGAGGCAGGGGGCTGAAGGAGAAGTGGTGGAGCAGGACACCACAGAGCAAGTACACAGAGGGAACATTGGAAGCACACTTCACTTTTTGGTTCTAAGAACAGGAAGCTGCTGTGAAAGGCAGACTACTGCAGCAAGCACTGCAGGCAGTGCTGGGCTGCCCAAGGGGAGCCTGGTGGGAGTGGAAATAGCATCTCACCTCCCAGTGCACACTGTGCAGAACTGAATACAGACAGCCTGCTTTTTGTGCATTGGATTTGGGCATAGCTTTCACTCAGACACATCTGCACACCCCTAGAGCCTCTTCAGGTTCTCAATCCAGCTGAATTCACCCACAACCCAGCTTGAGAGGTTAAGGATATTTATCCATTCTCATGGAAGCAGTGATGAAGAAAGACTCCTTCGCTCCACAGACAACAGCAATGAATGTTTGGATGAAGAGGTATAACCCCAGAGACATGGTTCTCTGTGTCTGAGCTACAGCCACATGGCTCTAACATAGACCAGTGATTTCTAGAAGGCTTTAAACAGGCATTTATCTAGGACCGTAACTCCCTCCCTAGGCACTCCAGCTGGTAAGCGTGTTCAGACACTTGCCCTGCAGTACAATGAGAAGGCTGTGCTCAAATTCCCCAGCCAGCTCTGATTCAGTAATCACAACAAGTGTTTATCAGTGCCTGCAGGGACATCCTACTTACTAGAAGTGGTCAGCTGGGCATTACACTGTGCTCAAGTGGCTCAGCAGTCTTTAGAGTCTGGAACTGACCTTGTAATTTGCTGCTACACAAATTGGTGACATCATTCAGTCTCTTTAAAGGCTCATGTGGGCAATATTATTGCCTTTTGTTAAAAGTCGCTACTCACGGTCTCTCGATGTAGAAGGAAAGCACCATGTTTCCATTTCCTTAGAAAGCTGATAACAATGGTCTGTCTTCCCAGTCACCCTTAGGGCTGCCACACATGACCTCATTGTTTTGTCTAAGGCAAGGGTGGGAGTCCTAAAGTCCACGGGCTGTAAATAGCCTGCAAGATCTCGTGAGCCTGGGACAAACACATGGCACTTTCAAAAGACCTGTACCTGGGCAGCACAAGAGATGCCTCTGGAGCAGGCCAGTGCCTATGCATATGTCATCGCAGTCTCCATCAAAGCTCACAAAACATATTCCCAACTAGCACTCAAAGACACTTTGTGCTATTGCTGTGCAGTGTCAGGTATGTGGGAATTTGCAGCCAGCTGAAAGGTGCTGGGATAACCTGTAAAGAACATGCTCAACCAGTAAAGAACTCGCTCAACAGTCCTGCATCAGAACTTTGTAGTGATGACATCACCAGGGCTTTGAAGAGCTCTGCCAGATGATTTCTCATGGTACCTGTGAAAATCTGCAGTGCTGATGCTGTCCTGGGCTTTAAGGGTTAGCACAAATTATGTTAGTGTCTCGGTTTGAAAAGATAGGTGTCTGCTAAGGAAGGCAGGAGCCTCTCTTGAAATGGAAAATGTAAAGCCCCTCCCCACAAAGTATCATAATTTTGAAATTAAGGGGCTCTCAGGTAAAGATATGGGAGTAGGAATAACAGTTTTTTATTAGGGAAGAAAATAAAAATAAAATAAAAAATGCAGTAACACTGACAGAGTCAGAATACAGCCTGACACCCTGTGGGTCAGGCTGTTGGTAGCAGTCGACTGAATGAATGGTGGCTGCAGCCCTCCTGCAGTGACAGCTGTGGGTCTGTTGGAGCAGTGATCCTGTAGAAGGGTGCAGTTTTCTTCCAGAGATCTAGTGGTGGTGTAGATGGGCCTGGTCTTCCTCAGGGAACCCACTGGGAAAAGGCTGCCTGTGGTGTTCCAAGTCTCAGATTATATCCAGGTAGGAATGCTTGGCTCCTCCCTCTGGGCAGAGCATCTGACAATGGGATGATGTAATTTTATCAGCCATGCAGTGACACTCAATGGCCCATTAACAGAAGACATTTCCCCAGAGGGAGGATGAGTTGTGGAAGAGATAAAGTAAACTGCCTAATTAACAGAAGATAGCTGCCCCACCTCTAACAGATGGGAAATAGAATACACACCCCCAAACCACATCTTACAACCCAGGACAGTCAGTCAAGGAGTGAATCAGAGGTCTGAACACTGGTGTGTGGTGCAAGGTCACCCACCTGTCTTCAGCTTCTCCTCCAGATTATCTCCCACAGGTCCTGTTTAGTGTTCACCAGCACTCAGCTAATGTCTTGGATAACCCAGGTCACTAAAAATGGCTCTGGAAACCAGAATCTCACCCTCTAGATTCCTGAGGACCTGCAGCAATGGTGCCATTTCCCATCTCCAGAGTTTTGCTGGGATGCCTTTCTTCTAGCTTTCAGTGTCTCTGAGGACAGCCACTCAAGCATTCAAGGCTGTTCCCAGCACCTGGCTCATGCTGCTGTCTCCAGTTGACAGAGAGCTGAGCTGCATTTCACACCGCGTGAGCACTGCAGAAACCCTTGTTTTGCCAACACATTTATGTTTCCCTCGGTCTTGTAGGGCTTGAAAAGGCCTGAGCCCTGACCAAAACTAAGGGGTCTTTGAGCACTGGATGGCAAGCAGAAGCAGCAGGAGCAGGACAGCTCATGTGTTCAAGCCAAACAGGTGCTGGGAAGGAGCACTATGTTCCCATCTTTCCAAGACTGGAAGTTTGTGGTGAGACAGGACTGGGTCTGGCCAGCTGCAGGACCTGGCTATGCTGTGCTGGCCATTTGGCTCTGTGGAGGAGAATCCTGCAAGCAAGAGGAAAGCTGTCTGCCTCCTGCTCTGCTTTCAAATGGCACAAACACAAAGGCAGCAGGACAGGCTGTGGGAGCAGGACAGCAGCTATCATCTGCCAGGGCATTTTTCCTAGTCCTTGGCTTCCCAGTGTACATGGAAGGGAAAGGGTTTATTCAACCTGTCTCCTTCACTTCCATCCTTACCCTGCAGACCAGTCAGGTGGTATTTCAGGTTTGGTGGGGATGGAGGCTAAGCACCAAAACAGGGAAGGCATTGTACAGACAGGAGGTTGTGGTGACTCGCACAGCGATGTGGTGGCATCACTGACTTGTGCCAGAGGGGTCAGTGCATAGCTCTCACATGTCCCCATCCTTACACGAAATGTGTCACCCCATCACAACTCCAAGCCCCTTAAGTGGCTTCCCAGGCAGGGAGGAGGTTGGAGAGGCTCCATTTTGGCTCCCCCCTCTTTGTGCTGGGCTCTCACGCCCCCACTCACACACACACACACGGGAGCTGTCTGGGGCTCTCTCACACAGGCTGTCTCACACACTCACAAGCTCTAACATGAACACAAAGGCTACAGGACCCAGGTCTCTCAAGTGTTGTACAGGATCCCTTTCCCTCAGTGTCTGTTTCTCACACTCTCCCTCTCTCCCTCACACTTGTGCTTTCAGATATCTCTTTTTCTTCTGTCTGTTTCTTTTTGGCATTGATGGGAGTTTCAAGGAACAAGGCTCTGTCTAATTCACTCTGTTTGCAGTATCTCACTCCCTGCTAGCCTGTACCATTTGGTTTGCTATATTACCATTTGGTTTGCTTTATTACTATTTGCTTTGCTCAGTTCCCTTCCCTCAAGGAGGAGCCAAACCCTTATGGCTTATCTGAAACATAAGAACATGCCCCATTTCCTAGGATTCACCATGCCTTCATTGGCAGATCCATGAGGGTTTTGCTTTAGACCCAGCTCTGTTTGGCTCTATTACCTGTCAGAAAGCGATGTTTCCAGCCTGTGACAGGTTCACAAGTCAACCTGAACACCATGTGAGCTTAAAGTGAGAACAAGCCATACTGTAGTAAAGATCAGCTCTGAAAGATTAACTGTTGAACTGCAGTTCAGCTACCTGGAGGAACAGCTGATCCTCTTCTTCCTTACTGCTCGTGTGGATTATCACAGTGGGTACTCATATGCAAGGACATCATCAAACAAATCCTTAATCTTTGGTTTCCTTTTCTCCCCAGCTCACCAATGAGTGTAGGGAACGTTGCTTTTGCAGCTTGGTCTTTGTGAAAATAGGAATTTATATTTTAAGCTCAAGGCTGCTCTAAATGTGATGTCTGAAGATGGCAGGAGTGGCAAGGTTTGTGTGAAGGATCAGCTCAGATACAAGCACAAATAAATGGACAGGGTGTCAGGCCCACAGGAGGAGGTAAACGCAGCAAGTCCAAAAAGGAGCTTGTCCATTTTTACATTTAATTTGGCTTGTCCAAGAAAAGTCATTTATCTCCCTCTATAAACCTTGCCTCACCAACACTGTTCCAACTTGGCAGGAATCAGAAATGCATGGATTCCTCCATGCAGCATCATCCCTCTGTTCTAACACGCCATTAAAACACAGAGGAATTTCAGTTCCATCCTTTCCAGTTGGCACAGTCCTTTCCATGACTTCCTATAAACTGAGACTTCCATAGTGACATTTACATTCCTCCAGTCCCCAAGCACTTCTCCTAATCACCATGAGTGTTCAAAGATTATTTGGATTGACCTTGAAATGACACCAGCCAGCTCCCTTAGCACTGCTGGATGCATCCCATCGGGGCCCATGGACTTACACTTGTCCAGTTTGCTTAAGTATTTTCTGATCCTCTTCCACTCAGGTTAAGTTGCTCCCTATTTTCCCTCAGTCTCTGGGCCCTGGCATTTCTGAAGACTGGTATTGTTACTAAAGACCGAGCTGGAGAAGCCACTCAATACCTCAGTGTTTTCAATGCCCTATCTCACCAGGACACCTGCCCCATTTAGCAGTCAGACAGCATTTCCCAGGCCTTCATTTTGCCTCCCATATTTTTGTATTCTTGTGATTTTTAAGGTTCTGGACAGTCATGGGGAACTCACCTGGAGGTTAACTCAGGGACACTCAGCACTGTGTCCCACGGGTGAGTGGTGCAGAGCGTGCCTCCCATCTGCTCGAGAGAGGACCTGCAGCCAACTGCAAACAAGGTCATTAGCAGATCTAGTATAGCCTGACACCTCCCAGGATCAATCCCACAGGGACTTCCCTGTCTCAAGACCTATCCTGGTTCAGAAGGGGCTTTAGGTCATGAAGCTATGTGTTTCAACTTTTTCCTTGTCTATTTTCACCAATAAAATCTGGGGGTTTCTCTATCCCACCACTTTCCATACATACTGCTGCGTCAGCAATCACTGACATCATCGTTCTTGTCATGAGGCAAATTTTGCTGCTTAGAGGATTCCACTGCCCTGGTGCTACGGCTCTCCCTCTCTCATGCCATCTGATGTGCCTGGTCTTGGTCACAACACCTGCCTATGTGGGCACTCTGCTCCCCAAGGCAGGCATGTCTCCAGAGGTGTACTGCCTTGTGTGTTTTCATTCGACAAGAAACTCAAGCTAAATGTAGTCCCTTCTCCTGCTCATTTGTCTGATTGCTGCTGTGTACATTTAAACTTTTTTTCTACCTGCACATCCCACTTGCCCTTTTGGTCCATGCCAAATAGTTTTAAGACCTGAATTTTGTGCAGTGCTAGCTGTGTGCTGGGAGAAACGGAAACAGCAGCTGCAGAAACTCTGTTCTGAGTCTCACTGCTGCAATGCTGAGAAGTTTCAAATGCAGCTCTTTTCCCCTCAGATCTGTCAGATGATCTTAGTATCAGGCTAAGAGTTACCTGGCATTTCAGACCATTGCAGCAGCCTTGCTGGGCAGACCTTGGCACAATGCTGACAGAGGCTGCATAAGATGTGCAATAATGCAGAAGAACGGATGTACTGGATTGTCATGAAGGTCCATCTGTCCCAGTGTTCTCCCTCTCTCCTTAATACTGGCCAGCAGCACTTCAAAGACTTTCAGAAATTTGGTTTAAACATTTTGGCGAGGAATTTCATCAGCTATTTCTTTACTATGATACTTTTTCTTGAATTTTCTCCTAATCTAGATGCTTATTCATTTCAAGGATACTCAATGTTCTCACTTGGGAAGGAATAGCCAGTGCTTTTGCCCTGCTTGCCTTCTTCAGACCATTTGTAATTTTAGAATCCTCAGTGGAGGAGAAAATGCAGACAGCTTTGATTCATGCTGATATGGCAGATTTTCTGCTGCTTTTCCACAAAATACTTCCTTCATTTGAAGAAAGGTCATGATTCCTGCGAAGATAAATTTGCTGCTTCTGCCCAGTGGTCACCTGGATATGATCATACAGAGACCAGAAAACCTGTGCCTTCTTCCAGTGGGCCTTTTTCCTGCCTGAGATCCCAGCAATGGAGGAGTAAGCTGTGAGGGCTGCCCCATCTGGAGGATGAGAAACCCTGATGCCATGGCTGTCTGCAGGGAATGTTTCTGGCAAGAGCCTTCTGGATGGGTGCTGTCCAAGGAACCCTGGTGCAGATCCAAGGAATCTCTTCTGTGCAGATGGTTCCAGGTGGTGACAGTAGAAGGAGCTGACCCATCAGGGGAATCCTTTCCTGCCCACCAAATCCCCTCACTTACAACAGCAGGTTGGAAGCACATGCTCCACATCAGAGAGCAGAGGAGCCCGGCTGCAGCCACAGAGCCTGCTCACGGTACAGCTCATCGCACACGGGCAGCGCAGTCACAGCCCCTGCATGGCCTGGACACTGCCCCACACCAGAGCACTCAGATGGGCTGTGATAAACTGGGAAAGGGGGAGAGATCTGCTGCCCTGCAGAGAAACACCACACACCCCCAAGGTCTCTGCTAGAAGGCACATTCCATTGCTACCACTCTGCCACAGCTCCTTTCCCAATCTCACGCCTGTGTGCAGCCTCAGTGTGCATCAAGATCCAGCACTGCTCCACCCCCCTTCCACAGCGTGCTGTCCCAAGCACTGATGAAGCAGATGCCTGCCTCTCCAACCTCTCCCCATCTCCATGGATCCCAACAGGGTTACACAGTGAATTAGCCAAGATCCAGCTGTAGAACAGCTGGTTCAGCTAGATCCCAAGACATTTTTCTTGTAATCAAACATCTTGTGTCTCTCACTGCAGCACTTGCAGACCTGGATTTTCACCTGAGATCTACCCATTAACTAGGAATCTTTGGGCTCTGGCTTCAGGGCTCCTGTTAGTGAAGCAAAAATTCCCAGTTACCCTATCCATGAGCAAGCTGCTAAAAATATCAGGATCACATGGGATTAAGCCTGTACTTGCTGTACATGGAGGTATGGTTTGTTTAATAGATCACTGAAACAGAAAGGCCTGCGGGATTCATTGAGATTTTCTTTCTCTGCCCACCAAAGCTGCTCTCTGAGTCATTATGTGTGGTGCTGAGTCTGTCCCCTGCCTGCAAGAACAGTGTGTTACTTTCTCTCCTTCAGTCATTTCTGAGGTGATGCCTCTGCCCAAATCTGACTTCCTCTGTACTGCGGTCTTTGTTAAGAAATTCCAGCCTGTGGGTGATGCTCAGGCACTGCAGTAGGTCATCTCTGGGGTCGAGGTGTGGAAGAAGCTGGTTACAGCTGAAAACATTCAGTAAGGAGCCAGGACAGATCTGGAGATCCAGCAGGGAAATGTGTCTGTAGGGCAAGGTGCTTGATCCCTCCTGGAAGTACTTTCCAGGGATGCTCTGAGTGTTCACCAAGTTCCTATGTCTGATGGCGTGGCACCGTGTTAGAAGAGGCCCCCTGCCCTTCCAGCCCCCTAACCACAGCCATTTCTGAAAGAGGCATTACTGGAGTAATTTGGGCAGAAACATCATCTCAGAAAGGACTGCAGCAGAGAATATCCAGCTGACTCACACCCTAAGTTTGTTTCATACACTGATTGTATCTCAGCTTCCCCCCAGATTCCACCTTCTGTCTGCCCCAGTGCTGTGTAGGTTGGCCCCACTGCAGTGCCTGAGAACCTTAGCAGCACTTTCAGTGCACATTGATGCAGAAATGCTCTAAACTTAGTTGTGAATATTGCTCAGACAAGTTTTGGCTTTCTTCATCCCTTTCTGAACAATGAGCTGGCTTTTGCTTTTTTTGCCTTTTTTTTTCTTTTTTTCCTACCCCATATGGTCAATATTTAATTTTTGGTGAACAAAGATATTTCTCACATTCGTTTCCCTGTGGGAAACCATTTCCTTGCAGGCTTGGATGACTCAAGATGTGAGGAATTATATTAGACATTATATGAGAGGGGAAAATATGTGGACATGGGAGGAGGCAGAAGGGATTGAATGGAAGGAAAGAAATGGAGAAATGGGAAAAGGATAACAGAGGGAAGATGGTGAGAGAAAATATCAAAAAAGTGAAGGGGAGGAGAGATAGAATAAATCATTATTCCCTAGGGAACGGAGAGGTGAGGGTCAGTGAAGGAAGGTGGAGAACAGAGAAAACAGGAAAAAAGGAGAGGGTGAAGGAAGTGGTTAAAAATTGTGAGGAAAGCACAATCTGCAGGAAAGGAGGAGGGAGCTGATGGCCTAGAAGGTAAAGCAGAGGTGAGAGGAAAACCTGTGTCCTGTTCTGACAGTGTTTTGGGTGACTGGTTGGTTCCCACAGGTAGCCAGGCAGAAGAATCCCAGAGGTTTGGCTGCCATCATGTGCTGCTTCCCTCCATCCACCACACTGACCAGACCTGGGACTTAGTGATGTGAAGAGAAACCGAGGGAGACAAATCTCTTCCATTTCCCAAAGGTGTTTCATGAACTCTATCTGGGGAGCAAGGGATGGCACTTTCCAACAGACCCAGGCAAGTCCATTCCTCCCCCAGAGCCAGAAGGGAGTTCTTCAGTTTCTTCAGACCCAGGATGGTGTGTTATGCTGTAACTGTGTGAATTCAGATGTAATGACCTTGCAGATTATACTTTTCAGTGGAAAGACTCCATAATATGCCAAAGTGATTGCTCCAAGGCCTTCAAGCAATGAGTTTCTCATTCCTCTGAGAGGGCATGGGGGTGTAGAGAGGCTGTGCTGGCAAATCCAGCCACTTCAAAGCATCCCTGCATAGCAACAATTGAAAGCAGGAAGGAGATCTGTCATCTAAATCTTCTTTCTGGGCTGGTTAACGTGCCTTAGGCAGTTTCACCTTCAGGCACACACACTGCATAACAGGGCTGGAGAAATCAGTGCCCCCTTCTCTGTACAGGATCTAGGAAGGGGTAAGGGAGCAGTATCTCCTCATCAAACTCAAGGTCAAACAACCCAGCATGTGCAGAGTGAAGGCAGAGGTAGACAAAGTAGCTCTGAGACTACAGGAACAGCACAACCTGGAGGATCCCCTCTCTCCCTCTCACACTCCACCACTGGACTGGTGCTCTCTGCCAGCTGCACACTCAGTCACAGGCAGGACAACCTTTTTAGAGAGGTAGGATTGGGCCCATGACGCCTTCTTAGAGAAGCAGACTACTCATCCAGGAGCAGAGTTGTCACCTGGCAGTCGTGGGTGGCTGAGGGCTTTTCAGAGGTCATTCAAGCCTTGGTTTCTCTGGACATTGCCCTGGCAAGTTCTACCTTCTAGCTCAGCTCCCTGCAGCAGTGGATGGAGGAAGGAGGAGCAGTGAGGGATCTGGCACCCCGCTACCCCTCCAACATCAGACCACAGCTCTACAGGAGTTTAAAAACCCTTTACCTCCACCCCATCAGTCTGTGTCCAACCTTGCTTCTCTCTCTTCTGAATTGTGTGCTCCACCCCAGCACCTCTAGTGCCACTAAGGAGCCAGAATATCCTTTTCCTGGCCACCACAACCATCATCAATGCCACTGACACCTCCTTGCTCCTCTTCTCCATAAGCACTGTTTCCTACAATGGCCCAAAAAGGAGGGCACCACCCTCATGGATATGGTAATATGGCCCTGAAAAGCCTCTAATTAACCCTTATTATATAATTCACAGCTTCATCTGGCAGCTTCTGCCACAAAGGGCTCAACAGACAGTGTCAAAAATACCAGTTATCTCCCTGGCTGCCACTTGAGAAGCAGAGAGAAAGAGAAACAGGTGTCACAGGTAGGAAATCTTGTGGCTGACAGTGACACAAGACAGAAAATGTACAGCAGAGAAACAGAGGCAACAGCTCTCTCCCCACTTACCATAAAGGGATGAGAAGCTGGGATGTTGTGTGTCTTCTGGCCCAATGCCTAGTTTGAGCAAAGCCCAAAATGAAGCCCCTTTTCCTCCAGACAAGCAGGTATCGTGACATTAAGCAGCCACTTTATCTGAAAGCACTCATACATGACAGGTACAGCCACTGCAGCCTTTGTAGATTTAACCTGAATCCACCCAATACAGCTTGGCTTGGCTTGGCCACCTTTGTCAGCTGCATCACTGTCTTGCAGCTCAGGACCTTGGTCCAACAACGCCATTTTCGGATGTTAGGAATCCCCAGTCATCAACTCCAGATGTTCAGGAAGGGAAAGAACAGCAAAGAAAGAAATCCCCAGGCCCATGTTGTGATCTGGCAACAGCAGGTGGCTGAGGCAGGTTTGTGTCTATTTGCTCCCAAGTCTGTGGGCAAGTCTGACTCTTCCTCATGCTCCACGCCTGGCTATGCTTTTCCCTCCTTCAGCCACTTCTCCCCAGAGGTCCCCAGATCCCCCCACCCATTCTTCAGGTTTCATCTTATTATTCAGGTTCCGTTTGTCCCTCAATACTCATGGCAGAGCCTCCACTGTCTTTGGAGCTGGAGCAAGACAAGTGGGACAAGGCACTGGGCTGGAAAATTGGGTGCAGAAGTTGCAATGAATTCTTAATGATGCCCTTTCTGGCAACAGAGGGATGGAGCAGAATACTTTTCATTTTTGAAGTGTTTCTTATTTAAAAAGTGATGAGGCCTTTGATTCATTTTCCACAGTAGCATTGGCTGGGCACCTGCTTACTTCTGCCTTGCTTAGCAGGAGTCACCAATACAGCTCCTCGGACTCATTTTAGATGCCATTCCTTTCTCCTTTGGGAATGCACGTTAACTGCCAGTCCCTGAGGAGCCTGGCAATCCTACTGTAAGAGGTATCACATAACCATGTTGTGAGAGACAGACCCTGTTCCAAGGAGCCTGACAAGGGAAGGTAAGACACAGATCCCTGTTGAATATTTGGGAAGCCAAGGAATGGAGCAGTTCTGCACACTGCCATAGTCCCACCAAACCTGTGGCAGAAACTCGAGTTTGTCCCTGTAGGGGACCACCTGTGATAGTGGTGACTGTTAAGATGACTACCCATCATCTTAACAGTGTAAGGGAACCTGTATAAAAGTATTCAAGTCTGTGTTTCATTTCTCTTATCCTTTCACTCCTACTAAATATTTCACTTTCAGGCTGTCAGGGTTTTCTTTCTCTCAGTTTGTGTTTCCTTCAAGGATCAGAAGGAAAATGCAGAGGCTCTTCAGTGACATCCTCTGCTCCCCTGCTGTGGGTGAGCATGGCCTGTGCACTTAAAATCCCAAATCCCCTTGGGCTCTGTGTAGCTCTCAGTCTGTCTTCCAGCTCTGCACAATACACACATTTGTGTTTTAATTGAAAAGGCATCCAAGACATGGGGAAAGATGTTAGCCTGACCATTCCCTAGCCTGCACTGCTCTCATCCCTGTGAGCCACAGCCCTCAGGACAAAGGTCAGCAGCATGACCCTCACACCTTCAACCACATGTTCATTGCCCTTCAGAGCTGTTGGTTACTGGTTCCATTGGAGTCAACATTATCTGAACAGGAGACAGTCCTCACTCTGCTCTCTCAGGCCTGGCCTGACCCTGAGGAGTCATGATGGCTCAGGATGCCCAGCACTTAGTGCTGCAGAGAAGTATCCTATAATCCAAGCTGGCTATTGTAAAAGCCACCAAGATGTGGATGGGAAATCAAGACCCAGCAAGGCTGTTAGCTTTGCAGTGGAAAGAAGATTCATCTGCCATTCCATCAGAGATGCTCTTCCAGTGCCTACAGAACAAGAAGATCCCTCTCATGTTGCCTACTTGCCTGTCGGTACCACAACACAGAGGCATGTGCCCATGTCCACATAGGCAAAGAGATGACAACTGTCCCGTATGACTTCCAGCAAAAGGCTCTGTGGCTAAGTCAGGTCTTTCTGTGCTGCAGCAAATTACGGCTTGGATAAGTCACTGAACTTCATAAGGGTGGAAAAGAACCACATCAGCACAAACCAACCCCAAGAAAACACAAAACAGTCTTCCCGAGTCTGCAGCCAACCAAATAATGAGGCTGTGCAAAGAACCCCTGTTCCTCTCCAGGGTGTGTTTGCTTAGCAGGCCAACTCACTCTGGCCACCCTCACACTGCACACTTCACTGTCCACAGCACAGCCCTTGCCCCTTCTCTCACTCCATGATGCAGACATCATGGTCCACCAAGCAGGTTCTGGAGGCAAAGGTCAGTGTGGTTTGCTGCAGTAACTGCAGTCTGTTGGACACAGTTACATCCAGAGGCACTTGAGAGAATAATGTAGACACACAGACACAGCTCACACCTCATGCCTTCTCTAGACACACACCATCTCACACAGCAGTGTGCAGTGTCCTAAGCTCTCCGACTGGAATCAGCCACAGGCTGTTTAAATACAAGCACTGCTTAACTCTTTCACCACAAATCATTTTGGCCCAGAGGGCTGACTACAGTTCCTCCATGTCCCCTCAGCCCAACGGTCCTCACCTGGCTTCAGAACATTTATGATGTCTTCAGTCCTGACAGTCTTCCCTTCCCAAAGCTTCCTGTTCCCCCTAGACAGCATTTGTAAATACATCTTGTCCTTTCTCATCCCTGTGGCAGAGCAACCAAATGAAATGCAAGGACTGTGGAGACAAAATCGAATTTAGCAACAAAATAAACAGCATGGGGGCTCTCTACTGATTAGATTACGCCTCTGTATAATTTATGCATTAATTCTTCCCAAGGTCTGAGATTCCCTGTGTCAGAAGGCCTGTATCCCTGCACTGCAGAGATGCAGATGCCAGGAACATCACTTTGACTGAAACATCCACCTTTCCACCAAGCAGATGAAGCTCTGATTAACCCCAGAAGAGCTCCTCTTTGTTACGCACCATTGTCCATCCTCCAGAGATACACAGTCCAGCACCATTCCTTCCCACACTCAATCATTCTTCCCAAGTCCAGTGGAGAACATGTCAGACTGTGAAAGCATCTGCCTGTAGTAGCATCTGCTCCTAGGTCTGCTCTCAAATCAATTCAAGCATTAATAAGAGTCATCAGCTACTGCAGCATATATATCCAGGAGGTGTTGTGTCCATAGTCACAACTCCCTAGAACCATTTATTCCTGTCCTTTGCTACACAAGGAGCAGAGACTGTGAGCTCAGCACACTCAATAATGAAGCCTAGAAGCCATGGCTAGATTTGTCTAATCAGAGCTGGATGTGCAAGAGCAAAAAAAAGAAACCCTCTGAGCCAAGGAGCCATACCACTCTCAGGAGAAACTAGAAACATTAAGAAACAGGAGGCAGAGAAGAGACAAGACATGCAAGGGAATGGCTGTTATGTCACCATACACAAATTGGCCTAATTATGTGTATAAATGCACCAATAGGCATGGATTTGCTGGCTGTATTCTTGACTTTAAATATTGATGCTTAGGAAGAGCTGAGATCAGGATATCTGCTGGTGGATTAGGCTACAGATTGCTCAGTCATTACCCACGGCTGGATCGCCTGCCTTGGATTGCCTTCCTCCAGAGAGCTCTGGAGCTCAGACAGAGGATCTGTTGTGTAAGTAATGGGCAAGGAAGCTCTGCCTTGCACCCAGGCAGAGCTGTCTGCCTGCCCTGTGTGGGGCAGAACCTGGGTGCTGATTGGTGCAGGAAAGGGCTGGTATCACGACGGAACTGATGACTGGGTGAAAATAAGGATCTCTCCAAAACAGTCAATAGCCAAGGGAAGAGAAACAGTGTGTTTGGGGGAAACAGGTGACCACTGGGTGCCTGGGACAATCTTCCCATGCCCTGACCCAACTCTCTCAGTTTCACCCATACCCTGTTTCCTCCCATCCCATCCCGTCCCATNTAAGAAATTTATTGCAAATATAGAAATTGATTTTCTCCATACAGGAATCTCCGAGTTGAGGAAAAACGATTTCGTGCCATTCAGTTTTAAAACAGGAAAAGAAGGAAAGAGAGAAAAAAAAAAAAGAACAAGAAAAAAATACAATTCTAAAAGAAGAAAAGAAAATAAATTCAAAAAAAAGAAGAAAGTAAAGAACGTAACTCCAACTTAAATTTGTCCATACACAACCGGGGGGTCACAGGGTTGTTACGGAAGGAGGAACACCAAAGAGGCCACAAGGAGCCAGTCCCAGCAGCTGCCTCCCAGGCCCTTCCTTACATTCAAGGGCTGACACCCCCTTCTCTGTGCCTGGCAGCTGCCCGCCCCTTCC
>VXBC01002315.1:167635-277729 GCA_013399945.1 Ploceus nigricollis
GGCAGACTCTTCCTCTTCCCCCCAGGGAAGGTGGAGAGCAGGCGCTGGGGACGGGCCCCCCAAGAGCAAGGCCTCACAGTGGCGGTGGTAGTTACGGGGGAGGCAAAGGCCAAGCCGAACGCGCGAGGATGGGGCATACAGAGAGGGACCGTAAAGGGGGGAGGAGAGAATTTGACCCCTGGAAGGGCAGGGAGGAGAAGGAGCGGGAGAGGAGGGAGGAGAAGCCAGGCAAAGGATTCCCTCTCTCCACTCAGGGACGGGGTGGGTTGGGGCAGCCCTGCAGAGAGCTGCCCTAGTAGGATGGCCGGGGAGAGGCACGGAGACGCCTCCCCAGGGCGCGTGGGGGGACAGTCAAGGGGAGGCAGACCGAGAATGCCCCTCACGGTACAAGGCCAAAGCGGCTGAGGGACAGGGCTGGGAATGCGTGCGTGTGTAGGGGGGACGCAACAGATGCTCCCCTCTGCCCCTTCTCCAGGGAAGGACCCAAAAATACCTGCTCAGACAGGGTGCACAGGGCACGGCTGAGGTGGGGCAGGCTCCACCGACCCTACAGGAAACCCCCAGAGCCTGGTGGAGGGTGGCACAAAATGTCCGTCCCACACCAAGCCATCCTCAGGAGGTTCCCTCCTGCTCAGATGGTGGGACAGCAGCAGGCTGGCTCCAACAAGAGGACACGGCTCCATGAGGCTCTTCTTGACTGCATCTTGTGCGGAAGGAGGTGGTGATGGTGGAAGGGATGTTCTCCAGGCTCCTGGAGGCTGTGTGTCCTTCCTGATGCAGCTGAGCTTTCCAGTCAGCAACAAGCATGGCAAATGTGCTTTTGGGGCCCTGGGTCCAGCTCCTACCCAGATGGCAGCTGCCCACCCTGTAGCACTGAGCTCTGCCCTACAGAGAGGGGTCACAGCTCATCATGAAGTCTGCCCAGATTTTTGTCTCCAGGCACTGCTGACTTACTCCCCACCTCCTCTCAGAGAGCCTTCATCCCTGCACTCAATCCTTTTCCTTGCGTTTCCCTTTGTCCCTTTATCATCCCATTCTTTCCACTGTAGCCATCTCTTCCCCAGGTCCTTCCAGCCTGTCCCTCTTCTACACCTTCTCCATCTCCCTCTACCTGTTACCTCCTTGTCTCACCACTCCTTGGTCCCACCATACCTTATTCACTCCTACTGTGTCTGCCTCTCGTCTCCTTCTCAGCTCCTTTTCCACCTTCCTCCTGCATCTTCCCCTCCTTCCTTCAAGCCTGCCAGGAAGAGCCTCCTCCAGCCAAGAAGGCTGATTAGCATTGCAAACACACAGAGGCCTCCTCAGCCCGACATAATTCTTCATTTGTCAGTCATGAATATTTCACACCTGCCTCAAGAGGGATTTATTCAGCATGGAAGAGTGGGGAGGGGGAGAAGGGAATATGGTACTGCAGCATAAACTGGGGCAGCACCAGCAGATAAGGGAAAGAGCTCTGCCCCACAGGAACAGCATGCCTAGCTAGAGTCTCACCTTCACTCTCCTGAGTGCAGGACCCCAGCCCAGGCTTCTCCCCAAGGCTGTTCTTGGGGCTGGAGGGCAGGTCTGCACCCAACCTCATTCCTCACCCTCCACAATTTCCAGTGAGGTGAACTAAACCCCTGTTTTCTCTGCCAATAGTCACCAAGCCAGAAATAAAGTGTGAAAGGGTTTGGTCTTGGTTTGGCCCCAGAAGTCCACTTTCCCTGGGAGAAGGCAACATTGAGGGACTTGCCAAAGCCAAGCCTTAGAGGCCATAGACACTTCAGGCAGTCTCTCCACACTTTTTTGCAACAAAAAGGTTTTTGAGGCCCTGCCCTCTGTCAGGCCAGCCAGGGTGGAGAATGCATAAGATAGACCTAATCCAGAGGTCTATGCAATCAATAAGAGGAAGGTGGTGGGAGATCTTCTAAGTGATTGTAATCAGCTGTGCATCAAGATTTCACTGTATCAGAGGTTTCCCTTCAGCTAAAGCACTCCACGTTCCCTCAAGAATAACCTTGCTTTTTGGGAAAGAGCAACCAGGGCAAAGGGAGGGTAGTGACCATTTCTCTTACAAGATCTATCTTGACAGGCCTCATTCCTGTTCCTCAATAACAAGGAGAAATGATGGCCACTAGAAAGAGCAGGCCTTTGGTATATAACACATACCCCTTTACACACATGACTGTGAAAAGCAGCTGAGAGACCACATTTGGAGCAAGGGAAAGGGGGACAATGGAAAGAAGGAATGAGGTTTTTGGGGCGATTGGTTTGGGTTCTCCTTGGGGTATGTTCCTTCTCAGACTGGTAGGAGTCTCTCATAAAATCACATCAGGGATCAATGAAAGGAGCAGAGAAAACAGGGACAAGGACAGGAGAGACTTGGAGGGAGGAGGTTAAATTCCAACAAACTGGCACATACACAACAGGTGTTTGCTCAGAAAAATACAGTAAAATTGTCATGCAAATAGAACGTTAAATCTGCTTTCCTCCGACAGGGCTGGCATCACTTTGTGAGCCATCATCCTGAGGGAGGGAGCAGGACAAAGAAGAAGGGAGGAGGAAGGAAGGTGAGACGCTTTGTTCCCCTTCCTTGCCCTCTTCCTCCCACAGAACAGTCCATCTTGTGCAAACTTCATCCAATGGTTTAAAATGGGAGGCTACAGCTGGGAGAGAAATGGCTTTTCCCTCCTACCCAGCCTTACCCCCACCAGAGAAAAAAGAAGGGCCTGATGATAGCTGTATCCCTGACCTTTCTTTTCTGCCTCGTTGAGGTGTTGAGGGGAAAAAGCAGAAACCTTTACAGGTTAATGCTCCCCCTTGAAGTATTGACTGAGCAGAACTGTTTACGAGACCACACGGCAGAGAAGCACAGGGAGGGAAGAGTTGGAGAGAGGAACAAGACTCCATCCCCCCTAGCCCATCATCCCCCTTTTTCTGTCCAATTCTGTGCCCCAGCCATTAGTCTTTTCTGCTTGGATGGTTGCCATGCTGGAAGACCACTGAGCCTGCTGCATGTGGTAGCTGGGGAGGTCTCTGTTGTGCCTAAGCATCTCTCACAGCATCTACCTGTCTTGGTTTGCTGCACGGTCCCAACATGGAGGGACACCTGGCAGCAGTGATGTGACTTCCCTTTGTGACTTCCCTTCATCCTCCTGCACACAGGTGCACACACACATGTGCACGCACACCCTTCCTCTGGGTTGGATTGGCTCTTACCATGTGGAGTCAGTCCCACAAACACCTCTGGACTCAATGCAAAATAATGCTTTGACTGTGGGAAAGCAGGCTGACAGTGAAAAGTCTGAGGCAATGGGGTCAGGACCTGGCTTAGGATTGTTACCACCAGCATCCCTGCAAGGAAGAAACTCCACAGATCTTCATAGGTTTACACTTCGGGGATACCTGCTCTGGTTTGCATGCACCAGACTCTGCCTACTGCTCCACCTCACTTACAGATGGCAAAATTGTCAGGTGTGGCATAGAAGCCAGCTCTCACAGCTGGCATTGCTACTACCTGGCAGATAACAGGCAAATTCTCTGCATGCAGCATGTAAATCCCTCCGAGAGAAGCTCCTACACCCTCATCCTTCTCCCAGGGCCCCCAAAAACACTGGGTCTTCTGAGGAGCTCTTCAAAGAGGAAATAACTACTTAGGGAGGACCAACATAACATAGGCCCTCACCCTCATCCTGATAGAGGTGAACTATGGTCAAGTGTTGGGCAGATCATAGAGAGGAGGCTCACTGTGCTGCATAAAGACGTGTTCAGCAGGCAGCACTCCTGCCTGACAGAAAAATACTGGGGTAGATGGTGCCAAGATTGTGCTTTATTGGGTTGCTCAAAAATGGGAATAGGTGGAGAGGGCAGTAGGCTCATTGCCAACTCTGTGACAGACCTTCTATGCAAGAGGCAGAGGTTGGGATCTAGGAAGCGCAGCTGGGATTTTGTCAAGACATGACAGGATCCCTAAGAAAAGTTTGTCACACCTGTGAGGATTTAGGAGATGATATGTTGTTCTCTCTCTCATGAGGGCGTCTAAGTAGTCAAAGGAACACTGCCATCCAGACGCTGGAGTCCTCTTCTATCCTGGCACACACAGTGTGGCTGCACACACAAAGGGAGCTTCTTCCAGGCCATCCTTCTTGGGCTACTCCCAGGCCCCATTCTCACAGCTCATTTGTTCCCTGTGCTCCTGTCTTCACCCTAGGCTGTCCCCTATCCATGCCAGAACGTCCATAGCCTATACAAGAGAAAGGCTCTTTGTGAGGCCAACCCAATGAGATGAGCAACTGAAATCCTGTTCTTCACATTCACCTGGAAGTGAGGAGGTTGGATGATGCTCTTCTCATGGACCCCCACCCCATAGCCCATGGTGCAAATCAGTTGGGAAGAACTGCAGAAGCTTCATGGAGAACTTGTTCTGCTGAGGTCCTCTCCAGGTCCCTTCCTCATGGTAAGAGGAACATGAACAGAGAGTATTAAACTGACTACACAAGGGCAGCCTGAGCATAGGTGTGTGTGGCGAGGAGGACCTCTGACCTGTAACACGTGCGGAGAGATGGGAACCCCATACACCTCTGAGAGACCAGACCTTGCTGCCTTTTCCTCCAATACTCCTTGAGGACCTGGCTTGCCATGCCAAAGAGAACATTCACAACCTGTTTCTCCCCACCGACTGGCAGAAAACTGGCTCTGAGAAGGCCTGGAGAATGCCTGTCCCTCCAGATTGCTGGTGTTCATCAGCAGCAATGTGGCAGGAGAAGGGAAGGAGGAAGAGCAGCAAGGGCACAGAGCCTGTTATATGGCAGGTCCTACCTGCCTTGGTCTTTCACATCTCTTCTCCTTCCTCTGAGGAGGATGGAGGTTTGTGAAGTATCTAGACAGGAAGTTCAAGCCTAGGGACCCTTAACAGAGAGGGATAGGGAAGGGCAAAGGAAAAGAAGGGAGAGAACTTCTTCCAGTAATTTCCACCTGTTTTGGAAGGGGACAGGAGAAAGAGAAAATTCTCCACTGCTAAAGAAAATGAGGGAAAAAGTTAGTGATGGAAGATTTGGCATAGCAAGTGTACAAGGTGGACAAGGAAGCTTTCTAAACCAAAGTCCTTCCCTCCCACCCAAAAGAAAAATCAGCCTTCAACAGGAACAGAAAGATGAATAGTTCACAGCTGAGTTTCACGCCCAGTGAGTGTCCATCCCTGCCCTTCTCCTACCACCACTGCCAACCACTCCCAGGCCATTCCCACCCACCCACACTCCAATGTTGTTACCACAGTGTCAGAGCAGGGCGCTCTTCCCAACCATCTGTGGGCAGAACAATGGTCCCCGTAACACAGTAGAGACAATTCGGCGTGTGTGTGTGTGTGTGTCAGTGTGTGTGTCTGTGTGTGTAAGAGTTGTTGTAAACTTTAAGAAAAGGTTTTGTCAGTTTTGTATTTGTCAGGAGTGTTTTGTTGTTGGTTTATTTTTCACAGTCAAGTGGCTTTTTTTTTCTGGTTGTTGGAGGGGGAGGTCTTGGTTTGTATTGTTTCCTTGTGAGGAAGAGTCACAGCTTCTGCTGAGCAGAGACTCCTTTCCAGTAATCCAGGATGTCATGCAGATCCTCGTCCTTGGCAAATTGAACTTTCTTCCGCAGGGCATGCCCAGCTGCCATGTAAACCTCCTCCCTGTGATGTTTCTTGTAAGGCCGGAATCGCTCCCAGATCTTGTGGGTGCTCTCTGAGGAGTACTCGGGGCTGGACGAGTAGCCCGAGAAGTAGTGTCTGGGGGAGAGCTGGGAGTACGTGGAGTCTCGCTTGGACCGGGACAGTGGCTTGAGGAATGACACCCGCTGGCTCAAGGTGTCAGCACTTTCCTCATAGTACAGGGCCGGGAAGGAGTGACGGTGCTCACTGCAATGGTAAGAAGGCTTGACCTCCAAGTGGTGGATGGCGCTTGGAGACACCAAGGGAAGACGATCCAAAGGGCTATTCAGTGGGCTGCCCTTCTCAATGTATTTGGAGTCAGACTTGCTGAGTGGTGGGTGGTCAGGCACATCCAAGCTGAAGACCTTGGCGCTCTTGATGGAGCCACTAGAGGAGACACTGCAGGTCTTTCTGGCCACAGCAGCATCAGCACTGAGCTGGCGCTGCAAAGGGTGGTGGGAGCTTTCCTTGTAGGGTGGGGAAAGAAAGCTGGGCCGCTCTAGCCCACTCGAGGAACCGGCTGGGATGGACTGGCACTCAAAGGCCATATCTGAGTCAACACCAGTCCCACCACCCAGGAAAGATGCTGTGTCCAGCTTGAGGGCATCAATACAGTTGTTGATGATCTGGTTGACCTTGTCTACCTCCTTGGCTATAGTAGAGATCTCAGCAGCTGAGCCTTGCCCATTGTCAAGTTCCCTCAGGTCCTCATCTCGCTGGGTTCTCTCCAGCCCATCCCCACCACCTGTCCGCACCTCAATGTAGTTACCTTTAGTGGTGACTTTAGGAGTCTCCATCCCAGCGTCCATTGACTTTGATGGGGGCAACTTCTCCCCAATCATGGAAGGGATGGAGGACATCCGCGAGACAGGAATGACAGGTGGCTCACCCAGCTTCTGGGAGGGATGGACCATGGTACTGGTATCAATATCTGATCCATAACGCATTTCTAGAATGGTCTTTTTGACATTGAGTGACTTCTGTTTCTCCTCCTGCATCCTCCGCTTCCGCAGGCAGTAGTACACCACCCCCAGGACAATGACCATCCCAAAGAGACAACCCAGGGTGGTCATAATATAGTGTGTAGTGGTGGAAGTACTGGAAATAGGATCCTCCCTGCCTTTGCTCCGGGTTGCAAAGGTCAGGCAAGTATGGTTGTAACGCCTGTTGTTGCGGATAGAGGCCACACAGAATGTATAATCAGTGTGGGCCTTCAGCTTGTTGACAGTGACATATTCCTTCTTGCTCTTCAGTGTTGCTATGTCAGAAACGTAGCTGTTGTTGTATTGGACCAGCACATACATCTTACTGTAGGGCATGGGGATAGTGACCATCAGGATGGCTGAAGTGATTGTGACATCATGTAGCTTGATGCTGGGACTGAAGGAGGAGTCAGTGGTGGAAGAGGCTGGAGGCTTGACTGAGAGGAAATCCCCAGGGCTGATGGCTGACCCCTCATCCAGATCTCGCTGGGAGTCAGGGGTGTAAGGAGTTGGGTTGACCCTGGAGAGGGAGGGGATGGTGCCCCCTCTGCACATGGACTGGAAGATGGTGATGGCATTGCGGTTGTGGTGAGGCCGAGGCACCAGAAGCGGATACCCAGCAAACTCCCGTGGAGTCTCACACTGGAGGCGGTCATAGTTCTTGGTGACGTTGTTGAAGAGAGCCAGCCAGTTAAGAAAGCCGTAGAGGCTACAGTCGCAGTTGAAGGGGTTGCCAGCCAGCTCGCACACCATCAGGTTGCTCAAGCTGGTGAAAGTGTTACCCTCCAGACGGCTGAGGCGGTTGGATGACAGGTCAATGCTAATCAAGCTGGGGCACTCAGAGAAGGCAGTAGGGGTGACCAGCTCAATTAGGTTATGCTGCACAAAGAGGAACTGGAGGCGGGCCATGCCCCGCAACATGCCCTCTGTCAGGTTGGTGAGTTTGTTGTAGCCCAGCTGTAGGACCTGGAGGTTTGACTGACCCATGAAAGCTCCATCCTCAATGTAGGAGATCTCATTCTTGGTCAGGTTCAAATCAGTCAGGTTGCCGAAGCGGTTGAGGGAGGAGTACAGCACCACTTTGAGCTTGTTCTCGTTCAGACGCAAGTCATGCACCGTGCTGTTGATATGCTGAGGGATGGTCTCATACGGGGGCTGGTTCTGGCTGCAGATGGCCAGCCACACATACCCTTTGTCCCCCTCAATCAGCCAGCAGTCACCTCGCACGGTGCCAGGGGAAAACAAGCAGAGCAGGGCAGCTGCCCACAATCCCAGGCACAGCATGGTCTGCAGTGGTGCCCTCATCAGGATGGGGGAAAAGAAATCCCCAACAAAAACCAATGCCAAATCTCAGGACAACGGCAAAAAGAAACTACGGGGCAAGAACTGGGGTTTAACAATGGAAGGGAATGAGCACCCCAGTCCTATCAGATGTCATCACCATTATTTCTTCTTGCCCTCTGGGTCAAGCCAGGAGCATAGAGGAAGGGGAACACATGCAATATTCTTCCAGAACACCCAAAAGCTATGACCATGGATGTTTGGTCTGGAAGGGAACTACCTTGTGCTTCTTTTCTAAACAAAAATTCAGGCCGAGGATAATGAATCTTCTTTGATGCTNTTGGAAGAACAAGGCAGGGCTGCCTCCTGCGTCGCTCACGCTCCCTTGGTTTCTATTCCTTCTCTTCCTTCTTTCCTGGGTTCCCTCTGAGAAGCTTCAGAGCTTTGGATCAAACATGTCGAAAACAAAAATACAGAGAGGGAAAGAGCAAGTGTGCATGAGAGAGATCCATCTGTCACTGGAATCTGGAAAAGAAAACACAAAAGACAAGAAGAGGCATCATTTGGAAGGGTCTTTGAGATAAGTGTATATAGACAACAATGTTTCATGAGAAGAGGGAGATGGGGAAGAGACACGTTAAGGGGGGTGCATGCAAGAGAGGTGTGGTACTGCCTGCCATGCTGATAAGCCTTTGAGGAGGGAACCCTCACGATGTATAATGTCATATCAGGGATATGCAGAAGGGTATCCGGGCTCCCTTAAGTAGTGTGATCACAGCCAGGGACCCGGGGGAAGGCAGTGGCGTGGGAGTAGAAGGGGAAGGGAAAGGAGAGTGGGAAACATAAAGCTGTTACTGTGGGGGCTCAAAACCCCTAGTGTAAACAAAGGCAAGCCCCAAGCACAGCCAAAGCCATGAATTTTCAGCTGCCTGGAAATCATGTACACAGAATGCATGAAGCAGGAAAATACAGACAAGCTTCTCCCCCCACCCCCCCCAAAAAANCGGGGTGGGAGTGCAGGCTGCATGTGGGCGTGCAGGGATCATGGGAGACAACCAGTGTGTGTTTGGGAGAAGGGCTGCAGGGAAAGGGGTGGGAACATTCCTGCTCTGTATGTCCCCTGACGTGAATCACTGTAGGGAGCAGGGTGTGAGGGCAGGCTCTGTGCATGTGCANGCCAAACATTTTTTTCCTTTCCTTCCTTCCTTGATGCAAGAGGGATAAATAATTCAAACCACGTGTAACCACTTCTGCTCTAAAAATTATTCCTGACTCTTGGTGCATGGACAAGGCTGTTGAGGTGAACCAGTCTGGCTTGAGCTCAGTGGGGGGGTGGGGAGCAGGCAGTGTGTCAAGTATCAGCCTCCAGTCTCTCACCCAACAATGCCAGAACTCCTAATCTGAAGCACATCACCCATCTACCCCCCATGAAAGAGTGGTGCATAGTTTACACCTTCATACTTTACTACCTCTCCTTGGGGGCTATGAACACTGCCCCTTTGTAAGAAAACACACTTTGCAGACAAAGTGACGTTTGCCTGTTAAACCACAACAAATGTATTTCTGGGCTCTAGGCGAGCTCCTGGTTCTGACGGCGAAGCGCAGCCTGGAGCACCTTTCTCTCCAGCTACAGCTTCAACCCTTCTCCCACTGTGCTGAGACAGGAGCCTGGCAGGGGTGTCCTCAGGCAGCACAGAGGAAATCATTTCATACAGTAGATAAAACATGTGGGCACTGTGCTATCTTTTTTGGTTTGTTTTTTTTTTTTTAATTTTGAGGATAAAGGAAACACTAAAAAAACAGAGAAAAAGATTCTTGATTAATGAAAAATAAAGATCCCCTCTTGCCCCTTTTATTTTGGGGGGAGGCTGCTCACTAAAGATATCGTTGAAGCTTTTGCTGCAAAAGCCGAACCAATTTCTAGCACAGAGGCACAAAGGGCAGAAATAAAATGAAGGAAGATAAATGAAGGAGGAGTGAACCCTTGAGGAACAAGGCTTACGTCTGTGGAGAAATCTGAGCTGATTTGGGTCTGTGGAATTACCAGGCCAGCTGGATTAAGGGATCAGAGATAGTGTCACAGAGAAACACTTAAATATTCAATAATCCAAAAAGTAAAGCCAAGACAGAGAAGGGAAGGGGGAGAAGAGCTACACCAATGGAAACGACAGAGAAAAAAACCTCCATTCCCCACAGCTCATTGTCTGAGGCCACCAAACTCATGTCACTTATGATTGTCATATGATGGCCTTCAGCTGCTGCCTCAGCTTTGCCTCAGCCAGCAGTGAAGCAGAAGGCAGAGGTTTTTACAGTCTGTTGATTTGTTTCTCAGCCTTGTAATCCAATGAGAAATAATTTCCTGACACTATTCCCCCAGATGCCTCAGCTAAGAGGCACATCTGGCTCTCCACAGGTTGGGACCCACAGGCCTCTGATATTCCTCAGCACCAGTCCCCTGCCTTGTTCCACCATTTCCAGAGGTGACTCCATGCAGAGACACAGCCAATTCCCCACATCATCTCTGTCCCTTTACCTTCCTCTCTAATGTTCCTTCACTTCGCCTGATTTCTTCCACTGAAGAAAGGAGTGGCAGATACTGTCATGCTTTTTGCACTTTGGTGCCCAAAGTATGTCCCCCCCAGGCAGAGGCCAGGGGCACCCCCCGAGCAAGTAGTGGAAAGATTTAGGGGTTAGAGATTTTA
Source organism: Ploceus nigricollis (assembly GCA_013399945.1). Lineage (NCBI taxonomy): Eukaryota > Metazoa > Chordata > Aves > Passeriformes > Ploceidae > Ploceus > Ploceus nigricollis. Next base: position 178,267 of record VXBC01002315.1, read on the forward strand.
GCCACCATCCTTTCTCTGAGCATTATATTCTGGCCTGCCTGTCTCACCTCACCAATTACTCCGCACAATATCCAGATCCATACAGGAACATCCCAGCCCACTTGCTTTGATCCCTTCTGGTAGGGCAGACTGCTCCAAAAGGTGTGCTGAAGTCACCATTGCCTGCTGTAGCTTGTTCATGGTGCACATGCACAGAAAGGAACTCTGAGGCCAGGACCATATTCCTCTGCAGCAACCCCAGCAATCCCTGAGAGCCACCCCATCCCACTCAGGGAGCTGCACTCAGGCAGGACAGAGAGGGTTTGGAAGGGCAGATGTCCTAGTAGCCTGGAAGGGAAAGAGGTGGGTTAGGGATAGATAAAAGCAAAGGTGGTGTTTATCATTGCTATTTGCCAAAACCAAGGGGACCATGCAGAAATTCCTGCTTCCTGCCTACGTCCCACCTGGGCTGTGTAGCCTTGCCTCAGCCACAGGCCGCAGGAAGGATCAAGCCACTCCTCAAGCCAAACTCATTGGTCCCCTTTGGTCTCCAAGGTAACCATGTATGAGAAATACACAGACCCTGACATTCTTCCCCCAATGGTTCCTGTCTCCCCACCATCATGCTGGTTTTAAGAGTGCTGAGTCCAGCCCAGTCCGTGGCCTACTACACCCTTGCCCATGGCCCAGCACCCCATTTCAGCTCAGCCCAATGCCATTAGACCCTGCTACAGCAATGCTGTAGGAGTGCTGGTCTCCAACCCTACCACAGCCATGCCCTGCCCTTTAGGGAACAGCTGCTCCCTGACCATGGCAATGCATAGTCAAAGGGAGGCCAGGAATGAGGGGCAGCACCATGCCCTCCTTTAACTGTCTACAGCCAAAAGAACATAAATCACACAGCACTGGAGTCCAGCAGCACAAGGAAGCAACACTCTGTCCTTTTTGCTGGCCTGAAAGGTGCTGACAATGGAGTTGGCTGTTTCACTCTCTTGCTTCTCAGGCAACAGAGCAAGAAGGCACAGGGCAGGGAAAGCAAGAATGAACAAATCCAGCACAGCAGAGAGCCAAGGAAGGGGGATGCAAGAGTTGTGGAGAACTTATGGGCAAGAGAAAGAGTTAGGACACGGTATATGTTTTATAGGGAAGGGACAAGATAACCATCTCCATGTTCTAGGCTGATTTAGTTGTAGGGTTCCAACACTCTTCAGTGTCACCCAAGATTTACAACAAGCCCTTGGCTCCTGGCCATCCTCATGTATGTGTGAACATGAAGGAACAGTAGTGACATTGCACCCATGAAAGCTGTGCTCTCCTTGGCTGGCACAGAGTCAGCCTATTGGCTCCCAAGTGATTTCTTCTCCCTCTGCCTTACTCTCTATTAATGGATGCCCCAATGTTATTGGCATTGATCTGCAGCACTTTGGAGAAGAGCAGAAGGCCACAGGGATGGTTCCATTGTTCAGAGGAAAGAAAAGAGAAGGGAAAGTGAAACAGAGGGCAGAGAGTCCCAAATCTGAGTCAGGAGGTAGGTGTCAATGGCCACAAACATCCCTTTGACTTGGAGATCAAGGTAGCACAGGGGATGACACAGGACTGAGGTCACTAGTGAGATGGCAGTATAAAATACAGCTAGTGAAAGTATGGACAGGCAAGATAGGAGGAACACAGGCAAACTGGGGCCTGAGGGAGTGGAAGGACCAAAACTGAGAGAGAATACAAGGCAACCAGAAAAGTCACATACAGCTGCAATTTGGGCCTAAAATTCTGACCTTGTCAGCCTTGTCCTCTTGGGGCCCCATGCACTGGAAAAACCAGCACTTAATTCTACCATTGCTTAAACGGTGCTAAGAGCCTCCCATTTGAAATGCATGCATTAAAAACCTGCCAAACACTCTTGACTCCTCTGGGGACACCCCGAAACCAGGCCAAAGCTCCTGCTGCTTTCTTAAGCTTCATGCTGCAGCTGAGCATCATCCCTCTTCCCAGCTCAGTGTGCTGCCTGCTCCTGGCAGGCCTCAGGGCACAAACACCATCTCCAAGGGACTCTGCCTCCTCTTCTTGGCTTTAAGGTCCTTCCAGGATTTCTCTAACTACTTTCTGAAAGAGGAGTCTTTCCCAGAGGTGCTTGGCACTCAAAATTCATGCCTTACTTGAAGGGACTCTCCCTGTCTGCTGGGTAGTTTCTGTAATTCACAGTGGTCTGAGCATCACTGCAGCCACCCTGAATCACCACCCAGAGATTGTCCTTGCTTTTGCACCTGGCTCTAGTGGAAACACAGTGCCATGGGAGAAGCTTGCAGCACAGCTGTGGCACTTACAGGACAGCAGTCCCTTCCCTCTCAGCCCTGCTCCTAGGGAATTATTGCAGGAGTTACCTTCAAGTCATGCAGCAAAGAACCTGTGATTGTGCCCATAGGTGCTCCAGAAGCTCTGACAAGTCTGGGGCCAAGAGAAGAGGGAGCAGGAAGCCTGATGGCCGGTGGTTTTGTGGCATGGAAGACATTTGAGCGTGCATGAGAGAGACCGAGAATGCCTTCTACTGTAGATTCTCTGATGTTCACCAAGGGTTGAGCTCCACAACACTCTTTCCTTTAATGGGTCTCAATGAAGGTTTCTTTCTCACGTTCTCTCTTCTCTAATTTATCCCCCATTTTCACAGAACACGTAAGATCTCAACATCTCTCAGTTCCATCCCAAAGTTACATTTGTTTGAAAGCAGCCCTGTAACTTCAAAACTCAAGAGGACAAAGGAGCTGTACAGCCACACTAGAAAGTCATGAAACAAAAGGTGTTCCCATGTCACTAACCAGACAAAGCCTTCATCCCTTACAGGAGCTGAACTGAATTCAATGAGTCCTGCTGAAGGGTGTCCACTCAACCTTAGAGGCTCTGTGAATTTGGCAGAGTGTTGTTGCAGGAGAAATCTCATGCTTCAGCTCTGGGCAGGTTCATTTCACTCTACACAAATCCACAGTGCCTGCGGATAGAAAACTTATTCCTCTGAAAGCTGGGCTGGCCCCGCCGCAAGTGGGGAGGAAGATTGCAGCTCCCAAACTCCAGCTGTCCCTGACATCTGGAAGCCCAAACCACTAGGATCCCAGCAGGATATTGGGAACCAAACAAGATCCCAGCTGCTTCTTACAGGACACCACTGCATGGATACTCACAAAGTTCAGATTCCAACCAGCGAGGATGGGACCCTGCAGAGAGGAAGGGAAAAGGGATGAAATACAGGCTGCAGTACTGCCCCAAGGACATGCTGCTCTGCGGTCCTGCCCTTTGGCCAGTTTGGGGCACGGGAAGGAAGAATTCAGAAGGAAAAATTCAGAAGGAAGAATTCACACACCCAGGCTCAAACAAACACACTGCCATTGACTCCAAATCTTTGCTGGGACAAACAGCTTAAAGACTAACCATGAAAAAAACCCAACATGTCGCTGTATATAAAACCCCTGCTCTCCCATCGCGCCTCCCCAACAGCGATTAGATGCCTAATTTGTTAGGCAGCAAGAGAGAGAGAATGGGAAGGCTCAAGGGAGAAAAATGAAGCGGCTCAGAAGCATGAAAGAGAGAGCTTTAGAAGCATAAATCTTATTTTAGAGTGATAAATACTGGCAGAAAGGTCTTTCATATGCCTGTGGTTCCCTGGCAGGCCAGAAAGCCACTTTTGTTTTCCAAAGTGAAATGGTTACCTTTTATATTAATATGATTATTGAAGATTAAGGCGGATTTGCATCAAGCCAGCTCCACCCAGACAGCCTGCAGCAGCAATCCACAGAAGCGTGTACATGGGGGTAGGTTTGGGAAACAGCTTTCTCCAGGTAGAAGAGCATGTCAAGAGATTAGAGGTGCCACAAAAAAATATTATCACCAATAAGGCTGCCTTCAATTCTCTCCCTCCAGAGCAGAGAGGGGGGCCTGGGAAACATACTCCCCTTGTCATCCCATGAGCCCAGACATGAGGCAGTAGAAAGGCTTAGAAATAATTCTTGCTGGCCATGGGGAGGGAGCATGGGGTCTGTGTGACTCTCTGTAGTGACCTGCCATAGGGAGTGTGACAGCAGGACTGGCTCTCCCTGGTGCACTGGTGTGGGTGTGAGTCACTGTAGAGAAAGACGCGGCACTGTCGGCCCCAGGAGTACGAGGTGGAGGGGGTGTGTGTGCGGAGGAGTCGCTGTAGGTGATGGGGTGGGTGTGTGGGCTGGGGGTGGATGCGGTTTAGTCACTCTGTGAAGCAGAGAACCAGTGCTGGCTCCTGGGGAGGGAGGAATTGCCATGGAGAATCAGGCAAAGGCTGTTTGTGAGTTTATGTGTGTGTGCATGTGTGCTTGCATGAAGCAGGCACCTCGGAGAAAGGGGTGGGAGTGTTTGGCTGTGTGAGAGGCGCTGCAGGGGACGGGGTGGGAGTGCAGGCTGCATGTGGGCGTGCAGGGATCATGGGAGACAACCAGTGTGTGTTTGGGAGAAGGGCTGCAGGGAAAGGGGTGGGAACATTCCTGCTCTGTATGTCCCCTGACGTGAATCACTGTAGGGAGCAGGGTGTGAGGGCAGGCTCTGTGCATGTGCATGTGCGTGTGCGCGTGTGAAGGAGCTGCTCTAGGGGACGAGGAATGACCTCTGCTGTCTGTGAGCTATTGAGGGGTAAAGGACAGAAATGGCAGCTCTGTATCAGCGTGTGTGTGAGCTGCTGCAGGTAACAGGCCAGGAGTGGGGGCTCTGGGACCATGCAGCAAGTAGGGTGGGAGCAGTGGTGCTGTTGTGTGCTCCCATGCAGGATGTCCAGCCATGAGACCAGGAGAAGTCCTTGGGCTGTATGTGATGTCACTGCAAAGACCACCCCACCTCCTCAGGGTCATTGTGATGCCTCTGCTGTCGTGTGCTGGTCTTGGTGCCCTATTTCCTTCAACAAGTCCTGGTTCTCAGCGGTCTGACTATGAATAGCAGGAAGCTATTTGAGAGATGCCCTCACTCAAACCAAGCATACCTCCAATATTTCCGGATGCTAAAAACATCCCCAGCAATCCAGCAATGCCAGTTTAGAGGACCCCAAACGTGCTGCCCTGCAGGTAGGGTAGGAAAAGGGCACGGTCCTTGAATTACAGCTCACTACAGTTGCTTACGGGGGGGGCCTCAGAGCCTAAGGAATCACATATGTCCTGGAGTAGCAATCATTTCCTGACATTTGCCCTGTGTAGGACACCTCCAGGCCTGCAAACTTCTGCAGGGCACAGGCACTGGCATTCAAGCATCCCTCAACGTTCTCTCTCCTTCTAGCCAACCTTGTCCTGGGTGGCCACCCAGGACAAGGACACCTGAGAGAGATTCCCTCACTGGCAGTGAGACCCTTAGCCCCTCAAAGCTCTTCCTCTGGTCAATGCATGCCTAGATTCAGCAAGAGGAGTAGCCTCACACTGGACAGGGCATTATGTTTCCCATCCATACGGATGCTTCCACCTTCCTTCCATCCTCCACCCGCAGGCAGTGGCACAGCTCAGCCCTGCTGGGGAGGGACCCTCCTCCCGGCCGGCTCGCCCACCTATATTTCAAGCTAGCATCTGACATGCATTTTGACACAGCCGTGCCTCCCCTCTCTTTTCCCCACTACCTTGCCTTGTTTAGAGCCTGGTTTTTTCTTCCATTGCCAAAACACAATGACTGTTATAATTAACAGATTATCTCAGTGCGACAGCTGCAGTCCTTTGAAAATTAGGTTGAATAACAGGATCCTGCCGTATGGTAATTTCTTTTCATCTCTCAAATATTTTCTCTCTCTCACTCTCGTTTCTACCTCATTTCTATTTTTCTTTCTTTCTTTTCTCTCTCCCCCACCTACATTCCACCACCTCCCTGACTGCACGAGCAGTATCTTTGGGGTGACACGGGCTGAAGGGCTCTCTCTGCCTTCATCAGCTGTTTTCATTCCCCTTCTTTTACTACCACGCCTCACAGAGAAGCAGTGCTTGCAAGTAGGTTCATAAACACATCAGGAAAATACGTGCCCACCAGAGGCAACGGTCAGGGGCCCTCTCTGAAGCCCCACTGGTTCAGAAAAGCAGCCCAGGGAATTTCATGGGGAGGCGAGAAACTGGGATGCAGTAGCCTGAACCACTGCATGCAACTTTGCCACAGGGAGCTGAGTGCAACGGTGCAGCTGAGTGGTTTGCACAGAGTTAGCCAGGGTGCTCTACCCACCCACTACCCCTCCGCCTTCTTGCTGACTCAGTATCTGCCCCTGACTCACCACTTGCTCACTGAATGGGGACTGGCAGTACTTACACGGCATCCTTCTCTCTCGCTCAGGCAATAGCTCTGCCACTTACCACCCCCTTTCCCATTATCCACCTACATCTGTCTCTCTACCGACTCAATCAACCCAAGACAGCCAGAAAAGCAGCTTGCTGGGGATTCGGGGTTTCAAAACCAAAATAAGAACTGCTCCCAGCTGGACCTAAATTAGAGGCTCTGGAGATCTCCTCCTCCAGGACTAGAGATCCCCTGGCCCTAGCTGTAAATGGGACTGATCCATTCGCAGAAGTGGCTGGACTCCTCGGTCTCTGCTTGGGCAGATGTGCTAGCACACAGCGTTTCAGGCTGGGAGGATGACCAGCCAGATATGTGGGATGGGTCTGTTGGAATGGTGTCCAGGATTTGGCAACCGAAAGGTTTCAAGTTCATTATGTTCTGGACTCAAGAAGTCTGCAACTTTGTTGTTGACTGCACCGGGAGCATTAGTTAATTATTGTCAATGCCTGGCTTGAACTCACGCAAAATGCCTTGGTCCTGCACTGCTTATTTCAGCCATGTCTGTAATCTATACAATATCATCTGTTACACTTAAACACTGCTTTTTCCTTTTGAAAAACAGGGAGGGATTCCTCCATATGACATGTCCATCACAGCCTAACACTCCTCTGCAGAAACCAGTTCCAGCTAGGTCCTGGGCCCCCTCCTGCCTCCTCAGCACAGCCATTTCTTCTCCTCCCATGGAGTTCCACCTCATTTATTTCTTTAATCCCAACTCAGTAGAACAGAAACTCTTTGTCACCATTATTCTGCCAAAAGCCAAGTAGTTTTATAACAAACACTCATCCATTCCATTGTATTTCAGCAGTCTCCAGCAATGCTTTTCCTCATCGTCCATGATCTCTCTCTTTTCATCCTTTGCCGTCCTCAACCCCGCATTTTCTCTCTGCTTTCACTCCAGGCCCTGTGATAGCTCATGGCATTTATAGCACTTCTCCTCATTCATTCACTGTCACTTACCCAAATGTTACCTTCATTTATTAATTCTTCTTTTTTCTAGTAGCATCCCTCTTCTGAGTGCTTTGTACAGTCCTACTTACGTATCCAATAATAGTATTTTCCCAATGAGTGAGTCATATACCCCTTTGCTGACATTTAGAATTCTCCTTGTTCTTTGAAACACGTTTATTCATTCCCCATCTCTACAATTATATATGTCTACTCATGGCGTTGCATTTCCTACAGCAGCTGTGCAGCGAACAGATGATTCGTGCAAATAACCCAGCAAAATACATTTTCCTCCTGGTACCTTGACATCCTCCATTTTAATTATGTAGGCCAAAGCTAATTCAGGCTATGATGCAATCAAAAATGGGGGACAGTTCAATTTAAAAAACACCCCACCCTTTCCTTTATTCTTGCTCAGTCCAGTTTTCCATCTTATTCCCCCACCTATTCTCTGCTCTGCCTCTTTCGATGCTGTCAGTAGCAGAGTACATGGAGGCTGCAATTGTTATTGGGCCTCTGATTTCATAGGTGCTGAAAATATTTTCAGTGAGAAACAAACTTTGCTTCAGACTGTTTCTGGGCTGAAAGGACCAAAAAAACAAAGGAGCATTACTCAGCTAATACAGGCACGTAAATGTCTTACCCACTAACCCACGTAATAGGTACTTTATGGCCAGGGAATGATGCTTATCCCCTTAAATCTCTCTCCAGGTAGCCCTAGAAAGCAATTAATCTGGCAGCCCCTCCTTGTTCCTCACTGTGGCCCTATTCCTTCCCCCACAGTTCTTTGCTTCTCTTTGAGTCCTTAGTCACCCTTGCATATTCCATATTTTATTTATTCCTTGCTACTCCTCTTAATCTGCATAGGCCAAACCCTAAGCTCCGGAGTCACCCTGACTCATTTCCTACCCAGGAAAAGCAACGTTTTATATCAGTGGGAAAGCCTGTGATGTCAATCTGGACAGAGACTGATTCTGCACAGGGACTCCCGCATGATTATTTCTTGTTCTCACTCATTCAGGTCTCCATTTAGCAACACGCTTAAGTATGCACCCAACTGTAAACCCATGCAAGTCCCATTCAGCTTCTCAATTGCTTTCTTCTGCAACATCTGTGTTGATGGTTCCCACATCTTCCAAACACAACAGATTCTCCTTCTGTGCTTCCTCTTCCTAACCTCTCTGTTACCCACTCACCAACATCCTTCCTCTTGCTTTGAGAAATTCAGTTTTTTCTGTTTTTTTTTTTTCCTTTGCTTGTTTGGATTTTCTTATTTTCACTGCTGCCAGGGGAGTCCAGCTTGTAATTTCACCTCCTTGTTCCTGAGATTGCTATGTTGAATAAAACACTGACTTCCCCCTCTTCTCTCCAGCATTCTGAAATACGGAATTGGGCCACTAAGGAGAAAAGCTATTAGCCAGGACTGCTGTCTCTGATACTGAAACAGAGCTGGCAGCAATATTTACAGGCGACTTTGAAAGCTCCAAGGATGGCTTGTGGCCAAAGCTGATGATATCCACCCCCTCTTTTTTTTAATGATGTCTTCCTATGACTCAGTCTGGTCCATAAGTCAAAATAAGATTTTTTTTTTTTTACCCATCCTCCCTTTAAGCAATGAGAACAAGAGCCTAAGAACAGAACGCTGTAGCATCACGGACAGGACGAGTTACGTCACGAGTAATGCAACTTGGGGTGTCCTTGGTAGCTTAAAAAGAAGCAGAACAAAAGGCGCATGCCCTCTTTCCGGAGAAATGAGTTTTGGCAGAGCTAAACTGGCAATTGCCTGAGTTTTCTAAACTTAGTTTTATCTGTAAGCAAAGCAAGAAACACGCGGGAAGCAGAGACACCGTGACCTCAGGGGCTCATGACTTCCCAGGCTCAGCAAGGAGCTGCCGTGCCCTTTATTATCCACCATTGTGCGGAGGCAGAGCCTCGAATAAAGGGACGGTGTTGGGGGAGCTGTGACAGCTGTTTCAAAGTGGGGCTGTGGTGTACCAACCCAGCCTGCCCACGCAGCCGTACCTCTGCCTCCAGCCACGCAGGCTGCAGCGACAAACAGCCACTCAAACGCCTGATAAACGAGCAGTTCAGCCCGAGACCACTTCATTTGCTCCTTGCCTTCTTTGTCTGCCAGTGGCGGGGAAAAAATGCATGTTTGGAAATTGGTAGTGTTGTGTATAGCATTACCGGCTGGAGTTATACTGACTGCTAGACTGCTACAGGAAAAAAACAAAACAAACCAAAAGCCACCAAACAAACAAACAACAACAAAAAAAAACCCCCACAAAACCCAAAAATCCAAAAAAACACCACCATCCCCCGAAAAACATCCCCCCCCAAAAACCAAACCAACCAAACAAAAAAACAAACAAACCTAACAGAAAAACAGGAAAATAAAAAAAAAATCCAGAAGGGGGTAGCAGGCTGAGAGCTGCGAAGAAGGGTGGAGTGTGAGCGGGGGAGAGCCAGGCAAGGAAATAAGGGGAGAAATGAAACAGTACTGTATCCAAGAGTAGATACTATGATGATGGGGACATTAAGAATATGATAGATAGGCAGGGAAGGAAGGCAAGCAGACAGAGGAAGGTACAGAGAAAGAGACAGAGACGAGGGAGGGAGAAGGAAGAGAGAGAGGCAGAATTAATTTAGGAGGAATATACTGAAAACATAATCTTCTCGACAGAGTTAAAAAAGAGAGCGAGAGAGAGAATTAAACAAACAGTGACAGGAAACTGAGAAAGAATAACTTTTTTTTTTATGAGCTTGTTAACATTTGTGAAGTTAAGTAACCCTAAATTTATGCCATTAATTTGCATGTATTACATTTTTTTTTTCTGTGCTGCCAGTTTATAGTCTCTGTGAAACCTTTAAAAAGTGGCTTTTTTTCTCCTTTTCCCTTTGCCTGTGTTAATTAAGGCTTGTGATATATGTATATTTTTACACTGCTGCTGTGCTCTAGCATTTAATCATGAAATGGCCCTTTTTGCCTTTTCTTTGGGCTGCTCCTGCCTCATCCTTTCACCTCCACAGAAACCTGAGGAGGCCTGCGAGTGCACCCACCTGCACCAATCTGCAAGCATGCCTAGAGCCAGACTGAGATCCCATGATCCCAGGCCGGGATTCTCCCTGTCAAGCAAGGCAGCTTTCACAACAGGGAGAGGATCTTCAGCTGCTGAAGGGTTAACAGTTCCAATGCACTAGGGCATTCACATTGCCATACTGAAGCACACGGTATTTACACATTAGCAATCACTGGGGAGCCATAAATCGGATTCTCTGGGGAAATCCAGCCAAAGAACAGAGTGAGATTCCTAATGAAGGAAGTCACAGCCAAAGCTGGGGGAGGCACAAATGACAGATACTCTCTAATCAGCTGCTGGAATAAAAGGGGATGCAGGTCATCCTCCAGGGCTAGAATTATCCTACATAAGATGCACATAGAAAGAGCTGCTGTAGAAAATGCAAGTCCTGCTTCTTCCCTGCTTCCAGGGGACTGCACCACACCAGTTCTCAGGGGCAGTCCTCTCCTCCCAAGGACTCTTCTTTCTGGGCAGACAGATCTCTCTCCTAAGCACATTGCTGACTTTGGAAGTGCCCAAGGCCAGCACAAAGTGTAGCTGGTGGAGCCCTTTTGGCAGCTGTCCCAGCGAGCATATTTCTGAGCTCAGCTGGACAGGAGTCCTGGTCCTAAATGTGCTTTGATTGCTTTGCTCCTCTCCAAAGGCTCTGTTTCTCCCAGCTGTAAGCAGAGTTTGCTGAAGCAAGAAGCAGGTTGCTAAGTCTGGTTTAGATGCTGTTTGGTCCTTAGTGGAGCTGATGGGACTCATCTTGTTAAAAGCCAGCTGAGCTGAGACCATGCACAGTGAACATTGATTCAGACGTAATCACCCTCCACAGGAGACACAGCAACTGGAGGAGAGAATAGGGGGGATTGCTGGTCACAGCAGAAGTGGTGTTCCCTCATCCCCTATGGAGGAAGCCTGTGATCTCCTTGGGGTCTGACAGGCATATGAGAGGTCTCTGGAGAGTCTCTGCTGAACTGGAGTTGGGAAGGAGAGGTAGGGGAGACAGACCAGGCTTTCCACCCTGTCATTTATTTTGCCATATGGGGGTGTTGAGCACCAGAGAGGATATTCTGATTTACTCCCTGGCTTACCGTTGCTGTGGCAACGGGAGAAATACAGGCCAAACCAGGCTGCATCTGCAATGTGGTGGTAATAGGGAGTTTGGATTCCCATGTGTGCGTGTGTTTGTTTGTTTGTTTGTTTGGCTCTTACAGGAGCCACATGGTAAAAAAGCACTGTTGCGATGAAAAGGGAATGAGGTCTGAATTGTACCCAGACAAATACACCCTCCTCTCATGCAACAGCCAAACAGTCATGCATGCAGTCCTACTGACAGCACACGGGCCAAGGAACACCAGCACACACATGTGGCCTTTCTTCCCACCACCCTGGAGCTGGGGGTCCTCAGCTGCTCTCCCACCCTTAAAAGAAGCTGGACTTCTTATTTCATAGGTACAAAGCCCCAGTGCACCAGACACTTTGTAGCTGGGCTCTGAAATGCAGCTGAGAGTCTAGGGCCCCCCTAGTGTCAGCAAGAGAATCTCCTCTGCTGTCAGACCCACACATCCCAGTCAGCTGTGATTCTAAGGGATCACAATCCCCCCACTGGTTACTGAGCAAATACTCCTCCCTGCAAATACTCCTCCAGCACATCGTAGTGACAAGTTCTTACCTCCCCCCACACACACTCCCCAAGCTGATCAACAAAACAAACTCAGCCCTTCCTCAACAGCCATATCCCCGATTGGGAGAGATGGCCTTCATTGCCAGCATCAGAATGAGCCCTCAGGTCGCATAAACTGGCCTGCTGCAGATACCAGCCTCCAACTGTGCGAACTCATGAGTCTGCCAGCACAATTCCCACCCCAGAAAGCAAGTTGTAGAGCACAGAGCAGTACAGCCTCTTTCCTTCCCTCTCCTCCAGCCTGCTGGAACCTGAGTATCCTCAGCCTAAACACTGGCCTCTGGCGAAAGGCTCGGTGTCCACTGCATCCAAAATATTGGCCCCAGAGATTTACTTTAGGTTAAGTGAAAGGAAGGCAGTTTTTCTACTGCCCCTCATGGCCCCAGAGCTTCTCCCTGCAGCGCCGGAAGCACAGAACAGCCTTGTAGCAAGACAAAGTTGCTATTGAGCCATACCATGATCTGTTCTTCCTTATCCCACAGTCCACAACAGGCTGAATATAGCATAGGTGCAGGGAAGAATGGCCACGTAACAGGACAAGGACATGGTTTGCTCAGGCATAGAGACTTTGGAGTTCCTGGAAATCAGATTCCTAATCAGCTTTGGGAGTCCTCTGTTGCAACTTTTGCAAAGGAAGGACAAAGTCCATGGCAGAGATAGACTGAATCTCTTCAGTCTGGCAGAGCAAGAGCCTGTGAGGCAGGATTTCTCTATGAGGACAGCACACTTGGGGTGAGACACCAGCAAAGACAAGGGGTGTCACTGAAAGGCTGGTGGTGCCAGTAACCTGTTGGCTGCTGCTAATGGTGACACCTAAAAAAAAAAAAAAGGGGGAGGGGGGAGAAACAAAGGCACTAAGGTGAGCTGGAAAAGATGAGGTGATGGACATGAGAGGCTGTCCAGGTACAAAAAGCTTCTACAGAACATTGTGCAGAGAGGAGATGTCCAGCTCGATGCCAATGAGGGCAGCCACAGGGAATGTGTGGTGGCTGCTGGTGTGCTGCAGGAATGCTGTGAGTTTGCAGGACGCCTGTCCACCCAGGGTGTGCAGGAGAGGTGAGACAGGATACAGATTCACCCCCCTTGACTCCTGACTGCCTTTTCTCTCATTATTCCTGAGACTCCATCTGGCCTCACTATTTTTACACACATACATACTAAAAAAAAAAAAAAAGAAAAAAAGAAAAAAAAACCCAATAGAATAAACACTTAATTTCTAACCTAATCAGGCCTTCTCTCACTAATTAGCACCCTCTGAGCACATCCACAGGCTGTGAGAGATACTCTGGGGCTGATAATGACCCCCAACCTGCAGTTGCATATGCTGAAGGGTCAGCAGAGCCAAGAGCAAGCCATGGGGGGGCAGGGAACAGAGCGACCTCTGTCATTGTATTTTTTTCTCTGAAATGTGGGATGATGGAAAGGGGACGTCTCTTTTTTGGCAGGGTCCCTTGTGTGTCCATGTGTGTGTGTTTTTCTGTGACAGAGAGGGAATGTGTGTGTGCACGCATGTGTGTCGAGGAGGGGGGAAGCTGGAGAGGTTTGGAGGGAGGGGACTGGAACAAAATTCTGGCACTGAGCCCAAACCTGAAACACATGCCAATTTATGCCTCTTGCTGGTGGTAATGAAGGGCTCCGTTCAGGACACACGGGACACTAATTAAGGGGCTTCAAAGGCGGCTTTCTGCAGAGTGCTCTCTAAAGGGGGGCTGAGGGGAGGAAGGAGCACAAGAGGGGGGTGTTCTCCACTCAATGGAAGACTTCTGGCTCCTAGTGCTGCTGGGGAAGGCACTTTTCTTTCTCGCTGTCTCCCATAGCAACTCCTACCCGTGAGAGCTGAGAAGGTGCAAGCATCTGGCAGCTCCAGGCCAGCCCTCAGCAGCCAGCAGGCAAGGCAGGCTCCGGTATGCAAAGGTGGAAAAGCAGCATGGCAGAGAGGAAGAAAAGAAGAAAAAGGTGGAATTCAGAAGGCAAATTGGTGTAATTACAAAGGTAGCACCTATAGTCACAGGAGTTGCCTTTAGTCTCCAGGGATTTGGAGGGACAAAGCTCTGGATCACTGCAGATCAAAACTCCATAGCTGAGCCTTGTCAACTTCATCCCATGGTGGTATTTCATAGGAAAGTGTGGATGGGGCAGGCTTTGAGAATAGGACAACGGGTAGGGCTGGGAACATGCCTCCATCGTGTCAGTCTGGGCACAAGGGCTTAGCTGGGCACCAGAGACAAACAAAAACTGCACAGGCACCCAAAGAGCTCTAGCCCACTTCCAGGAGCTTCACAGACCTTGGCCCTACAACCTCTAGGTATTGCAACCTCTAAGATTCACTCGTAGCTGAGTGTTCCCGTGTCACAGGAAAGGAGCCAGGCCACTGAATGGGTGACGTGACTCAGCCATGGTCACCAAAGGAAGTCTCAGTTCAACTCTCCTTCTTCCTACCTGTTACCTTACCCTCACACCTGCCTGCCCTCCCTCCACCGGAGTAAACATGAAACAGCAGCTCTGGTGAGAAACAGGACTGTGCTGAGATTGATGAAACGGGGACAGAGTGTGGGAGGAAAGAGAAGAATAAATTGGCAGGGAGAGCAACAGAGTGTTAGTGAGAGACACGAAGAAAGGATGAGTGAGAAAGGTGGTGAGGAAAAGAGAGAATAGAGGGTTATCATGGATTATAGTCACTGGGCCATGCACCACACAGAGAAAGTGAGGGAAAGAAAAGAGAGGTGATATGAGCACTTGAAAAGGAGACGTGAGAAGTGGTTCACAAAGAGCAAGAGAAGCAGACGGCTTGAGAGATGAGCAGTGTTTCACTGATCCTGCACGACAGCATGTTGCCTGCCATCACTCACCACCCCACAAGCTGCCAGAATGCCCCACAGCTTCCCTTGGTTTCAGACAGAGCTGTCTTCTCTATGCCAGGCAGTTTGAGCACCACACATGGGTCACCTGGACACAGCTCTTTGGGAGTCAGGACCAGTCCAGCCATGGTGAACCACAAGTACACATTATTTAACCAAGGTGAAGCAGAAGGCTTTCAGTACTGCTCTAATGCTTCTCCACAATTTACTTTTAACTAAACTAAAGCTAGTTTTTCTAACCTTTCTGCCCTCCCCTGTTCACTGTCCTCCTATGCAGCAGCCCACACTTAACTGCTTATTCCGGATGACCTGCTCCATGTCTGCTGTGTTCAGTGTCACCCAGCCACAAGCACGGCCACCTGCAGCCCAGAGCAGTTCAGCAGGGCTGTGCCTGCCACTGGAGACAAGGAGGGAGGAGGCTCACCCTGGAAGAAGCACCCGGGGTGAAACTGGCTGAGGTGTGGCTGAGGCCAGTGACTGCCCAGAGCAAGAAGGACAGTGCAAGGCAGTTCTTAACAGCAGCTCTTGGGCAACAGGCTCCACATGCATATCCAGAAATTCCCTGGTTTTTCTTACTACTGCCCAGCAGTAGTAAGAAAATGGTGAATCTTGCTGCCCAGCCTGAGCGGTTTCTGCGAAGAGGTGGTCAGGTTCCTAGGCAGGCAGAATCAAAAGGGGGTTGGATGCAGAAACACATTATGGTGCTAGAATCAGTCCTACAGCAGGTCTTGCAACTGCCTGGGCTGAGGAACATCTGGGGTCTGCTAGGATCTGCAGAGAAAATTGATCAACCTCAAGGAGGCACAGTCTCAGATGCAGTTGCAAGACACAGCCTTGGAAGGGCTTAGCTCCATCTCTGACCCTTGCAGCATCCAAGCATAACAACCAGGCCAGACAAGTTCAGGGCACTCCTGGGCCTGACTCCACCCATCTCACAGACCACCAAACACTTCCCATCAGCTGCTAACAGCTGCTGAACCTTTACAAGGAGACCCACAAAAGATCAAAATCAAATGGGAGAACAGAGCTGATTATCAGCCTCTTCTGACCACAGGGGAAAAAACAGCCAAGACATTCAGGTTCACAGAAAGACACCAGCCTTAGTTTCCTTGGAGAGAGGAAACAGGAACACTCTCCAGCTTTCCCCTTCATCTCCCAGTTCTTCCTTCTCCCCCTGCACCTCACCTTTCTGCCCTGTGCAATCCAAACTGGACACCATGCCAAAGACAGATAAACAGGCAACTCGTGAATCACTCTTATTAAGTTTGAACTTATTATTATATATAAAAAAAAAAAGAAAAAGAATAAAAATGAAAACATGAAAAGAGGGAGAGAAAATCAAAGCTGGGATTACAGGCTTAGCAAGCATGAGTGCATATTCAGCCTACACTGTTCCCTTTGTGACTCTGTCACACCGGTAGACTGCTAAGAGAGTTATACCATTACTAACATGACAGCATTGTCCTATACAGCCTGGATTAGAAATCCCAGTGGCTGTGTGGAGGGGAAAAGTCTCTTGGCAGTGGCAGGCACTTGGCCTCATGATGCCTTCCACTCGCAGCATGCTGGCCAGGCAGGGAGAAGTATTCAATTATCAGACAGGCTCTGCCTTTTCCTAGACCAGCTTTCTTTCATTGTCTGACTGCTTTCTCCCTGGCCAGTGATGCCTGAGAAGTCTGTCACGCAAGAGAAACTCAAGATGGTCCAGGCAATTCCTGAATCAGGCAGACTTCTCACAGCTGAACCCCTGCTCCTCCTCACAAATACAGAGTCTTCTCCAAGTATGGATAGGATTCAGTCTTGAAGGTGGTGAATATCTCATTCACCAACAGAGGACCTCCAACAACTGCCTGGAAAACTGGATCTCCTTGTTCTCTGCTGGGCAGGAGCATCAGTCAGTTGTGATTCCTTCACATTTCTGTGGCCTAAAAATCATCCTACTGAGCCGAGACTGATTGCCCTCATTACTTGCACTTCTTAAGCAGGACCACATCAGTTTTTAAACACATCAAAGACATGTATGTTGCTCTGATGCATTTTTCAAAAGCTTCCTTTTCCAAGTAATCCCCATATAAACATCACCCAGAACACCACAGCAATCAGATAATCACCCATACCCTCATCCACTGTTTGTACCCTTTGTGATGTCCTTGGGGACTTTGTTTCCTCACTGGGACAGTGGTGTTATAGCGTGTCTATGAACTGGCACAGATTGACAAGAAAAAGGCAGCTGGCAACAATAAATGCATCACCCCAGCCAGGATGCAGAACGAGGAAAGGTCATTGTGTAAAGTGGTCTCTCATTGCTCTGGCAGCAGCCAGCATTCCTGCTTATGTGGCCGCCAATGCAGGGGCTCAGCTTTGGTACCACTGAGGGAAGATGAGCTGGATACTGCATGAATTGGCTGTGTCAGTCCCTGGGTCTTCAGAGAGGGAAAGAGGAGCTGGAGTGAGAAAGACAGTGAGCTGAGAGGAGGAAAGAATTGGGTATGCAGTGCCTGGAGGGTGAGGGTCAGGACCAAGAGTAGCAGAAGGAGCGGCCTAGGACAGCTGCTCACCCAGATGGTCCCCAGTCTGTAGCCTTCAGATCTTGCCTTAGCTCCAGCCCCATGGCTGGTGCTTGTGGCCTCATCTCCCCACATCTCTGTTCTGCAGCCAGTAAAGCCACTGGTGGGGCAGGCTCTGTACCACTGCAGGAATTGGGGCAGGGACCATTCCCCATTCACAGAACCCCAGTACTATTTTCTCTGTCCCAAACCAAAGACACAAGGGAAAAAAACACAGTTTTTCTTTCCAGAGCTGCCCCGGGGCTAGGATACAATATTTTATGGCCCAGTTCTTAGCCTATTTGCATTTTGTATTTTTACTTCAACTGCTGTTTGTTTCCAGGCATTTGGGATGCCTAATGATTTTCAAAGCACTGTTTATTTTAATCCCTCTAATTTATTAATAAATTAGTTGGCCTCAAAGTGCTTGGGAAAGAAGGGTAAGGAAGTTGTAACCAGTGCTTTGAATAAAGCATCAAACTGTCATATGATCACATCAAAGCAACAGCAAGCAGATCACTTTGTTGGCTATATCATGATGCAGCCTCATAGGTCCTCCAGCTTGGTGTCAGGTTTCTTCATACATGTCACCCTGCAACACTACCAGGCTCACCTGCTCCAAGGATGAAGTAAAAAATAGCAATGCCCAGAGGCAGCTCCCTCTGAAAAGTCTGCCCCTTCTCACCCTCTGCGTGTTGTGAGAATGTAACATGCCACCGTGGTGCAGATAATATAAACCATGCTGACATCCACGTGGCTATGCAGGCAAGGTTGTAATCTTCCCATAAATCACAGGTGCACTCAGCCTCCACTGCACTCTCTTCAGCCCAGTGCTCTGTGGCGAGGCTACAGTTTCACACACAGGACAGTCCCTGAAAAAACAGCGAGCATAAACCCTGTTAATTATGCAAATGAAGGTCTTGGAATCTCTGCTAGTCAGTCCCAACAGGAATGTGCCAGGTTTTCTCATCACCAGAAAGCAGCTGAAAGATCCTGAAAATCCTAGGGGCTGCTCTCAAACAACTTTTCCCATCTCCAGGGAAGCTGTGAGTGTGCCCCATCATGTGTTTACGAGCCTGCCCCCATCTAAGGGGGGCACGTACAGTCTTAAGACCACCTACAGTCTTTTGCAGCTGACAACTTCTTCACATCCTTACTGCTGCAAAGCCCACTTGCTCTCAGTGATCCCACTGAGATAAAGATCCCCTTTCTCCCATCTCACGCTGACCTGTCAGCGTTGAACACGTTAGTCATGGGCTAGCATTTGCCAGGGACACAGGACTCGCAGGAAACAGAAGCCTCTCTCTTCTGCAGTGGCAGGGCTTGCTGCAAGTGTACATCTTGTGCTAAAGGGCTGAGGTGATTCCACAAACAGCTCTCTGAAAGCAGCCTGAAGTTGCTGCTGGTTGTCACGATGAGTTAGTTGTGCTAGATGTCCTCCAGAAGCACTGTTCTGCCTGGGAGTAGACAATGACTACTGTTTAGAGGGGGTGAACACATCCTGCCTGAACGAGCTGATTACAACAGCTAGCACAGCTGTCTGGCATGGGGGGGACCACCTGCACTCGTGTTCTCTTTGTACTTGTGGATAAATTGACAGAAAAAGAGATGCCTTAAGAAAGGCGATGGTGGGATAGAAGCTCCTTCACACAGGATGCAGAAAGAACAAAAACATTTTTGCAGTGCGATTTGCAAAGCGGATTCCAGAGTGGATCTCCTTGCTGATATCCACAGGTGCTGGCAGTGCCAATGCAGCCTGAGCAGAAGTGAGCCCAGCCTGGCTCTGCACCCATCTAAAGGCAGGTGCCTGCATGCCCAGCAGATCAGATGCAACACATTTGCAGGACAAGGGTATCATCAGGAGTGCCAGGTCAGGCACCTTCCTGGGATCAGCGGTCACAGCAACAGATTTCTCCCCTCCCCACCACAGATTAGGCCCACAGCTCCAGGGGCAGCTCCAGTTCCTGCAGAAACATCACTACTGAGCGCTCACTGTGCATTGCCATAGCCCCAGTCACCATATTAATATTTTTGCTTCTATTCTTTACTTAAAACCCCCCTTCTCTCCAAGCTGCATCTCCCATCTGATGAAGGTGAGCCCAGGGCCAAGGGCTGATGGCCACAATGCTTGCTGCCTCCCCACCACTTTGAGCAACAGAGCACCCACCCTCCCTTTCTTCCTTCCCTGACTCCCTGCACCCTCACCACCTCTTGCCAGCACAAGAAGGGCCACCTGGGGAGGCACTGAGACTGCTCACCCTCTTTCCTAGCTGTTTCCTCTCTCCCATCTCCTCCCTGTGTGTGGACACCCTGGTGGCACCTACCCACTCACTGGGTGGGCCACCAGAGACATCGTGTCTGCCCTGCCCCTGGTACTCAATGTCTGAGACCTTGTTTTGAGGGCATATCAACCACTCCAGCAGCCTTTCCCTCTCACCCAGACCCCCAGACTCAACAGGCAGTAACCCATGCTGTGCAGGAAGAAAAGGGGGGGCATGAATCCCAGCACTCCGCTCTGTGTTGTGGAAAAGGCATTATCTTCACCCTACAAAGAAAGTGTAACTCTGCTCTTGGCTTGATTGTGGGCACTCAGTTGATAAAATCAGGTTATTACCTGCATGCCCTGGCAGGGCACCGGCTCTCCTGTCTGTCCATCTTCCCTGGGGCAGGGAGCTCCCTGCTTTAACAAAGCCTGATCACCCAGCGAGTTCTCCTGTGTGACAGAGGAAATAGAGATCTTCAAAACAGGATTTTAATTGAGTCCTCAGTTTGATGACCTACCTCTTAAAAAGAAGGCCAGGGTGGATGAACCCTGATCTTTGCTCTCAAAAAGGTGCACCAACAAGTGATAAGGACTTTGGAGAGAAATAACAAGGGGAACAGCATCTCTTGGAGCCTTCCCGAGAGGAGCATAACCAGCTCATGTACTTAAGGCTGTAACCTTTCTCATTCTCCCCATAGGTCTCTTGGTGTCTTTTCTTCTGTTGCCTCTCTGATCCCTGAGCAAAGAGCACAGTCTTAGCAACGCAGCCTCTGCAGGGAAGTCCAAGAAAGGCCAAACCTCCAGGATCATGCCGTACTTGTGTAAGGGCACAGGGAAGAACCATCTGCCTCCAGGATGTTTTCTCCAGCAAACACTGAGGCCTGGGGAAAAGGAGCAGAAGTTGGCCAATATAGAGATGCCTCTCCAGGCCTCCCAGACAAGTTGAAAATGGTGGATTTTGTGAGCTGGCCAAAATTTGCTACAAAATTATTAAACCTCACAAAATTATTCCACAAGGATCCTACCCAGTGTTCACTTTAACTGTGCTTCATTGTTACATTTCACAGCTACACACCAGGTGCTTTTCTGCTGGGAAGAAAAGGGGGCTGTAAAAGACCTATCCATGAACGAGAGACTGCTTTGCACAGAGTGGTGTGTCTGTGGGCAGGGAGGAGGGCAGGTATTTCTTCTCCGTGCTTCTCAGCAGGAGTGAACAGTAATGAACATGCTGGGAAAGGCCAGCAGCACCTGAGTGAGGCATCTGGGTCTTTGTGTAAGAGATGCCAGCCAAAATGAAGAGACCATTCCTGCGTTAAAGCATGTTCAGTGTGTCCATAAAACTGGTGAATGCAAACATCCTATTGTGAATGTTCACACGTGGCGTGCCCACAGTGGCCCTGGGACATGTCCCCAGCCCGCGAGCGTGCGAGCCAGCCCCACGGGGGGTGCGTGTGCATTGTCTGGCTGCCAGGGCACCTGCCCACTGGGGAACTTTCCATCTAAACCAGCCGACAGCTGCTCTCCTGAGTTTCCTGGACACCAATAATGTTTTCCCTTTTCTAATCTCCCCAATGTAAATCCATTCACAACGCGTGCCTAGAGACTTTTAATTCCATCAGCATTAAACTCACTAAAACCTCTATTACCAAAAGCTTTTAGGATTTTCCCCAGAATCTACAAGACAGGTTCATAACATGACAGAACTCCACCTCTCTAGGGTGTCTGAGAAATTAATTCATGCTTTCTAAATGCCAGGATCACTGACCAGACATTCAAAGACATCCCCCTTGCCATTAGTAAGCTCGAGTTGCTGGTACAACATGGCCCTTGCCAGGGGCTGAGCTGTCTTTTGAAACACATCTAACAGTCTGAGAAGAGCCCCCTCCCTGTACCAGGCAAGAGCAGATCACCTCACAGCAAAGCAGTACCAGAGGTTCACAGATGCTGTGTTAAAGGGAAGTGGTTTATTTCAGTGCTGCTTTGCTGCATTCATAGAGTAAAGGTCTGGCAAATGCATCACAACACCAGTGCTCCCCCAGTACCAAAATAAGTGAGAAGATAGTGTGGTCTCACCTCAGTGCTGCACACAGGCAGGCACTGTAAAAGCACAAGGATTATCCAGCTACACCTCAGTAGAGAAGGTGGCTGGGTGCCGAGACAAATTGAAAGTGGTTGTGGTGGAGGGGTCAGACAGCTGTGAGTCAGTGAGTGAGGTTTCTAAACGCTGTAATACTCCAGCAATGGTGCATTTATCCTTTGGCCCTGGAGGTTCATTGGCTGCTGTAATAGAGCAGAGAGATGCAATCATCTTTTGATCCCAGAGGTCTTTTCAGGTGCTGTAATAGAGTAGTGATGATCAAGCCATCTCCAGAGCCTTGGGGTTGCTGGCACGCAGCATGGGTGACGTCAGTGTCTCTCAGCCCCCACAGTCCCCAGCTCCTGGATTCCAGGAGAGGTGTTGAAGATGTTTCTTCCAGCCCAGAGGTTTGCAGGGGCTGTGGTGATGTCAGCTTTGACACACTGCCAAAGTTCCCTCTGGCCTCACAGGAACTCTTAACCACGTGGAAAGGTGTGATACTGACCCCAGTTCTCTTGGCACTGGGACACGAGCCTGGCTGCTCCCACTCTATCCACATCACCTGTAGTGGGTGCAGCTCCAAGCTACCCACCAAAACAAATCACACCTCTAAGAATACAAGAAAGCTCACAGAGATCCAGCAAAGAGCAGCATGCAAAGATGATCCCCAGTGGTTTTTTATCTATTTCCCTGTGCAAGTAGTCACTCTGCTCACACCTTATGGGCTGTCCAGGAAGGAGACACACTTACAGAGAGTCTGGGATTTGTGTGTAGCTACACACACATTTGTAGCTACACACAGATAGCTAGAAATCAAACAGGCTAAGTTAGCCAAGCTGTTAAGATTTCAGCATCCTATATCATGGACTCAGGGGAAAAAAAGAAAAAAAAAACAACAAGAACTGGGACCATGCTCCTGGGTAGGGAATGCTGTTGGACAGGGAAGATATGTTTGTAGACTCAGATCCTTACACTGAAGAGAGGAGGAAGTAATCAAAGAAGGTTTCAGGGCTTCCATGGGCTCATGGATTTCTCTTCTCCCTACAGCCCCAGCAGATTTTTAATTCTGGGCTCCAACTTGGCCTGGAAATTAGAAAGTTTGCTGGATACCCTGTTATCCTGGCACCGATTCCTGTATCCATAGTTCAGGTGGAAGATGGAAGCACGTGCAATCTCCCAGGAATGTCTGGGAACTTTGCAGGTTAGGTTTCTGATCTGAGGCAATATCAAGAGTTTAGGTGGGTTTGCACCTTTTCTGTGGCAGGGCTGGGGTTTGGTTTTCCCCAGAACTGAGTTCAAATTAGAGGATGAAAATTCTCCTTCATGCTATGGACTTCAATATGATTAGACATGAACAGAATTTCACTGCTCATGTCCCAGCAGGTAAGATGTACACAGGGGAACAACCATTCCAGGTCAGAGAAATGTCCACACATGCTCTCAGGAAAAAACATCACTGGAATTTGAGGGAGAAAAGGTGGAAAAATATCAAAGCAGACAAATGAGGGACAATGTACTCCTGTCTCAATTTTCTTATTTGCTGCTATGAGTAGCAGGCTAATATAGGCTCTGAAAACTGAACCTGCAGGTTCAGGCTCCAAAACTGGGCTCATCCTTAGTTAAAGCTCATTGGGGTACTCTTGTTCTCCCCAAAACACACAAATCCACTATGAGCCTTTCTAAGTTCTTGGACCTGACAAATTCTCATGTCTTAGACCTCCACAGTTCAATCCTGCGAACCTAAATCCCATACATTTTAATTTCACTGTGCTTTCCTTCACTCCTAGGTGAAGGAAAGGAAGGACAGATATCCTCTTATGTCTCATAATTTTATTTCCTCCCACCATACACTCCCAGTCTGCTGTCTGACATCAACAACCCCTGTCTCCTCCATATCTTCACTTGGGGGTGTTCACAGGCTTTCTGTCTCACCTCAGAGGCCCTTCAGTTCTCCAGCATCCCTTCAGAAAAAGGCTGACCCGGGTTTGGCTTGCTATTCCAAATGAAGCAGCACTGCAGGTGTACCAAGAGCTCTTCCAGAGCCCTCTCTACCCACAGCCTCTGCATCCAAACAGCTGATTTGCCTGCTCAAGGGCATCACAGCATGGGGCAGAGCTCTGCAAAGACATTCACCCTCACTTTCATTTGGCTGATACTCTTAATTCAGGACCTTTTGGGTATCTAAAGAGTTTTGAGTCTGCCCTGCAACACACATTTGAACATACCAACATTCAGTTTCATTCACCAGAGCACAGTGTGTTCATTTAACTTAGTTCTCTTTCCCAGGCATTTCCCACAGCCCTTTCTGTCCACAGCCAACATAATAATTTTGTCTCATCTGCTGATTTCCATATGGCATATCTCTCCTCCCACCTTTCCAATTCATTAAACAATAAGGTAAATCACAAGGGATTTAGAAGAGAATCTGGAGGCCACATTAACCTTTTGCCATGGTGAAAGTTGACTGTTTAATCCCCTCATTCTTTCAGTCTCCTACTCAGTTTTTGATCTATGTCAATATTTTGTCTCTCACAGACTGCTTAGCTTCTTTAGCAGCTCAAGTGCAGGATCTTTCAAAAGCCTTTTGGAAGTCTAAATACGTTATATCACTTGGTTCTCCTTTATCCACTGCATTATTGACACATTCAAAAAGTTGTAGGAGATTAGCATGATGCAGTTCTCCCCTGCTGAACCCACACTGGATAGGCCCTATCAGACCACAATCTTCCAGATGTCTTCAAGCACTGCTTTTTAATTATCATTCCCACCAGTTTACCAGATACAGATGCAAAGCCTACTGATCTTTAATTCCCCGGATCATCACTGAAGCCTTTTTTTAAATATAGGTACAACATTTGGTCTTCTCCAATTCCCCGAATCAGTAGCTTTTTTTTTTCCACAAGAGATTGCATATTTTTGTTAGCAGCTCAATCACTTAAGCTCCTTCCAAACTCTCGGATTTAACCATCTGGACTTGATAACTTATTGTTCAGGGAAAGGGGGGGCGGAGGTTTTGTAGTTGTTGGGGGTTTTTTTCACTAGGTTTGTGGGTTTTTTATAAGTTGCTTTGTCCCAGCACCCATTATTCTACCAGCATATTTTCCAACAGATCCTCATCTAAGCAGATATAGAAAAAGAATCTCACAAATACTGTTGGTAGGGACAGCTGATACAAGAGAAATCATAAGAGAATTCAGCTCCCCAGCAACATCCTAAAAATGGAGATACTGAGTCACTTTAAGCACAGGAGGTGACTGGAATTGATCAATGCGAGTTTTCTTGGATAACATCCACTCTGTTCTGACCAACCAGGCTAGTTTTGCTCATTTGTTTGGGTCTCTTGCTGAATAGTGATTTCCATCTTGACCCCAGAAGATTCAGGGCAGGAACAGTGCTAGCTTGATTATATACAGCCTAAGGTGTGATGAAAAGAAAGTGACCTCAGTGCTGGGGGATGCATGAACCTGGGAGGAGATGAAACCCAGCGAGGATGAAAGGAAGTAAATCAGAAGGTGAGCAGAACATTGCTGGGCTGTTAGCTCCAGTGATTGCCTTTCAACTGCATCAGCCACAAGACATGAAATGTAATGGGCAATGCTGGAGAACTCAAATAAGTAGCCCCATTAAATGAGTGTTTCTCCCTTTGTGCCAGACTGGTTCTCCATAGATTTCACCATGCTGGCTGGCTTTAAAAGGCATGGCAGTTAAGACTGGGGCACAGTCCTGTGGCCCTGATGTGCCACTCACTTTAAGCCATACCTTCTGCTGGTCCTGCAGCAGGGAGTCAGGGAGGAAGCTTGAGATGGAAAAGAAGCACCCACAGGTTTATGTCACAATGAACACGCAACCAGCTGTGGACACATGTTCACCTGTCAACCTGCCTGCAAGCCAACACTGGCATTCCAGCTTCTGGAAACCACCACACCCCCATCAAAAGTGACACTTAGAACATCTGTATGAAATCGACCTACCCTGTGACAGACCTGGCATACCTACCTTACCTGACAGACATGTATTCAAGTATATTTCATAAAAGAGGAAGAGAAATTTCCATAAATCCCTCTTATCTAATTGCTGCTGTTCAGTTCTTGTGGGACATGTTGATGGGGCAATTGTAGAAAAAAATGTAGAAAAAAATTGTAGAAAAAATTGTGTAGCTTGTTGAATTAATTTCCTGCAGACACTGCCTATGTGGGGTAATGTGGCCATAAGTTTTTCTGGATAGCTGCCTAAAGGCAAGTCTGTGCCTCCTTCTAAGGCCTCACCAACATCCCTCCAGTACAGAGCAAGGCAATTCTCAGCAGTGCTGGGCAGCACATTCACTTCCTCTGGCCCTGTGGGACGAGGGCCAGGAGGACAGAGGACACAAGGAGGGGTTTCTCAGCCATGTTCCCTTCTCCATATCGGGAGCAGAAAAACGTGCACAAGGAGGAGGCATCTCAAAGCAGGACAATCACAGGCTGGCTATTCCCTTAATGAAGGAGGTGGATAGAAGATGAGCAGTTTACTGTGCAGAGCTGGTTCTGCCACAGAGCTTTTGAGACCACATCCCTGCCCAGTACAAATGTGGTCAGGTCAAACTCTAGTCTGTAATATCAATATAAGATACTTCCACACCACATTGTCACTGCAGGGACATTTCTGCCTCCCTCTCCATCCCTTTTTCCCTTTGCTGCTTCTGTTCTTTTTCTCTCAGGTCTTCCCTCTTTCTCATCTCAGTGTCTGCATCCTCTCCATGCTCTGTGAGTCTCAGATTCCCCTTTCCCTCTGCAACACTTCGCTCCACTGCCTGCAGGTCTGCACCTCCACGAAGCAAGAGACAGCTCACATTGGGATGAGACAGAGAAGGAATCTGGGGAGAAAGAGGTCTTCTTCCAACTTAGCCCAAAAAGACTCCCCACACACCAGACACAGCCTTGCTGAAGGTGCTTGTTTGGGCTGGAATGAAGCAACGTGGACACTCACACAGATGCTGTTCTACTGTACAGGGCATAAACCAGGCAGGGAGGTAGCACAAATCCCATCCAGCTGCTCTTCTAGCAAGGCTTTTAACTTGTCTCCCTCTCTTCACATGCACTGGTCTGTCATGTGTGTGTGTCTCAGGGCTGTCCTCAGCCGCTTGGCAGTGGCTGTGCAGAAGGTGCAAGGGGGAGGTGAAATGCCAGGGGTTGGGGATGGCCAGCTGCCAGTCATGGCCGGTACCAGGGTCCCCTTAGTCCCCTGACACACACAGACACGTGGCACGGCTGCTCGGGGAGGCCCAGCCAAGAAGCCTGTCCTTCTCCACTGAATCTCTACTCTGTTTCCCAAGTGACAAACCACAAACTCCCTTTCTCTCCCCAAACAAACAGAGGCTTGAGTGAATCGCTGCCTCGGCCCTGGCACGCAGCCCCCTGGTCATTACGGATTCTCCTCCGGCATCCAGCCCCCTGCGAATGACAGCACTCAGCCATGTCAGCAGAGTCCACAGGCTGAACCTCCCTTCCCCACAGCATCTCTCTGTGCAGCCTGAAGCATTGCTCCTTCACATCCCTACTCCCCAACCCCCTCCTCTCCCACTGTGTTTGCAGTTACTGCCCGTTCCACATAAAGGTAGGGGAAGCTGTGGCACAGCATGGTGACCAGTGTGAGAGTTTGCTAGGATTAGGACCCTTAGCAACAAGGTTTGGTAGACAGTGTCACCTCTTGACATAGCCTCCAAAAGCTCATTTTGCTGGGATTTATAGTAAAACTGACTTCAGACTGCTAAACCTGCTCAACAAATTCTCCTAATCACCAGAGACTTGCACACATCCACACAAAAGCATGAGGCAAATCACCCCTCACCACCTTCCTGCCCTTTGGCCCTTCAGCACAAATAAAATTACCTCCCTCAGCAAGACAAGCACCTGAGTGACAGACCTGGAACAAACCCCTACAGCATAACAGTGAGGATTTGCACTCATACTCCGTCCCAAATGACCACCTGCCTCCAGTGGGGCTGGCTTGGCCTCCGTCCATGGTGCAACCCCATTTTCTGCCAACACGATCCTATGAGGAATGATAATGCCTCTCTTGGACCCTGTGCACTGACCTGTAGAGTGGTCAGGGCTGGAGAGCAACATCCTCCTACTGAGACAATGCTTCCCTCCCCTTCCTCTTCAGCACGATGCCTGCCCTCCTCCCAACTAATGCCATCCTCTCCAGCATCTGCCTGGTGTGGGACATGGCTTGCTCCCAGACTGTAATTTAACCCTCTTTCAGACTGGCTTGCCTGACAGGAGGGACTGAACCAGGCTGGCTGCAGCGTGCAATTACATCTGTCAGATTAGCCATAGCATGCATGATCCGGAGCACGTGCCAGATGTGGCACACAAACAGCACTCGAGCCAGCACCGAGGGAGGGTTGTGCAGACAGATAATACCCAACACAACATAAATCTTGCCAGTACAGAGTTAAGCCAGCATTGTTTTCTAAACAAATCTCAAACAGCAGAGTGAATTCATACTGGATCAGCATTTTCTACCATGTAGCTGCAGCAGTTTTGACCCAGTACCAAGCTCCCTAGAGCTGGATTTATTGTCTTGTCCACCCTGAGTCAGTGCCAAAGCCATGTCCTGAGAGGACTGAGGAATTTAACCACTGCCAAATGACTTTGGAGGCTCCATATGGGAAGAGCTTGCTCTCTGCAAACTCCCCAACAATGACACTGAGTGTGACTGCATGGGCACACTCCCTGCCAGGCTCTGGCCAGGAGGAAGAGTGACACATCAACAACACCACAGTCACTTGTCACCCACAACACACGCATGCGTGCACCGGAGGGTGTGAACCCCAGGGGAAAGGATCACTTCACAGGATCATCAGCTGGCACCAGCATCCAGAAACAACCTCACTAGGCAGCATCAGCCCTTCCCAAGGCTGACCAAAGCTGCTCCTGCCCAGGATGGTGGTCACAAAGGAGGAGAAGTGCTGAAAGAGGGAAAAGCAGGGCTCAGGGCACCCCAGAGAAGGAAGAAAAACAGCAAGAGGCAGCAAAGAGAAGTTGAAGGCAGCAGTTTGTGTAGAAGGGTAGGTATTGGAGTAGTGGGTCAGGGAGCATTGAGGAACTGCAGATGGGGAAAACTGATGGCAGGGTCCTGCAGAGGCAGCAGAGAGATGCACTGGAAGATGCAGTGGAAGATGTGCCCTCCTTGTCAGCATCACCAGGTGAGACCTGGGCAGGAGGGAGCAACCCATCACCTCCTTCAGGGGACACCACACCAGCACCCCTGTTGGGGCTGCACAGTAGCACAGACCCTGCCAGTCCCTTCCCCTCAGAGAAACACAACAGCCCCCAAAATATGACTCAGAAAAACTCTGGTCTCTCCCAGAGTCTGTTCAGAGCCTGAAACCACAGCCTGGCAGGTTGCAAACTCCCAGACCTCCCCTTTAAAATCCACTCCTCTGAGGTTACCCACTACTTTGCCAGCAGCTCATTGCTTTAGGGTCTATTTTGAGGAGAGGCATCTCCAGGCACGTTCATGCTCCTTGAGGACTGGCAGCGCGTCTGGGCCTGCCCAGGCACTGGGAGAAACAGCTGCTCCCACTCCCCTCCCACCCCCACAGCACAGCAGCTCCAGCAGCACGGAGACATGGCATGGAAATAGTGCAGCTGATCTTCCTGCTTTCCCTACAGAGGAGCAGAGGAAAGGGGCACTGAGGGCAGCCCCAGGCAGCAGGAGGCCCTTTCAGGTGCTCCCAAGAGCTTTGCGCCCCAAAATGGGTCAGGCTCGGCACAGGGCCCCTTCACTGCCTGTGCAGGGCACACGGCGTTCCCAGCTTATGAAACACACTGTCTCCAGTAGGAAAACATCCCTTCCAGTTGAGAGGGAGCACCAGGGGACAGCAGATAAGCAGTGACAAAGAGCATGCCCATCACCCCAAAAGCTGTGGCAGGCTGGGCTGGGTATTCAGGAGGAGGTACCTGGCTAGGAAATGGAGGCCAGCATCTTCTATGGGGAATTGGAATCCCCAAAATATCTGTGAGATGAGGAGGGAGGGGGAATCCTCCCCTCTGTGGCCCACTCCTGGTAGCATGATGCCGACTCTTGCTCCGCTGCAAGCTGCATCCCTGAGGTGACCCAGGCCAGGGCTGCAGAGCCCAGCTCTGCTGCTGGCCAGGCTGCAGCAGAGTCAGCCTGGCTGCCCCTTCTCCCCAGAAATAGGGGAGGTGGAGGAAAATGACGAATGGAGAAGAGCAGACAGGTGTGTGCCCAGGGAGGGGTGGGAAGGGGGAGGAATGCACTCGGGACTGCGTGCGGGGGACCCACAGCGTGCCCCTCGGCTGCTCTGCAAACAGCCCCTCCCTGCACACGCATGCAGAGCCGCAAGGGAAGGGGCTCAGAGGGGAGGGAGCAGCTCTCCGTTGTGGGGAGGGCACTGATGAAAGCCTAGATTTTGTTCACAGCATAGCAGAAACCCCTGCCCTTCTCCTCCCTCGCACCTCTGGGGAACGAGCAATGAGAGGAAGGGAGGGCGGGATGGAGAGAGGCACAGACAGAGGTGCCGAGGTTGGCTTACCTCGCAGTGCCTGTGCTGGGGGTGCCCGGGCGCGCGGGAGGAAAATCCAGGGCTCTGCTCTCCTTGGCAAGTGCTGGGAAAGGTCTCTGTTCAGTCACATGAAGGAGTGGCCTCTGAGTAGGTGCTCCAGCTCACCGCTCGATCGAAGCTGCCATGGATTCATTGCGAACGACTTCGCCTTCTGTGAGGAGAGGAGGAAAGGGGAGGGAAAAAAAAAAAAGGAAAAAAACCACCAGCTTAAGACTTGGAGGGTAGATTCACTTCTTTCTTAGGTTTCCAATGGCAACTGAATATGCCACATATGAAGATCCAGGGTGTGTGTGTGTGTGTGAATGTGTGTGTGTGGGAGGGACGGAGAGATGCACAGCTGCTGAGTCCACAGGCAGTGTAGGGTGTGAGCTAGTCAAGGCGTATCGGTGATTATGGGAACAGACAACTGGACACGGGCAGCAGAGTAGACGGACAGCCAGATGGAAAGAGACTGAAAGCATGGAAAGAGGTTGGCCTGTGTGCTAAGAGCTTGGCTGTCCCACTGCACAAAAAAGGAGAGAGCACCTGACCCAGCACAGGGCAAGGTGCTGACGGAGCTACACCAGGAGAAGGTGAAGTGTGCTTACACACACAGCCGCACGCATACACACACGTCACCTCCTAGCCCACACAGTCACCCAAGCACGCCCCCTGCAAGGACACTCTGCACACTCAGGACACACACACACGTGCTGGACACACACACAGACTTTTACTCACTGGTCTTTCCACACCGCCTTGCATACAACCCCTAAAAACTCAGAGCTCCTCTAAAGGATGAGGTGCTTCTCTCCTTCACATACACCCTGCACTGACCCACAAGGTTGCACATCTGTATTAAGATGCACACGTGATAAATCAGACAACCATCACATAACACCACATCAGCTCCACCCAGCCTATTCCGCCACTCTTATGAGTACACAGCAAAAACATTTTTATGTTTTATGCGCAGCAAATAGTGATCCCTGCACAAATGCATGCGAATACCCAAACATGTCTACCACACACCAGCTCCTGACCCCTTATACAAAACTGTCACTGCACAAACACGCAGCATTTAATGAGCCCACTCCCACAGCAGAGACCAGAAAAAGTGCCATGTACACACACACACATCCATGTCAGTGCAAACACCACGCTAGCAAATGACGTATCTGCAAGAAAATGAGGGCACATAAAACATCCTCATGCACTCAGGAACATAAGTCAAGCAAGCACCAGTGGCTGTATATCACACACAAATATACTCTGCTTATGAATTGCCTGCAGCATACAAACTGATTGTATCAGATACTGTTACCTACCTAAACTCAGCCCACACAGTGGCATAGCATCCTTCTGGATCCTAAACATGAGCCCCAGCAACCACCAGACATATTCTGTCACATGGAAAACACAAATACTCATCAACATCCAACACAGGCAGACAAACAAAACTAGACATGAAACACAGACAGCCAGCACCACTCACCCAAAAAACAAAAGACATTCTTAGAAGTTATGAAGCTGGAACTCACTTTGGAGACAGCTGTATTATTCTGTGCAAGTGCACGGGTGCATATTCACACACACACACACTCCACTGCCACACCAAATCTGCTTTAACTGCCTCCATCTCTGACCAAGATTTTCCCTTTTTATTTTTTTTCCGCACTTCCACTAATTCTGCCCATTCTACAATCTCCCATGTGTCTGTCCACGGACTGGAGTTGCCACTCTAGGGCGCAAAGTCTCTGAAGCAGAAAGCCTGCAAAAGCAGCCACACTCATCCCTTCTCTTTCCCTCCGTTCTGGTGTTAGATGTGCATAATTTGCATGCAAAGAAGAGTGCGCAGTCCCACCAGCCCAAGTGCTCTGAAATTGGCTGATAGTGGCATCAGGGGATGCGACTGCAAAACCTAAGCGTGGCGAAGAAGTACATAAATCCTTGTGGGAAGCAGAGATTTGGCCAGGAAGGCACCGGCTTCCCCCAGGCCCCAGGAAAGACAAAGAGGTACACGGGGTGGGTAAGAAGGGGCAAGCGAATGAAGGGAGATCGGCCCAGCACCAGGGACAGCACGGCGAGCACTCCGCCGGGCTTGTTTAACAAGCTCGGCAGTGTCACAGCGTGACGCTGCCAGCGATGACGGACAACAATCAGGGTTCGACATCAGGGCAAGCAAGCGTACCTGTGTGCCCCCGGGAAATGGGAGAGGCGAGGGAAAGCACGGGCTTTGCAGCGGGGAAGAGCAGCTGTAGGTTATATGGCATAGGGGTCCATGGCTGCACCGGGATCATTGGAGCAGTGGTGGCACAGATAAAAAAGGAAGAGCTCACAGGCAGAAAAAAGGCTGGCATAGGCGTGGCTTAGACACAGGCAATGCAGGGGTTGCAGCCGGGTCTAGCCCCAGCCACATGGAGGAAATGTGAAAGGAGTCCCGTAAGCTCTTGTCCTGTGCTATTGGACAGCATGGGCTTCCAGCACGCTGGATACACCTCAGTGTAGGTCAGTGGAGTGTACATTGCAATGGCCTCTTTCAGGAGCTCCCTGCCCTCACACACATTACGTGCTCCAGCAGCCTCAGCCCCTTCCCAGTTCATGTACACTTTCCACACTCTGGCATGCCAACTCTCCACTCCTCAAAGCCACCTACTTCAGCACACTCCCACCTCCCCATGCTCGCACCACATCCATGTCCATGTGGCAGCATCAGAGGAGCCAGAAGAAGGGAAGCCCCCACCTCAGCCCCAAACAGCCCCTCTACCCCTCTGCCTTCACCAGTGCCACCACCATTCACTTTTCTGAAGTGCTTTGAAGGAGTAGAAATTTCCTGTCTCTCTCAGCTAAGCATGGCCTGTGCATCGAGGCAATTTCAGCTTGCTAGTAACGTCAGTGCCTCGGCACTGCGCTCAATTGTACCTGCGTGCCTCTTCCCACAAACATCCATTGTGCATTACAGCAGATGAATAATTTAGGCTGAAAGGGGACAAGTGAGAGAGTCTTTTGGGTCTCAGCAAGGCACATGTACAAAGCAGAGTGGAGATGGAGCTGCCTCATTCGGTCAAAGCTAACAGATGCTGCCAAACCTAGAAAAGCCACTATGGCCTGAAGTGCTACTTGGGTTAAAGTACGGTCATGAGGGCAATTTAAAGAGGCATTTGGACTCAGAATTTCTAATAGGTGCTGAGAGTGACACAGAGGTGTTGTGTGTGGATGGGCAAGGAGGATCTTCATCTCTGAGACACTTAGCACTGACCTAAGCAGCTGAAGAGAGCCACTGGTGGAAAAGGGAACCATCATCCTGAACTGACCTGCCAACCATCTGCTCCTGTGCTTCAGAAGCATGGAAGAAGTACTATGACTGGCTAAATGGGGGAAAAGGGATTGAGAAAGCACAGCAAACAGGAGCTGAGTGGGATGCAGATGCGTGCTTGCATGCACACATCGGTGTTCCTCCCAAACAGATTTCACATCACAGCTTTGTGGTGGCACGCAGGGGGACCTGGAAGACACAAACACGGGTCTGTCAGTGCTGCCCTGAGCCCATCTGCATGGGATAATGCTGGAAGGGGGCAACCTGGACAATGTGGCTCCACGTGTGCAGGAATGCGTGGCCTCTGGTGACCACCTGTGTGTTGGTGCTGTGCGTGTGCCTGCTGTGGGGAGTGGATGGCAGGTATGGATGTCTGGGATGTGCATGTGGGCATCAAGTGTGCTGCAGTGCAGGGTGAGCAGTGACTGTGTGTATGAGTCTGTTCCTTGCTGAAAACACCGGTGCATTTGTGAGGTGTCCTAGGGAGCGGTGGGTCCCCTGCGGGCTGCCTTGTGCGTGTGTGGCAGCGTTTACCTCGGTGAGACACCAATGTGGTACCGCACACCTGCAGAGCCTGGGAAAGCAGTGCAGTGCAGCAGCACAAAACTATGGGAGTGTGCATGTACTGGAGAGCACCATGTACAGGTTTGCAGGGATGGGATCCCCTCTCCGGGTGGAACAGTCCGTCTGGCTCCTGCACTGCCTCTCCTCCTGGACTCCGCTTTCCTTTCTCGCCTTCCCTCAGCTCCCCTTGCTCACTGGCAGCAGCATGCTCTGCCCTGGGAACCAACTCCCACTCACCACACTGGGAGGGAACTCCTTTCTTAGCAGTTCCGTGGTATTTTCCCATATCAAGAGCCAGAAAGTGAAGGAAAAACTCACTGGGCAACCTGAACTGGACTTATTCCCTTTCCATGTCCTTATTCCTCTTTTCAACCCACAGGAACTGCATTACAAACTCACAGACTTTCACCCAAACCCACAAACTTCCACCCCCAAGCCCCAAACACTACAAACCAGACTCAGCTCGCACCTGAGCCGTGGGCCATCTCAGGCTGACACAGCTCAGGTAGGGCAACTCAAGGTAACAGAGTTAGGAGAGAGCAGTCCCTGTAGCTGGGAATATGGAGAGGCTCCTGCAGCTGCAGCCATACCTGTCTGACTTTCAGCTCCCCAGCTAGAATCACCCATAGCTGGGGTTGGAGTAAGAAATTTTATGCAGGAATTGCAGTCAGCACAGCTCAAACTCATGCTTCTGGAGCCAAAGCAACACGTCTTAGCTACTCTGTTATTGCTCCTATCAGAAGGCTAAGCCTTCAGCCAGATCCACTTCCAGGGGAACTTCCAGGCTGGATTCCAAAGCATGGAGCCTGTCCACTTGGAGCACGTCCTGGGGCAGTGGGACTTGAATAAGAAGAAAACCCCAAAGACATTTCTTTATTTCTTTAGCCAATTCTGCAGATCACTACCTCCCTCCCAAACACCCTACCCCGAGCTCTACTTGTTTGTTCTGAGGCTGATCTAAATTACTCAACTCCCCAAACTGAAATGCAAACAACTGGCCTCCATTTCAGGCTTTGCTTTTGCCCTATATCCCACTTTGCACCAATTCCCTCTGGAGGACAAAACTAGCACATAGGAGCCACTTGCCAAAATATGCATGCCTTCCCTGGAAGGCTTCATGGGCTCCCAGTGAGACCCAGTTTCATCCAGGACCAGAAACATACAGTTTTGCCATGAAATGGAGCCTTCACACTTAAGCACCACCTGTTTTTTTCTCAACTGCAGTCCTGAATCTGGGGTATCCCCAAACTTTACTCAGTCCTATGCATTGAAAGCCCCACCTCTAAGCTCCATTTTGAACCCTTTGTCTCCAGTTTTCTTCTGAACTCAGCCTTTCACTTTACACATAAGAGTTTTCCGTACCAAATCCCTTCTCTGATGTTTTCTCCACACCATACAAGACGACAGACTGGGAAAGTCTGGCTGTCTGATCCTCTGCCTAGCAGCAGTCACGACCCACAGTGCGGGTCTCCAGGAGGCAGGACAATATTTGCCAGGGTTTTTTTTTTTCCCTACAGAGGAGCCCTGCTCATGGCTTAGACAGTTTGGGTGACCTTTTCACTGCTGGCAATCACAACCAGGAAAATAGCCCTCTGTGCTAATATTTAAATGTCCACCATGAAAAGCACAGAACCAGCCTCAGCACGTGCTTTGGGCTCTCCCCTGTGCAGCACCACAGCATTGCTGCTGCAATTCTTCCCTCACACTGAGGTCTTTCCCTCCAGCCCTGCATCCTTCTCTTCCCTGCTCAGCTTCATGAGCAGCTCCTGCCGATGCTTTTCCCACATCCTGCCCTGCAGCCCTGCCAGTTTTCCAGGCCCCACCAGGCACGCAGAGAGTGAGCCCCTGATTACCATTCAAGCTGGATTCTCATTAGGCTGAAATGCCCCTCCAGGAGATCCATTAACAGTCCATAAGGTTAACTTAATCCAGCCAGTCTTGTGTGGTCTCTGCCCAAATTCCCTATTACATTAACAATCTTGAGCCTTAATTAGCATGTGAGGCAGAGGTGGCATTATTAATGGAGATAATATGGAGCATTAAGAATAAACAGGCCAGGCTGTCTCTCCCCCACCATGCATGCAAATCCTCTTCTGTGCAGAAACAGCGTGAGCTTCCCCCATGAGCAGCGCACATGAAGGGCTGGGGTGCCCCAGACCAAAGACAAACCCTGGAGCATACAGCCAGGCTGCTGCAGGAGGATGACTGGGAGGAAATGAGATCCCAGAGTGATCCTTCATCTGCCTGAGAGATGAGGGGCTGATTATGGAAAGATCACAGTGTGGCAAGTCCTGTGAGGCAAATCCTTGCACCAGGAAGGAGCAGTCATGTCCTTGGCTAATCCAGCCACCTCATCTTTCTGGGAAGCTTGGCAAAGCAAGGCCAAGGTTATGTGAATGTCTGTTCCCTTGCACGTTCAATTCACGCTGCCACGTGCATGCACGCAGGATAACACGATGGGTGTATGGGCTTGAACACCACGTGTAGGGAGGGGGTGTCTGTCTGAGGGGGAGCAGGCTGTAGGAACTGGCTGCAGCTGTGCAAAATGCTCCTCATGAGTCTCCTTTCTGACCACTGAGCCCCAGTGCACTGAGAATGCAGGACAGGACAGAGGGGCTTCAGCTGAAGGAGAGAAGCAGTCATTTGGGGGACCTGAGAATAAATGATGAGGGTTCCAGCTTGGTGCAGACTGACCATGTGGTGGGGACAGGTCCCTTTTCAGACAGGCTGGTGACTGGCCACACAGGTGGCTGCTCAAAAGAGCTGGGTCATTACAGGTGAAGGGTCAGTCTGGGGCAGATCATCTCCCAGGCCAGGCAGAGCCAGCACGGGTTTGAGTAGCGGAGGGGAGGACTGGTGCTGCCAGCAGCAGCAAGGGGCTGGGGCAGCAAAGGGTCAGGGATGCACTGAGTATCAGCCAGGAGAAATTGCAAGCCTGACACTTTCTTCTAATACAAGCACTTGCAAAATCATAAGGCAAAACGGGAGGAGAGAAGCAGAAGCCGCTAAGCCAAGGAAGCAGAGCCTAATGACAGGACCTCTGGACTGCTAATTCGCTTCCAGCAGCATCCAGCAGGACGGGGATGAAGAGAAGCGTGTCTCAGGGACCCACAACTGCAGGGAATGGCTTCCTGAGTCTGGCTTGTTCCTGAGGTCTGACCCATGCTGTTTCAGCATGGCTCCGTCGTGCTCAGTGTGTCCCCCCGGGCTTTGCAGAAGGGCTTGCAGTGGGAGCAACGATCCCTGAAGCACAGAGTGGTATCCCTGTGCCTCAGCCCTGGAGCACTCCGCCAGTGCTAAGTAGACTTGCTTAGCGAGGAGCAGTGCCTCAGGCTGGGCTCTCTCCCAGGGCTGCACTCAGCATCAGCCCAGCTGCCTTCGCATGCCCAGAGGTGCAGCAGACAACAGCGGAGGCCCTGAGCAGAGCCCAGCTCTTCCCCTTTCCAGCACAGCAAGTTCCCACTCCCCCAGGCCCACCAGCCAGCCCCTGCCAAATCCATTTTTCCAATCTTGTGCTTTCTACTAATCCTGTTGAGCCATCCTTTAAGTTGCTCTGAGGCAGAGATAGAAAAATACAAAGATGCCCTAAGAAGCTTCCCCTGACCTTGCTCAATTCAAGATAAAGGGCTTTGATTTAAAAAATTACAGTGGGGGTCTGTCACTGATCCATTGCGTGGATTAAAGGGAAACAAACAGAGACACGGGATGCAGCTGGTGCTAGGTGAGCAGACAGGGAAGGGAGAAAGGTTACAACCAGCATGGGGGAGGAGACAAAACAAAAGAAAGGACAGAAAATGAGAGGGGAGGAAGAAAAAACAACTTCTCCCTCACCATCTCCATACTTGACTATTGGTAGAAAAGCTTTATACACTCATGATGTTATACAATGTCCCACCACCTTTCCTGGTCTGCAAGGAAGAGTGAGACAGCTGCACTCTCCATGGTGTGACCTGGCTAGGGACAGGGTGCTGGGACTGGAGAGGAGCTCCTTGCCCTGTCAGAAGCATCCAGTGGGGTACCTGACTGAAATCCGAAGGCACAAGTGCCTGCTAAAGAGATTGTCATCACTATCTCTCCTTACGAAGTTGTTCAGACTTTTCTTCCTCCACCCCTTCACCCTTCCTTCACACCAGACCTCTCAGCTCATCTCCTTCCCTTCCTGACAGTGCTGTCTCTCACTCACTGTCCCTGCTGCTTGTCCTGGCTCACATCACATCTAGCAGCATCTAAACAGGCTTCCCACCACCCACCTCTGTCCCCTACAGCCCTTGACTCAAAGGTTACTCAGAACAGTTTTCCTCTGTAGGAAATGTCATAATGTCATAAGGATTAGTGACGCCACCTTCTTTTTTCCCTGTACCCTCCAACATTTATTGCACCCCACAAGGGCCCTTTGGTCCCTGGCATGAGCCTGTTTCCTCCCCCTGAACCTATTCTGTTTGAAGATCACTCACAAGATGGCTGATGTTTCATTTTCATTCTTCTTTTACAGGTATGTTAACCAGAAAAGGAAGCTTAAAGAAGGTGTGCACCTCTCATAAAAAAGGCTGGAAAACTGATAACAATGGATGAGGAGAAGGCTAAAGTACTCAACAACTTTTTTTGCCTCAGTCTTCAATGACATTTCTTCCCACATCTCTTGAGTGGATGGACAGCGGAATGGGGACTTGGAGGGCAAAGTGCTTCCCACCCCAAGTTCAGGTTCATGAGCACCCGAGGAACCTGAACATATGTAAGTCTATGGGCCCTGACAAGATGCATCCCAGAGTCCTGAGAGAATTGTCCGATGTAGCTGCCAAGCCACTCTCCATGATATTAAAAAGTCACGGCAGTAAAATGAAGTTCCAGGTGACTGGGAGAAGGGAAGCACTGTACCCATCTTTAAAAGGGGTAGAAAGGAGAACCCTGGGAACTACCAACCTGTCAGCCTCACTTCTGTGCCTGGGAAGATCATGGAAGATCCCCTTTCTATTTTTCAAGCCTCTTCAGAGCCTGCCCAGTTCTGTCTTGATGACCAAGGGCACCTTCAAATGGTTTCAGAATTTTTGCCCAGCTTCTTCAGCTCCTCCTGTACCATGTATGGGCACTGCAGCTGACTCAAACATTTTCACCTGAGTGGGACCTGGTGCAGCTCATCACTGTGATGTCACTTCCCACCCAGCAATGCCCCACGTCCTGCTGCTAAAAGCTACACCACTGTAGCCAAGAAGGAGGCAGCTGATAGATGCAGAGAGGTGAAAGGTGAAGGGATACAGGAAAAGAGACTACAGAGACCGTGAAATGAGACAGGTCTATAAAACCACAGATGAGAGAGGAAGGGCAGGGGAAAGAGGTGTTAACAGCCTCTTCCCACTCAAAGATCAACGGTCGGGAAATTAAACCAGAAAGTTACAGGTTCAAGACAAACTGCATGTTTGTGCTGCACAACTTCCTGCTGTGAGATTCTGAGGATGCTAAAACTTTACCTGACCTCAAAAATTGGCAGGACAAATTCAGGGAAGAAATAAATCCACTGAGAACTAAAAAGTGCACAAGAGATCTTCCAGCACTGGGTGTCTCAAATATGCGGAGGCTGAAAGGGTGTTCAGAGGAAGTGCTGCTACACAGTTGTCCTGCCTGTAGGCTATTCCCTCTTTCAGCTACAGCTGGAGATACTGCACTGGAAGGATCACAGACCTGGCTTGGTAAGGTCCTTTTTGTATTCCTATGGCTTTCCATAGCCAGGCTGACCCAGAAGTCATGGGCAAGAGTAGCTCTGAGTAACAGTATCATTTTGGTGCATTAGATAATTTTGGAGATGGATGGACAAGGCAGCAAACAACAGAGCTCATTCCAAGAAAGATTTTTTCTTTCCCTGACCAAAAGCTGGAAGGAGGTTAGGTGTCATTTCAACCAGTCATTCCAGTACGGATCCTTGCTGGGAATAACAACTCTCCTTGAGCCCTAGCTCCCTCGATTTCTATTTCCAGACTTTTCTAAGACCAAATCCCTTTTCCCTGTGTTGATAAACAGAGAACTCTTTAAACAGACCATCTGTAACAGGTCCAACCCTCTTGAATTCCCTTCCATTTCCCTGACCTGTCTATCACACTATTCATGGCAGGCTCTCCACACTAATCCTTTTATTATGATCTCGCTCAATTTTCCTGGCCTATGACTGCAATGAGGAAAAAAAGGAGGGGTGTTAATCCTTCTGACCTTGTTGTCCCAATTCTGGGCCATCTGTGACTAGGAATTCAGAGGAGGGAAGTCTGATCCTCCTGACCCCACTATCAACCCCTTGCTTTGGGAGGTTCAGTTTGTACTGTCCTAGAAAGATGTTGTGGAAAAGCCCCTTTTCACTTACAGGCACTTCCTATGAGATTGCTTCCTAGACTACCTTTCCAGCCAGAGAGGGTGGAGGGAATAATGTCCTCCACCTCCACCAGATTCTGTTTACTTATTCCTCCTGTATCACCTCTCTGCTCCCTCAACAGCAGTGTCTGTGGGTTCTTCCCAGCCATGAGACAGGGAATCAATAAAAGGTGAAAGACAAACATCTCTCAAAATTTCCCTGGCAATGCTGCATATAAAGAGGAGGCCTTGCAGCTCACTCCACTTCCACCACTGGCCGAGTGTAGCCTGTTCCCTCCACCCCTTCCCACCACCATGTTTCCTTGCTGCCAGCAGTTGCATCTCCACGAACCTGCCACACTTTTTCATAGACGGTTTGAGCACTCACAACAGGAAGCTTGCATGTATCCTCAAGAGACAAATATTCTCCTCTTTGCTTAGCTTCATCCATACCTCTGACTTTGCCCATTTTTTGCCACTTTAAACAATCTCCTCCTTTCTGTGGTATTTACAGTCCTCAATACACACAAACTGTTATATATCATCGTTTAGTCAAGCTCTACATATTTTGTTCTTTTAATCTCTCCTCATAAATAAATACCTTCAGCTCTTTCATAATTTTTATTGCTCTTCTCCGAACTCCCTCCAATTTATCACGCTCCTTCAGCTAGCACAGCGACCAGGTTTGCATGCTAGGTTTTCCAGACTGATCTTACTAAGGCCTTGGAGGTAACATAAATTCAGTCTCCCTAGTGCTTCAAGCCTTGATGTTTCTGGGTGTACTCGAGTTTCCGGATGTCAGGAAAGCTGTCTCACTTCATACATTTGGCACCAGGTAATACAACTCAAGGCTGTCTCCCCAGGGAGAGGAAGGAGAAGGTTCATGAGGGACATGGCTACAAACCCTTACACACTCACACACCTCAAGAAGAGACATCAAATCCTGGGTATGGAAAAGGTGCATATGCACACACACATAAACACACACGTGTTCACTCCACAAATAAACCCCTAGTGACCTGCATCACACAGGAGTGCACACAGGAACACATACACAGGGAAAATACTATGAGGCAGGAGTGACACACATGCATGGAGACTTTGGGCATGCACACATACCCTGTGCACACAAGAGGACAGGACAAAGTCTAGCAGAAAATAGTGCTCTCCCTGCTCACAAACATACATGTTCTCATGCATAAACCAATGCTCCCAGAGGAAAGATAGCAGCTCATGGAGTCCTTATAGTAGCCTAAAAATACACAGGCAGCTCTGACCCATCTGGTCTGCAGATTGAGCCTATGAGCCATGGAAAGAATGAAGACAAACATATGACACCTTGCCTTAAGGCAACTGGTAGCACATGCATCATACTGAGCCAGAGTCTTCATATCTACAGACCCTTCCATAGTGATTACATTATCACCAAAGCTATTCAGAAGTGAGGTAAAAGCTGAGGACCACAGAGTGGAAGGGACTCTCTACAGGGCAGCTGTGGCAGAGCTAGGGATCCCACCTCCTAATCTGTGACCCCCCTCCCTGAGTCATGTTACTGATGATCCTTCCTCACAAGGATGTATTTGCTCCCTCTTTCTGCTATCAGACATCCAAAGGAGTCAAAAGCACCTACAGTTTCTTGCAAACAGTCTTTCCCCTACAGCTTACCAAAACCAGACAGGTATTAACATTTTGTGAGTGTCAATGCATAGAGAACACGAATTCTTGGCCCCCAGACACAGCTTCTCACTTCTGTGAAATTCATACTGCACCATCAGCTCCCCAGAGCATCACCTGGAATGAAATTCTGTGCTAAAGGGCTGAAAAGCTGGAGATGCACTCCCCAGGGTGACTGCAGATGAGAAAGAACAGCCCCAGCACATCAGTCAGGTCAGCACAGAATGGGCTTCACCTTCAACAGCAGAACAGACTCACCTGTGGGGTTTTGAGCCCATGCCTATCTCCATGGCATCTGATGCTCTGCTATAGGGCACCATGTAGCCACTGAGACTCCCCACACCAGTGATGCCTGGAGACCTTTAAAGACTCCCTGCAAGTGGCAACATCTAGGGACAAAACCCATCAAGTCATTCATCTCAACCTGACTCCTGGTAGCTTGTTTGCCACCTCTTAAAATGCCGTGGAAAGAGTGACAACTGCCCTTCCCTCCTTCTGTACCTCAGCTGGTCAGCTGGAACTGGGTTTCCTCTTGGCTTATGAATGTTGAGAAAATGAGGTCATTTCTCCTCAGTGACAGAAAATTATTTGGTGAGGAAAGCAGTTCATCTCAGGCGATGGCTATGTACCTCTGAGCTACCCAGGAGACCCTTAAAGAGGAGGTCAGGGCAAAGCAAGGCACGAAACCAGCATCAGCTGGGGAGCACAGGAAAGCCAGGGCACAAATGCAGTGCTGCTAAAGTGGGGCTGTAACTGCTGCCAAACCAGCTCACCACCGAAGCAAACACAACAGCAGTCCCACAGTCATTGTCACCTCCAAAGTGTCAAGTTTGACTCATCTGAGGATTTAAATACAGCACTCATCTGGTTCACAGCTGCGAGGAACTCATCCTGACCCAGCAGAGAGAAAGGGTTGGAGGTAGGTCACAGCCCCGTGGTCTGCTCCCTGAGTTCTTCATTCTCCCCTTCCAGACCACAGAAGGGATTTCAGTGCCCCACTACCCTGGCAAAAGAGGTGGCTCCCATGCATGCAGCTTGCCTCTCCTTCAATTGCTCACTCC
This sequence comes from Ploceus nigricollis, assembly GCA_013399945.1. Taxonomy (NCBI): domain Eukaryota; kingdom Metazoa; phylum Chordata; class Aves; order Passeriformes; family Ploceidae; genus Ploceus; species Ploceus nigricollis. Next base: position 221,492 of record VXBC01002315.1, read on the forward strand.
ATGTCCTCCCTCACTCTCTTCCCACATGGAAAGGCGCTGAGGGACACAGAGCTCTGCTCCTTTGGAACTGCTCAAGCACCTGCTGTAACTCCAGTCTGGGCAATCCTCACCAGCAGAACCTGCAGAGCTACCAGGCAAACTCCAGCTTTCCCCATAGCTGCCAGCAGCCTGGGGTCCCTCACTGCTCAGGACAGCTCTGCTCCTCCATGAAGGAGAAAAGCAAAACTGCCTCTGTTCCCAGAAAAGGGGATATTTTGCTGGAAAAAATGTGCTCTGCACCTAAGCTGTTCCTGTCTGCTTTGGTGCACAGGCATGGGCAAGGGCTGCAAGTGTTTTTTGGGACATCACATCCCTTTACCAGAGCAAGGCAGCCCTCATGAGCTCACAATAGTGTGAGGACAGAGGTGTTCCCTACATGTCCTCTGCCCTCCCTCACACTAATAAAAGAAACAACTTAGCCCAAGTCCATACTTACAGGGGACCAGGGGAAAAAACCCCACAGTATTTAGGATGAAGGAGAGAGCAGCCAGGTGTCTCTCCCTCAGCAAATGTGCTGATATTTTCTGACACAGCTGATAAGAGCGCTGTGTGGTTTCAACAGGCCCTGATATGACCAGTAGCTTTTTTCCCAGGTGGGCAGAGCTTTTCACCACTCTTCAACAGGGTCAGATGAGGCAGCTGCACTCTGCCTGGAGCTGCATCTGGCTTCTGACATGACCCAGGTAAGAACAAACATCGCAGACATCACCGCAGCTACGCTTCCCTCCCTTCAGCCTTCCCTGCAATAGTTACCTTTCCCATTCTAACCGCAAGCTGCCCCCCAGCAAAACCTACACCTCTGTATGCCCCCCTTCCCCAAATGCCCTCTCTACCCTCCGAGTGGCTTCTGCTCCACAGCGTAGCTTTGCACCAGTGCAGCGGATCAGACAGCATATTCCCAAACACCCACTTTGCCTGGAGCTGGGGGAAGAGTGGGAAAGGCCATGCATCCACAGTTCTTCCCTTGGTGTCGTAGTTTTTGATGGGGGAAAAGCAGTGAAGGCAGTTTGCTTCATGCCGATAAATCTGCATGCTTGTGGGATGAGTGCCCTGAAAGCCGATCTCCCCCCAAGGAAAATAATGGCGTGAGGAGGGTGGCAGATGGGGAAGGGGTTGGGGTGGNATCGGCACCCTTCCACTCCCTGCAGCTTCCTCACTGCTGCTGGTACGGTCTGCACAGAGCAGGGAGGCGAGAGGGGGGCTGTATTTAAATATATTAATAATGCATGTTCCATGCAAATGAAGCTTCTTTTGAATATTACATTAGCGATGCTGTCAGGCTGCGCTTCTTGGGACCCAGAAGTGACGGGATGTGTGGGGACTCGGAAGGGGGGTGTGGGGAGGTAGGGCTCACCAGAAATTCCCTCTTACCCCAGCACAGCCTCCTTCCTCCCCCTCCACCCCAGCTCCCCCACATTACACACACTCCCACTCCCTCCCACCTCTCCGTGCATGACAAATTCCTTGGCTCGCAGTGTGCAATGCAGCCAGGCTCCCCAGGCCCCCTCCAGTGGCATGGTCCCCCCCTTCCACTCCCTACATCATCTTTACCCCCGCTCCAATCCACAGCTTGATTTATAGCTCTGTGCCTCCAGAGTGGGGAGAAGGGTCCTGCTCTGCAGCCTTTAGGGGGAAGGCAGGGGAGCAGTTCCTACGTCCGGCCTGCACCATGTGCACCCCTTTTGTTTGCGCCCACCGTGCCCGTGTGAGCCCACAGGAGTGCCAAAGGACCGCGGCTGTGCCAGATGTATTTGCCCGCAGCACAGGAGCGATGCTCTCCCTCCCCATCACAGACACCCCCTTCCCTGGGCGCTGGAGAGGATGTTTGGTGTTTGTACACAGCCAGCCCGGCCCTGTGCACTCTCAGACGCAGGACACGCACGCGTGTGCTGCATGCACGCGTGCGGGGCTGGGGCACACCAGCACACACACGCTCTCAGAGGGCATTACGCACAGCAGCTCCCGAATATGCTGCCTCCTGCAGTATTAGCTGATTTATGCTGCCTTTCCCCAGCCAGATCCAAGCTCTGGAATGGGAACAGCAGCAGCTGTGCACTCCTGCCTGTCCTGGGATGAGAATAGGATGCGCCTGTTCGTCTCTCTCCCCCACCCCCCCACCACTCCTCCTTCCCCCTCCTTTTGCTCCCATNTTTTGCTCCCATTCATTCATTCAGCTTCTCCTCCCCCCCATCCCATGCCCCAAAGCAGGAAGATCCTTATGCATAAAAATGTGGGCATGCTTTCTCTGGTGGAATAAACGGGCATGCAGACACCCTGCAGGCAATACATATACACTTACGTATGCATTCGAGTAGCTGTCCTGGGCCCCTACATAAACACCCGGCTCCCACCACCACCACAGACACATTCACACACCCGACAGACACCACGCAATGACTTTTCTGCAGCCAGCCAGATTCCCAGCAGAGCAGTGTAAGAGCAGAGGAGAGATTTACTCACTCCCTTGCATGCAAACCAGGCAAATATTCACACATCACACAACAGACAGACACACAGACACAGACAAACCACTGACTGCAGAGGCTGCCCGACAAAGTTTGCAGAGAGACAGGGAACAGGGGGCTGAGGAATGAGACTGACTCCTTCTCTGTCCCATAAGTGCAGGCAATACACAGAGAGGTCTGCCTGTCTGTCTGTACATGCACATGCATGTACGTGTGGGGGTATGTACATACACCTACAGCTACACCTATGCATGGATACACACATGAGCACACACACACGGATATAAATTCACAGATATGGATACATGTACATATACATACATATATCGCCTCCTTTTGCAAGGTCCGAATAGATGCAGATGGATCAAACCCAGCTGTGTGCAGCAAGCCCTGAACCTATTCAGCATCCCAATCCTAAGCAGAGCACACACACACACGGTGAAAGGGAGACCCGTCTCCAAGCCTCTCCCTCCCTCCCATCACCCCATGTAGGCATAATCTCCCCCCCCCCCGACACACATACCCTGGGCCACTTCCCCATCTCCTTTGCACTCACCCCTCGCCTTCATCCTCGGATCAGAGGCATCCAACCCCCAGGGAGTGCGTGCACAAGCTGGAGGAAAAGGGCAATCCATGCATCCTGCCCTTCTCCCCCTTTTCCAATCTCAGCTGCTACTCCGAGAGGCAACACGGACGGCAGCCGGGAGCCGAGGACACGCGAGGCAGCAGCACAAGGACTGCACACAAAAACGTGTCACACACACGCACACACAGACACACACACAGACACACACGTACCTGCTTCTGGAGGGGTGACTGCTCCCAGCTTCCATACGGGGCATGACAGAGACGAAGTGGAGGCACAAAAGACCCCGGTCCTCAAGCAACTTGCAGCCCTGCAGATGTGTTCGCGTGGGGGGGTACCCCCCACTTGTGTCACCCCTTGGAGCTGTAGCGTCCCTTGCCCCGCAGCTGGCTCATTCCCGGCCGCACCTAGGCAGCGCTCCCAGCCATGCACACGCGCGAGCACGACAGGCGGGGATGGAGCAGCAGTCCAGGGAGGGCACGCACAGCCGGAGGATTTGCTGCCTTCGCCGCATCCGCATCACTGGGGGAAGAAGGCAGAAAGGGCTGTATTGGCATTTAAAACGCAAGTGATTAATTCGCCACAGGCTCGGCTGATAGGGCTCTGGGACCAGAGCCGGCGGCACTGCTTCTCCCAGCTGGGAAGGCTCTGACAGGCAAAAGACCCTCTCCCATGGAGCCAGTTCCGAGCTCTCCTCGCCTGCACAGCCACTGCTCCGGTGCAGGCGGAAAGGGGTGGGCCTCCACCGGAGACATGAGCACACGCATGCAACAGCTGCTGGGAGCTGCACACACACACACAAACACACACACAGACACAATTCCCCACAACAGCTGCTCGGGAGCTACACACAACACACAACAGCTTCCCAGGAATACACACAAACAGCTGCTGGGGTATCACACACACGCGCAGAGGCTACAGCTTCTCAGGATTAAGTCACCCACATGAAAATACAACAGCTTTTAGGAACCACATAGCTACAAGCAACAGCTGCTGAGGAGCTACACACACACACACACAGATGCATGCAGCAGCTATACACCTACTGGCACAGGTACGTGCAACAGCCATGGGAAACTACACCTGGATACAAGCCCCTGTGTTATTTGCTAAAATAATTGACACATAAAAATGTAACAGAAGGTGGAGAAAACCTTTCATCCACACACAAACACACGCTCTGGGGAGATTGTCTATCATACACCTCCTCAAATCACCACCACAGAAACACAGCAGCTCCTCAGAAAGCACCTGGAGCCACATACCCTCCTGTACGTCTGGAAAACCTTCCACCTCTCTCTCCCAAGCCCACACGTGCCATTGCCAATGGAGATCTTGCTCACAGTCAGAAACAAGCATCCATGTGCACCAGGTGTTGGGGACTCAGCCACAGCTTGGCCCCCAAATACTTCACACAGGCAATACCTGCTAGGAAAGCACATTACCAAACACACGGTCGCTCTTAAGAAATTACTCCTCAGTTCCTTGACAGAAAGCAGAAGCACACATGACAGACATAAATAATCTCTGCACAGACATGCAAAACCACAGGTGAAGGGACATTATGTACCTCTCACCCTCACCACAGCAGTGGAGGGACTGCCTGTCTCACTCAGAGAGACACACACGTGCAACAGCTGAAAAAACTTAGGGACATTGGATGGGAGCTGGCTTCCAGGGATGTACAATCCAGCCTCCTGCTATTCCAGGCAACCACATCACCCAGTCCTGCTCAGAAATCTCTCAAGGTCCATCTGAGTACTGTGAGACTATTTGCTTGCTGCTCAGAAATGTATCAAGGTCCATCTGAGTACTGTGAGACTATTTGCTTCCTGCTCAGAAGCCACGTTGAAGTTAAAAGCCTGCCCCAACATCTGCATTTACCCAAGCCCAATTCAAACCCACATGTTCCTGGGCCAGCTGGCCACATTCTTCACCTGGGCATGCATAGAGGTTGCAAGAACAAATGGAAGTGCTCTGAAACCTCCATTCCCACCTGAACAGACACCTCCTGCCCCCCTGCTTCACACAAACATAACACACATGCAACAGCTGGGTGGAGACCTTCCCCTCAGCATAAATACCAACATGCTTGCAACAGCTTCTAGATAAACAGACACCTAAGCATGCCTCTCTCAGCACTCACATGCACTCAGGTACAGAATATACGAACATGTATAACCTCTGATGGGAAACTAATGATTTTCTTCATGCAGTCCAGGAACTGAAGTGGAATTAGGCTGACACACACACACCCACACACACACCACTGCAAGCAGCATTGCTATTAAATGTAATGTATTAATGGCGTGAAACTGCAGCAGGGGGGGTTTAGGTTGGATGTTAGGAAAAGATTTTTCACCCAGAGGGTGGTTGACACTTGAACAGAGTCCCCAGGGAAGTGGTCACAGCACCAGCCTGACAGAGTTCCAGAGGCATTTGAGCAATACTGTGAGGCACATGGTGTGATTTTTGGGTTGTCCTGTGCAGAACCAGGAGTTGGGCTCAATGTTTCTTGCGGATCCCTTCCAATTCAGGATATTCTATTCTATTCTATTCTATTCTATTCTATTCTATTCTATTCTATTCTATTCTATTCTATTCTATTCTATTCTAATCTTGTGATGCCCATTGCATCTAAAGAAGCTCACCTGTGGCCCACATCCCCATCCTTCTAGTTAATATATGAGCACAGAGCAATGTAATTCCCCCATACACCTGCAGCTTTATAGAGGGAAGGTGAGCTCTTTTGACCCCCCTGCATGAGGGGTCATGCATAATCAGCTCATGTAAATCCAACCCCAGCAAGCAGAGGACTGCCCCTAATCTCACATGCATACAAGAGTCTCATGGACAGAACACCAAACCAATAAACCTCTGCATGGGGAGGCAAACAATAAATAGCTCCAAGGGAATGAGTTGCCTCCCTCAAAACACGGGCAAGCACAAAGGACCCATCTACAGAAGGAGGCCCAGGATCACACACATCAGCTGCATGGCATGAAGAAACAAGTTGGCCCACTAGGCACAAATACATAAGTCAGCAATCCTTTTGAAAATGACACATAGGAAGCTTGTTGTGCCCTCTTGTACCCCAGACCTGCAAACCCAAGTGGGAAAAATCACCCAGACACAAAATTACACACAAAGACCCACACACTCCTCAGGCAGACAGGCATGTAGCTCTGAGGACACTTCTGGATGTTCCCTGGACCATCTGTAGACATCTGTTCCCAGTGGATTAAATGCCAAAACTACTCACACCTCCCAGAATCAGAGAAGGAAGCTTGTCTTGGCAAGTACAGATTCAAATTTCCTTGCCTTTATCACTTTGGGGTGTTATGACTGTGGGGTGTTTCCTGCAAGCTCTTTTGAAGCTAAAAGCTAAAGGAACAGAGACTTGCTTCCATCTCTCTCTACTTCCTCCAAGGACAGACAGTATCTAATTTTGGAGGGTGTTGAAGTAGGAGAAAAGGTTTCCAACTCCAAATTAATGCAGGATTTGTTCCTGCTTGAGTTCCTCCAGGATCATCTTGCAGTCTGTTTGTGATGAGTCTCCCAGAGGCTCTCCTGCTGGCACACATCCCTTCAGGACTCAGAAGTGCTGGGGCAGGATCCTTGTACTACCAGGGCTTCTGGGGGTCAAATGGTGTTTGCTCATACTCCCACTGACCCAGGAACAACACTTAACTCCAGCAGAAGTGCCCCAAGAGACAAGCAGAAGCAAGTACCACATTTGAAGCAGTGTGGGACATTTGGGTCCTCAATCTGATTCAAAGCCAGTTCCTCCATGCCTATTTGTCCCATTGCAGATGATCTAGAGGGTACAGAAGCTCACCCCCATGTTTATTTTGCAGAGGCTCTGACCTTGCCAAAAGCCCTGGAAAGACTCTGTTGTTTTTTTACTTCACAAATAAAAAAAAAATCACTGAGAGAGGAAAAAAAACCTCCTAAGGACGTCATAGATACATTAAGTCAGCTGCAGAGGTGCCTCATTCCCTATGTCCAGCAGTACAGAAAAAGAATCACCTTCTAATTCTTTCGTGCTGATGTCTTTGAGACCATTACCTACCACTACCATCAGGCCTGATCTCTCTGCCCCCTTAATGGGGATGAAAACAGCCCCAAAAACCACTTTGGTTTATACCTTTCTGCTCAGCTCCTGCTCTGCTGGGCTGCCACAATCCTCTAAGACTGGAGATGCTGTTAGGGGTGAACAAGGGAGCTGACCTTATTAGAGCAATTCCCTAGCGTTTTTCCAACATATGCCAGGGAGTTGTTAAGTTCTAGAACAGCTCAGAATCTGGGAATCACAAAAGTGATGAAAAAACTGATTTTTTAACCCTCTGTGCCCTGCCTGGGGATTATCAGTTCAGTGGGGATGGTACCTACAGTCCATGTAAGGACTAGGGGCGGGGAGTGCAGCCAGCCGTCCCCCTCTCACCCATCCTCTTGCGCCGTTTATCCCCAGGAGGAGGGGAGAGCCGGGCAGGGAAGGCAGCCACGCAGTCTGCCTGCGCTACCTGCGGTGTGTGCTGCCAGGGAAGGGAGCCTCGCTGGCAGCGTTTCCAGCTCTCGGAGCCGGCGGATCAGCCCTTCTCCCTCTCTATCTTTTCCCCTGCCCGTCTGCCCGTCTCCCACCGGGGCACAACTGGGTCCCACGGATGGGGAAAACAGGCCAGGGGAGAAGGCTGGGCTCTGCCCTCGTTGCAGTCAGAATCTCTCTGCTGATCTATACTGCGGTGAGCAGTGACAGATTGATTTTACAGCTCTGCTTGGAGCCGGCCGCTGGCCCTGGGCTGTGGATGAATCAGCTTTCTCTGGTCCTTGGCTTTTATTTCATTATTTTACTGCAACCTCGCTCACAGGCAGCTAAAGAGGGAGCGACAGGGAGAAACATGAAGTTGGCAGATTTCCTTCCCTGCTCTTGTGCTCCCAGCCTCCCAGCCTGGCTTTGGGGCTCCAGGAGGAGGGAGGGAAGGGATTGTTCTCCAGGAACTGACATCTATCAGGAATAAAGACATGAGGCTCCTTCTGCATGGGTAGATGCATGTTGCAGTGGCTGTGGGAGACAGCAAGGACTGCGCAGGCACTGCACAGCATGAACAGTTCCTGCTCTGCTACGACAATGCCACGATCCTTGCCAAATGGAGGGGGGCCCAGTTTTCAATTCAAGGGACAGCATGTTTGGAAATAACAATGCACTCAATCCATGAGTGCATTGGACACTAACCTGCTTACAGACTCCAGCGTGGAAGTGATTCCAGGGTCTCTTCTTATAGCTGTGGACGTAGAGGAGGGGGCAAGGGCTGTACCCTGCTGTCTCCAAGAGGTCTCAGAGCATGCCACCAACACAAGGTTCTCCTGGAATGAGGGAACACCTCTAGGCATGAAATTGATCTCCTCCCCTCTCCTGGCTGCGGATACTGTAGATGTTGCTCAGAGAAAGCCAGCTCTAACTCTCTTGGTTCTTGCACCATCAAGAAGAGCAACAGTGAACTCAAGCACAGACGGAGCAACAAAGTCAAAGGGCAGAAAGGTGTTGGGTTTTTTCCAGCTCTGACCTGGAACTACAGTGGGACAGCTCAAGCCAGACTGTTGAAGCAATCTGGAGACAGAAGAGCAGAGAACAGAGGGACCAACCAAAGTGCAACAAATGTTCCTCTCCACACCCCCAACATCTCAGGAGTGAATAGGAGCAACTATCTGCTCTATCAGACTTGCTTCTGAAAAAATCTCTTTGTCAGAACTGAAGATCTACTCAGAGGGCCCCTCACCTGTCCTGGCACCTGCTCTGCAAGAGGAGGAGTAGCCACAGGAGCCCAACACCAGTTTGGCCTGCTCCAGCCTTCTCCCCACATGCTTGCGTCCCAAGGGGGCTTCACATCACAATGGATGGTGCTTCCATTGCAACGGATTCAGGACACCCTGGAGCTTTCTCCGGCCTTATTCCAGAGCTCTCCAGCAATACAGACCACCTAGGGAAGGAGTGTTCCTCAGAGGACAAATGTCTGAAGACAGACAGCTAAAGCATTGTGTCATTGGGCTCCCCCAAGCTCACACATATCCTTTCTCTCCACCTGCCCCTGTGCAAGCATCAGAGAGTGGCCTTGAAGGTGGCCAGCACAGCTCAAACCGTCAGAAGGCAAGGGCCTTTTGATCTGCAAAGATCAAGGTGTGGGAGGGGAAGGGAGGGGAATCAAGACAGGAAAAGCAGGAGAGGCTTCCCAGTGGTCTGTCCCAGCAAGAGGGAGGGAGACAGCAAAGTCCATCTCATCCACTTTGTGTAATCTTTTAATCTCTTGGTTTTTAATCTTTCACATCAAGAATGAGACACATCATTAAGAGTAGAAGAAATCCCAGTTGGAAGGGAGATGGGGATGGTGAAGGAGACAAAAAGTCCTCTTACTTCTAAGTCTTCTTTGTTCCCTTTCTCTATGTCTCTCTCCCCCCTCCTTCCTTTTTCCTCTCTGCTTACAAGCAATAACATAGGTGACCTGACAGACACAGAACACACTGGGGGCCTCAGCACCTGGAGGAAGGGCAGTGCCATGGCCTAGGTGTGGTGCAGGCCAAGCCCTCCCTTGGTGGCAGTCTGTGGTGACACACAGGCACAAGGCTCAGTGTGCCAGCCCCTCTTGAAAAGCTCTTTTTGCAGCCAGAGACAAACAGCAAACATTGCCAGCCAGGTTTCCTCTTGTCAGAGACAGGGTGACCTGTAGAAGCCAGCCCACCCCTCATCAGGAGAGGAGAGACAAGTTTTTGGAGGGCAGAGGAGGACCTGGTGGCACTGACTGACTTGTCCCACGGCCTCAGGCTGGGCACTCCACATCTCAGCTTCTCCCATCTGTCCAATCCCGTGGATAACAATCCTCACCTCAGAGGGTGATTGAAAGAGGTTAATGAATTAACATTTGTAAAAGCTTTAGATAAAAGGCTAAGGATTATTACTGTTGTTATGCATGGAAACAAACCCTAACGAGCATTTCCCATCTCCTCCCTCCTTTGAGCCTGGGGGATCATCTGACACAGATCCTGCCACACAGGAGCTCCCCCAGAGATGGAATTACAGGGAGCAGGCTGGAGGTTGCCACTAATCAGTGGAAGACAAATTAGGGCCACTCCATCAGCCAGCAACGCGCTGGGCTGTGGGGCCGAGAGCCTCTCCACTCACTCTCTAATGACTGGTGACAGGTCCATGCCACTCCCATCAAAGTTCAGCAGGAAAAGGCTGCTGACTTCTGACCATAGCGAGCCTGCTCCTCCTCTTGCCCTTTCAAGGCTGTTGACTGACCCAAGATAGATGCACATGGGCTTGATTTAAGGAAAGCTTAATCCCCAAAGGAAACTTCTGGGCTGCTGGCTTGCAGCAAGATTCAGGAACAGGCCAGACAGACATTCCAATCACAGGCATAGGAAGAGACTATCTGGGATCAGATTTTGGTATCTTAAACCTTGAGCGAAATGTTTTCTAGGCTGGGGATGAGAAGTAATTCAAAGCAGAAGTCTTAGCATTATACATCTCTCCCTTACACACAAATATAACCTCAAGGGAGAAAAGTCCTCCCTAACTCGCCTGCTATAAATACACCAAACCACTTAAAATGGCTACGTTAAAAGAGAGTTGGTAATTTGATAGTGGTCTCCACTTAATTAGATTAGGCTCTTCTTGAACTCAAGAGCTGAAAGCAGCTGATCCTCCTTTCTTTTTCAGTATTATCCCATCAGCTGCCATGCAGGAAATTATTGTAGTCACCCATGTCTTGGGCAGCTGGATCACCAACCACATCTGTGCCACAAAGTGCAGAGCTCCAGGTCTCAGAAGAGAGTGGCTGCACCAGTACAGTGCCCTGTCTGGGCTGCTCAGCACTGCTGAAAGCAAACAGTGCTGTGCACAGGTGGTGACAAAGTTCTTCCGTCACATCTGGGGCACAAATCAGCCTCTCTGCACTGCAGTGGATGGGAATTACAGTTGAGCTAGGCAAATAGCCAACAGCACAGTTAGTCCCCCCTGCATCAGGAGACCAGAGGACAGCACTACCTTGGTCTCCTCAGGAGACTAGAGCATTTGTTAATAAACCATATACGCAGCCAGAATCTTTTTTAAAGTATCTTGTTTGCCTGACTTCTCACCTAGAGGGAAATAAGTGACCTGTTTGTAGGCTACTGGAGCTAGCTGGCAGGGTCTGTACCTGATCCTCATTGCTAAAAAGACAGAAAGTCACTTGGAAGGGAGAGGTGAAGCTGTTCTGGTCTTAGGACAGTGACTTGACTTCGTCAGATCTTGGGGGATTTGCCAAGCCTCCCCAGCAATGCAGTCAGCCAGTCATTACCTTTCTCCCTGGAGTCCAATCCAGTTCTCATTCAAAGTGAGAATAATTGTGGCACTGCTATTAAACTGCTGTATTGGACTGATGTCCTTCCTATCCAGGTCTTACAACCTTTGCTCAATGAACTTTATTCTGTCCCTAGCAGGGCTGCATTCTGCTCCCTCCACAAAACACCTCCAGATTTGGAGAATTAAAATTGCCAAACCTTTTGCTCTCCTTCCACAATGGAGGAAGTTTGTTTTAACAACACACAATTTTCTATTCAGTATGTTCTTAATTAATAGTAAAATATGTGTTGGGTTGTTTTGTTGTGGGTTTTTTTTTTTTAATCCTCCTTTTTTTGCTAGTTATTCAGTTTGATTTTTTATTTTACCTCGTTAATGTAGTGGTGATTTAGATGCAGTTTCCTCTCTCTGCTGCACTTAATGAGTCGTCAGCTTTATTCACTCTCACCCGCATCCTCATGGGAGCATGCTTTGATTTTCTAGTGGGTGCATGAAAACACAGATTAAAGCAATTAGACAGAAATAATCTTAGGGAAAGGGGAAAGAGATCCAGAGCACCTAATTATACCATTTTAATCAAGATACAATTATGCAGAGACTTTTATAGATTATAAATTAACCAAACTCCAAAGGCAGAAAAAATATCATTTTAAATATGGTTCATTATGCTTGTTGTTTCTGTCTTGTGAGCTCTCTCAAACTGGACTTCAGGGTTCATTTAGAAAAAAAAATCTGGACAGGGCTGTGCAGAAATGGAGAAGAAATAGACTTAGAAGACCCTGCTTGCTAGGATCAGGGTCTGGAAATGGCCTCTGAGGGAAGGTGGGGAGCCACAGCACGTTTCTCACTCACTGATCTCACCAGCCTTTTTGCAGTGAGTATGTGCACCTGCTGGTCAGCCAGGCTGACTGAAGACCTCCAGCCAGCTGCATGGCTCAGGTAAGGAAAGCCACAGTTCATGTCTGGGTCTTGTTTTGCCCGAAAAAGCTGTGCCAAGCTGCCAGTGAAGGACTGTGGGTACTGTAGTCTAAGGAGCAATTTTCCAAGCTACAAACATTCCAATTAGAAACACAGTGAGTGGGCAAACAAAACACATCAGGCTGGATGTGTTTTCTTCTGAACCCTGGAGGAACTTAAGCCAGCTGCTCCAGATTTATAGCTGCTCCAGATTTATTGCAGCAAAACCACAAGGCACTCAGGCTCTCAGAGCACGTAGGAAGGTGCTTTGCTCCTGCCATCTCTGCAGAGGAGACAGGGAGACCCCCACCCCCCCAGAACTCCAGGGAATCCCAATTTCCCATGTAGCTGTCATACTGACTTTATGACAGGGAAGGTGTCCAGACCTTGGGCAGAAGCAGGAGGCCAGCTCAGGCACCTCTGGCTTTGTGGAAAAGGCCCAGTGATGCCTGTGAGGCTGGTCACTTCTGCCATGAGCACAGCTCCAGCCATCCCTCCTGCACTGGCGTGTGGCACTCCTTGAGCTGCCTCCAGGTGACGAGGAGACAGGAGAGGGCTCACCGCAGTGATCCTCGGCTTCCTGAGAGGTTTGCCAAGTCTCCTGAAAGGTTTTGCTGCACTGCGGCCTGTGCAAAACACTTCTCCAGAAGAGTCTGCTGCCAGGCACCTCTCACAAGGGTAGCTCAACCCATCAGGGCTTCTCTCCATGGCCATGGCCACCCTATGCCATGAGCAGCAGTGCTGAAATGGCTCCTGTCTTCTCCATTCAGGGCAATGCTCTCACTTGCCAAAGGACCAGCCTTGACCATTTCCCACGTGCGAGTCAGTCCTGCTGACACTGTCTGCAAGGTGAGCATGGCTGGGATGTGCCCAGAGCTGGTCTACCTCAGTGACATCACCAGGACAGGCAGCTGGGAAAGGAAGGGGACTGATGGGTCCTACTATTGAGCCTGAGGCTCCAAGGAGCGAAAGACAGCTGCCCTTTCACTCAGCTGCCCTGTGCCAGAGCCATGCTGCACCCACTGCCGTGGCGGGGAAAGCCCTGGCCTGTGTGCACTCTATCTCCCATCCACGTCTGTGTCCGAGTGAGCTGATGGAGACAGACGTGGGAGATTCCTAGGACTTCTCTCCCTTGCATCCTCCTCACTCATTTTCTCCTTCCCCCTCCCGCAGTGATGAAAACACGGCTTGCAAGGCTGCTGCACTTCATCCTCATCGCCCCCTCCAGTCAGGGCAGAGCCCCTGAGGGCTGCGGGGTTTGGGGGCGGCCCCGTTCCCCGTGTGAGGGCTCGGCCTGGTGGGTGAGCGGCGGTATCGGAGTGCCCTCTGCTGGCCCCGGTTCCGGACTATCCGGCCGGCCCAAGCCTTGCACACCCCCAGTAGCCCTGGAACGCTGGGTCTCGGCTTGCCCCCACCATGCCCCGACACCCCTGCCATGGTGGGCACCACTCCAGCAGCCACACGAGCCAGCCCACGGGCAACACGGAGCCCTGCCAGTGCTGGGCCGGAGCCCCAGAGGAGCCAGCATGGTGGGGAAGCGGGGACAGAAATGATTGTAAGTCAGCAATTGCTCTTCTGCTTACCGAATGCTACGGTGGCGATGTGGCAGAGACTCCCAGAGACCTGTGGGATATGTGCCCCATTCTGTGGAAGGAAAAGTCCATCCCCTCCTCCTTAGCCCCAAGAGGCAAGAAAATGAGAGCTGTGGTGGAAGGGACAGAGGAAGAGCACTCTCTCTCCCTTCAGGCTTGGTGCCATTCAAATGGTTGACCCTGTGAATGAGTCTCCACAGAGCTGGGGCAAAACATCCTGACCATTTACCTGTTCCAGGTGGTTGGGATCTTCTGTCACACTGGGATGTGCATGCATCTTATTCTCTTATTCCTCATGCCAAATTTTGCTGCAGAGCTCCCCTCGATAACTCCCAGTGTTTTGACTATGCCAACCTTCCACGGTGAAAGTGGCAGGGAAGACTGGAGTCATTCTGCCTGGACCCAGGACACCTGGATTCGGAGCCACCTGTGGATTCCTGAGTTATGCTAAGAAAGCTCCCAAGACTGAGTACGCAGAGTGGGGGTCTGAAGTCCCTGTGGATCAATGCTGATTTACACCAGCAGAAAACACGCTGTCTCTGGGCTCTGGAACTAAAAAAGTGACATTCAATTGTTCTCAGGAGTGGAGAAAAGGAGAGAGCGAGATGACAACCCAAGGAGCTCAGGTCTCTCTGTGGAGCTGGTCACTGGGTGCTTCAGCACATAAGCCATTCAAGCAGGGATCACAGTGACCTGACAGATAGGAGGTGAGCTAATTAGCAGTGCTCTTCTCAGGCTCCTTCCAAGCTCAAATGCTGCAGAAATGCTGAATACCAGATCTAGTTACTATTCAGGGCAATTGTTAGTTGGAAAGAGGTAATGGAGACTGGTTATCCAGGGAGATTACTTGAGTTTGGGTCTGGGGGTGTGTTGAGGTATTTGGGGGCCTCTGAGGGAGAAATGCAGTGAGGTGCTGAACATGCCAGTATGAGCAGGCCTGACAGAGCAGAGACGAGTCCCAGAGGAGCCCTGGAGGAGAATCCCTGAGGAGAAATTTCCTCCCACATGCCATGGGTAGGCAGCTGAGCTCTGCATGCACTTCCATCAGGAACTGCCCTTTATAAATATTACAGAACAGTGACAGCAAAAAAACATCATATGCAGTGGAAGGAGGGTTTTTTAATGAAAAAAGGTGTCCTGCAGCCTCATCAAGGGGAACAGTGTTGCATCCTGCAATGGAAGAAAACATTCAAATTGCTTAGATATGCAGTACATCAAAAGACTTCATCATGGGACTAACATAAAGTGTTGCCACCCTCACTGGGACTGCTTGTGGTCTTGAAATGCCATGCATGGCAGCTCTCCGCCAGGGAGGGAGTATGAGTGGATACCATTCTTCCCTGGCCTTCATTAGAGTAATGTAAAAAACAAGCTGGCAGCATCCAAGGTGAAGTAAAAACTTCCCTTTCCCTCAGCTTTTCATTAAGCACTGCTGAAACCACTGCCCTCTCTCCCTGTCTGATCGTCATCTAAATGTCGAGCCACAGACAATGAGGAGCCAACCTCTGCTCCTATTAACCCAAAGTGCTGGAAGGATTGCAGGGCAGAAAAACTACTTTGCCTGGTAAAAATGTAAATGTCACTTTACAGAGGACAACTACAATTTGACAGAAAATCCACCACCTCTTCCAAACACTTTGTGAGCTCTTTTGGATGCCATGCCATGGCTTGTTGAGCAAGCAAGGTGGAACACAACTGCTATTTTTCCAGACCCATCTACTCAATCTCCATCTGCAGTCCATTTATCTGTCACTGGATGGGCCTGTCACTGCCACAAGGGCTCCCATTTTTAAAAAGCACCAAAAACAGTGAAAGGCAGCCAAGACCTCCTTCCTTTCTTCTCACCAGACAAATTCAGATCTGTAAGATATTGGCATGGATCCCATTCTCCATGATCCCCTGGCTAAATCCCAACCAAAGTGGTGTCAGACTGGGAGTTCCCTGGGCTCCTCTAAATGAAAATGATTTTCTGCAACTGAAATTGAGATCCCATTATCCCACGCTGGATCACTTCCAAGTAGCACAGAAGCCTTCAGCCTGTTTTCTCACCCACTAGGTACCAGCTCCTACCAAGTAAGTCAATACCCTCTCCTGTTGTCCTGCAGCAGTGCTGGGGAACAGCTTCAGGGACATCTCAGGGTTTGCAAAGCTCCCAGGGGGAAGAAGCCTGTGATTATTCCTGTGCCATCAAAACTAGACTTTCAGGAGAAGAGCTGAGAGATAGAAATCCACACTGAAGTCCTGGAACAAGCCCTGACTACAAAGCTCTGCAAGCTTCTTTTCCTCAGTGTCTCTATGGCCTTCTGCCCCATTCCCAGCCTGGTTGTTCTGTGTTGGCACAGACCACATGAGAAACAAAGACCAGAATTCTTCTGAAATACAGGAAATGCTTTTTATCAGAGCTCTACCCAATCCACCCATCCATTAGTCAGTGACTCCCACTGTCTGCCAGACTCTTTTAATTCCTTTTTTGTGAATGCTTCCTGCTTTCACCACCCTGGAAGTTCCTCCATAGATCAGGTGGAAGGCATAGGGCAGTGTGTGAAATAGTTAACTCCCCTGCTGAGGATGCCAAGCTCCATCATCCGTACCAGGGTTCCAAAAAAATAATACTCCAGGTATTTTGCACTCCAGGGCACAGAGGGCTCTCAGAGAGACTCACAGCACTGTGGAAATAACCACGGAGAAACAATCAGGAGAGCAAAACAGAAAAAGAGATATAAAAAGGAAAGCAGAAAAATGCGCACATTTGAGGGCAAGGAAAGCACAAAGAGCAATGTGGAGATGCAGAGCAGCATAAAGTGAGAAGATAAAATGATATTCACGGAGACCTGGCTATAGGGAAAGAAAAGGGGAGGGAGCCATATAGAGGGGAGAGCACAGATGCAAGGAAAGAGAATACAGGGCATGGAAGGGAAGGGGGGAGTCAGACAGGGGGAAAGGGAGGGATCTGGAGAGATTGCCTGATGTCAAATCTGATAGAAAAGAGGATTTATCTGCAAAAATAACCCAGATCTAAGCCACAGCTTCAGAGCAGCTGCGCACACAGCCACAGCACTATTCGCTCTTAAGCAAGAGAAAAATGTGCTGGTGCAGGCTGGAAGGCAAAGCGGGGTCGTGCCACGCCAGGAGGCTGCCCATCAGCCTGGACCGAGACGAAGGCAAGGCAAGGCAAGGCAAGGCAAGGCAAGGCAAGGCAAAGAAAGACGAGGCAAGGCAGAGGAAGGCAAGGGCGAGCAGGGGCGGCGGGCCCGTCCCTGTCCAGGGTGCTGACCAGAGCCTGCCGCCTCCAGACTTGTCCCGCTCTCCTCCTCCTGCCCCTTCCCGTCCCAGAGGGCTGGGGCCACTCTGGGGACTGCAGGCAGACAAAAGCAGTGTGCTTCCCAGAGCGAGCTGAGCAGCGGGGAAAGAAACAGACAGTCAGCTACAAATAAAGTATATTTTCCCCATTCCTCTCTGCTGCCTCCTCTCAGTATTTTCAGCAGTGGGGCTGGGCTTTCTCAGGGCAGGGCTGGATGACCAGCAGTAAAGTGTATGCGCATGGCCGGGGAAGTGAATGAGCATAAGATATCTCTGGAGCTGCACTTCTGACCTGTCTGGAAAGGTTATTTTATGGATTGGACATCCCCTCCGTGAAGGACAGCCCTCACTCCTCCTTGAACTAGCCTGTGTGGCCCTGGGTGCCCTCTGTCTCTTTTGCTGCTGGATCCCAGGCTGTCAGAGATAGACATGGGAGGATGAACTCACAGCTATCCCACCTGCCCCTGATCCATCCAGATTATATGACCAGGAATTGGCAGTCACAAAAGTGGTGTGTGTTGGGCCATGTTTGCCACCAGGGAGCTTTTGGTGGGGAGGTTTCACTCCATGGCCTTGATGCTTACAAAAGGCTTAGTCTGAAAAGAGGTCTTAAAACCATGGTCCACCCACAGGTGGACAGCTGCTCTGTCCACACAGCAGTTTGAGCTGTGACTGTTGACTGCCAAGTCATTTTGAAAGATGAAAGGGCTGGAATGGAGCTTGGCCTCCTCTGCCCTCAGCTCTAGGATGTGTCTCTGCCCCTTCCCAAACACATCCTGGCCTCACCAGGCCATTTTTGTTCCAGAGAATTGCAAATCAGCTGCCCCACAGAGGAGAAAGCAGTGCCCAGGACCCTGACAGAGCTGCTCAATGGGCATCTACAAATGGTGTTGGCACAGCGCTGCAGAACAAACCCGTCTTTTCAAGATCAACCAGGTATCAGTGCTTTACTATCAGCTTTACTATAACCTATACTGGCTTTTCAATTCCAGCACTGATAGTCTGGACAGAACAATGTGTTTTAAGAGCCAGTTGGACAAACATCTGATGGAAGGAGTATGAAGTGGCTGGCCCTGCTGCAGGATTAGATAACCTCCTGATAGCTGAATAACAGCACCTCTCTGACTCTCTGTGATTCTAATATGTGACCAAGCCAGAGTGCAGTTTCCAGTCACACGGATCGTTGTGCTACCAGACTAACAACAACACAAACACTGTTTTCCAATGCTGAAATCTTGCTTATATGTCACATGTAGCAGGAACTTGATATGGCACAAACATGATTCATGCCATGTCCATGTAACAGCAAGCATGATCTATAAGCACCTTTCTCCAGGTCACCATAAGAGGCAAAATGACCTCCAGGGATGCAGATGCAGGGTATCAGCTTGGTCCCAAGTCTCCTGTCAACCAAGCAAATCAGGGAGCTTTTAATCAACTGGACCCACATTACATGAAGATGTGCTGCCTGTCAGCAAGCCAGCCCCATCTTTTGGGATGACTGAAGCCAGGAAAATAAGCCAGGAAGAATCAGAACAGAGCAGCACAGTCCCAGGTTAGCTAGGATAAATTACCTGCCTTGTGGCATCTCCCCCAGCTCTGCTCTCCTCGGCTGTCCTGTGCCCAGTGGCTTGCTGGCTGAGTAGCCATCCCTCTCTGGTGGGCCAGTGCCACACGTTTAAGTTGGAACATTATTCTCCAGTTCTAGGAAATTGGATTAAGGTTCAGACAATACTGACTGTTATTTACCTTTGATTAAAACCAGCCCTCCTCCCTCCCAGGCCAGAGAGACCAATGTTGCTGTTATTTACTCTGCTGCCAAACCCGGAGTTCAATCCCTGCCCTGCGGCACTCAATAAAAGTCAGAGCAGAGGTGGGGGTATGCAGCAGGCAGGGCTGAGTGGGTGGAAGAGGAGTGATTACCCAGGCCACTATGTCCAGTTTGTTTCTTTTGCAGTCAGACTCTGGCTCAGCAAGGACTGGGGTGCTCATATTGCCTGCCTCTGTGCCTCATAGGGCTGAGGAATCCAGGCAGGGTGATCCCAAGCAAGCCCTGTTTGCCCCCATGCCTGCCTCATGAGGGGAGGGTCCTCTCCCCTCAACAAATCCCCACTTCCACACAGCTTTCCTTTCTCTTTGTGTCCTTCTTTCTCTCTTTTCCTTCAGCCTCCCCTCTCTGCCATGACCTCCCTGCCTCCCCTTTCTGCCTTTTCCTCTCTTCTACTCCCACTCCTTCCCACCCTCTTCCCCCCAGTTCCCTTCTCATTCCTCTCATTCCCCTCCTTCCCTCTCCCCCACTCTCCAAGCCGCTATTCCAGGACAATAGAGCAGATGGCAGGCTGTTTGTTTTATATGTCCCTTTGGAAAATCAGCTCAGCTGTTGAATCTGTGACTTTTGCTAAAAACAGACACTGTCCAACACAGCTGAATGCCAGGGAGAAAGGAGAGGGTGTGGGGGGCCCTGCTCTCCCTACCAGCTGCACCAAGACTCTGTCTGCATCCCACATCATGCTTTTGGGAAACAAGCCTGTCAGAGAGCCCAGAGAGGAGCTTCTCCCCTGCAGAAAAAACACCATGGCAAGCAGAGAGCTTGGCCAGCTTCTACAGTCAGCCTTACTCCAGCCAAAACTGATGGTGATGTGGGAAAGGTGGGGTAGTGTGGAAGGGGCAGACTCTTGTCAGCACATCATCCTGCTCATTGCCCCAGCCTGCTGCTTCTCCCAGTGTTCATGGAAGCTGAGTTACGTGGGGTATGCTCAGGCAGAAGATGTAGTACAGAGTAGAAGCTGATGCTCTTTGCCAGCCCCATATCTCCTCCCATGCTACTGGGAGAGCCATGAGTGAGAAATCACCAGCCAGCAATGAGTGTGTGGAGAGGGGAAGACAGTCCTTACCTTTCTCCTTCTGGCTTTCCCCTCTTTTTTTTGAACCACTAAGCCCCATGGTACTGGTCATCAGACCACCATTCATTATTGGCCAGCACAGCCATGAAGAGGATGTAGATTTTTTTTCTCTGGTTCTTTCTCTTATCCAAACCACTTGCTTCATCCCTCACCTCTCCCTTCATATGTGCTTATACCAAAAATCTTTCAGATATTCATGGTATTTCTGGATGGAAAGGAAACTATGCTCCTGAACTCTGTCCCTCCCTGGCCCAAAAAGCATCTTCTTCTCCCTGCTTTGTCATAACAATACTGCCTCATCGATCCTGTAAGCCCTCTCTGCCTTCCTCACTCTGTCTCTGCTTGTAAGTAATTCAGAGGAGGCACCCTGTCCAGCACGAAGTACAAGCTTGCCTTGGCTCAGAACCAGGGCTGCTGGATTCTTTGCCAGTGCAATTGCTGGATATTTCATGGCATATCCTCCATCTGATACAACGTGGCCAAAGGCACCAGCTGCGGATTCTCTCCGTGCCCCACTTCTGGGGGTGGGATGGGGAAAGCAGGGTTTCAGAATAGCAGCATCTCTCCCCATCCAAATGCCCTGTTTCATCGCACTTCTTTTCCCTACACTGCTAAAATCAACACTGTCTTGTTTTCAAGCAGTGGCAGAAGGGTCAGGGCCAGCAAATCCTGTTTAATTTGTTCTTAAAGTTCACTATGGATCAGATGCAGCTCCCAACAAAACCAAGAGAGGCTTAACCAAGGCACAGTCAGCTGTAAAGTCGGAAGAGGCTCCTTAGCCTTGCAAAATCCTGGAAGGCAATTTAAACACAAGAGATAGGCAAGGAGCCCATTCTTGGGGTCTGTAATTAATCACTTACAGTTCAAACAGGGAGAGAGATAAGTTCCCAGCTTTCTTGGAGTCCAAGCTGGATCAAACAGGAAGGGAAAAAAATCTCAGGCTGTCAAGGAACAGCCTTAAGAGGCAATGCCATCTGAGCAAGAACAGCTCAGTCTGCACTCCTTTAACCTCCCAGGTATTTAGGCAGAAAGTCTACAGGAAAAATTCTTGCACCAACTGGTGAGAACAGGCAGTTACTTTAACATTTATGATGCTGCTCTTCTTCCTGGCCTAGCTTATGTCTATGGCAACACTTGCATCCTCTTCAGTGAAGCCACATGATGAGCACTATTTGGCAGAGGAGAAAGTTCCAGTTAGTCTGAGATTCCATCTCGGGCACCAACTGCTAGCAGGTTCCTCGAGGAAAAACGTAAGGATGGTCCATGCCCCCCTCTGACCATGCACTTACTGAATGGAGTAGTCACCCACCCTCCTTCAGCTTTGCATCCATCCCAGAAGTGTGTAGAGCTGGCTGTCAAGTCAGGTTCTTCAGAGATTGAAGACAAAAGAAATTTAACAGATTAATTAAAAGAGCTGCTGATCCCACTCTGGACTGTCTGAAAAGCCTGCATTGTAAGCAAGGGCAGAAGAAGTAAATTAAGAAGCTAAATCTGTTGTAAGCAAGTGACTGTAACACTGATGAAAAGCCACTGACTTATCTGGAGTGTTATTAAAAAAGGAGGTTCAGGGCCAATCAAACTGATCTCACCTCTTGCAAGGTGGACTCTGTCTCACAGGCTGGCATCCTCAGTGGCATCGGTGAGCTGCAGTTGCCCTGATCACAAAAAAAATCCAGACCTGGGGGCCAGGCAACACCCCCTTTCCTGCTCTTGCTGGGCAGCCCCCAAACAGCACTTTCAGTGCACTGCTAAAACTCCCATGCTCCTCCAAGGCCTCGCCTGGGGGTTCCTTTCCTTCCAATCTCCTTTCCTCCTGTTCCTATTTCTCATCCTTTGACTTCTGTCTGATAAACTGCTCACCTTTTGAAGGCTGCTTCCTTAGCAAGAAGCCTGGGGAGAGAGCTGAGGGCTGCAGTCTGGGTAGAAGTTGGGCAAATCCCACAGTGGCTCAGGAATGTTTTTCTTTGGCAGCAGAGCTGTTAAGAGGAGTTGGCACCAGAGACAGAACCATTGTCTAGTGTTGCTATTCTTCTCTCTCCCCTTCAAGTCTTTAGCAACAACTGCTTTTTCCCACCTATTTCAACTAACTTCTTTTCCCCTAAAGAAAGGATAGTCATTAGCATTTTTTTGCACTGTCAAATAGGGCTTTTCTTATAAAAATTCTTCATGCTGTGGGGAAAGTGAAGAAAAGATATTGTTAACATGAAAGCCTTACTTAATATTTTACATTTCAAATGCTGTAACTGCTTTTTTTTCCCCCTCCTTCTCCTTTTTCTGAATTTTCAGTATACAGTTTAAACATCATTAATAGTGTTGGTTGCTATGGTGTTGGGCAGGCAGAGGTGTCTGTACTTGAAACCTTGAACTACACTTAATGTTGTACAACAGCAGGGTCATGCCAACACCCTTGACTTTGACCCCATTTTTCCCAGTAAAATATAAAGACCGTGTCTCCATTCCTTTTCGTTCTTGGGAGAGGTTTTTTTTTTTCCTGCAATGAGAAAAGGAAGTGTGAGCTAGAGAAAGGTAGAAATATTAAAAAAAAAAAAAAAGAGAGAAGAAGAAGAAAAAACAAATTTAATAGACCCAGCGGAACCTTTCCAAAATCTTTGTTACATCAAGAGAAAGAGAATAAAAAAAGCCCCCTGAAAAGTTTCACATGAGATTGTTTCTCATTTTCCCAAGCAGCTAAACATTTTAATAAACTAGAAAAATGAGACTGTAAAACCACAATATCTGACAGCCAGCCCCAGGGGCAGGAACCATTCCTGAAACTAATTTTAACTCATGTTTTAACGTTGATCAGATTTCATGTGGTGAACGTCCCATTAAGCTGTCTCTCTGTTCTTAGAGAAAACCTGGTTTCCTTTGTCGACTCAGAAGCTATTTTCTTTCCAGCGTATTGTCGTCACAGGCATAGCAGGACTTTTCTGTCATTCGTTTCTCTATGGCCCAAGAGATGCCCTGCCCCAGACATCTTCTCATCTGTTCTGTTTCCTTATGAGACAAGACATTTTCCACAAAAGTAGCACTTAACTGCTCCAGCAAAGAAACCCAATCTTAAACGGGTCCCCATGCAGCCACTCAAGGATTCAACCCATTAAACATCTGATCTTCAGCCATGCAAAAGGCACCAGGTCAATTCAGACCAGCTGAAGCCAGGATCCAAAGCAAGCTTTCAGTTCCTCTGCTTTGCTTTTACCCCAGGGAAGTGAAGCTGCTGTACCAGTTTCCTCACATGAATCACATTTTGCTCTGATTGTCACCAGGACATCTACAGCCAGGACCAGCTTTTTAACTCAAAGTCTCTATTAACATCAGCTGAAAATTTGAATGGGGAAAAATGATATATCCAAGTAGTGTAGGTTTTTCTTGAAGACTCATTCCTTCTCACAAAACCGTATTTCATCTTCTGGTTGCGCCCAAACCACTAGTCCTGTGGGGCAGGACTTCTTGGTGCTGCATCCCTCTTCCAATAACTGTGTCTGTTTTGGGGATTCTTGGCTGGCGTAGACATGTGAGCCAAGGGCTTTCCACAACTCAAGGAACGGTCACTGGCATCAGCTCGCTCCTGTGCCTGCTCAGGACAAACTTCTACTTCAAAGGCCTGTTGTGCAACAGAAGAAAGCAAGGCTGTGTGCTGCTACGCAAGCTGCCTAAATGCAGTAAGAATGACCAGGTTGGAAAACAGCTCTGCAGGCTCCCGCCTTCTGTTTTTTCCAGAAATTAAAGTGCTCGTTCCTTTCTAGATCCCCCTTCACAGAGGTGGAAGATCTTTCTGATGCCTTTCCTTTAAACTTTGTGTGCACTGTGTAGGAGATGCTGGTGCTTGGGGGTGGAAGGAGGTGACAGAGTGGCCAGTTTTCAAAACAGCAAAGCCACAGTGACAGTCGCCTTTGGCTCTTCCAGCCCACCAGCAGCAGGCTTAGTCACATCAGCAGCATCAAAGCTGAGCAGCTCTT
Organism: Ploceus nigricollis; assembly: GCA_013399945.1. Classification (NCBI taxonomy): domain Eukaryota; kingdom Metazoa; phylum Chordata; class Aves; order Passeriformes; family Ploceidae; genus Ploceus; species Ploceus nigricollis. The sequence continues at coordinate 245,634 of VXBC01002315.1, forward strand.
TAGAGAAAGGGCATTTGTCCTTTCATCTGGAGATTACAGGATCTTTCACAGATCCCAGCAGTCTGTTTTGAAATACTCTTTAAAGAAAAATACCTGTTTGTGGCACCACCTGCCATTTAAAACAGCCTCTCTGCCATCCAGGTTTCCCTGCAAAACCCTCCCCCAGCCACTTAACTGTGTGTACGAGGACAAAATGATGCCAAAGTTCATTCCCCAACAAGGACCATTGCCCAGCTTTCACACCGGGCACTGCATTGAGAAAAGGGCCCTTCACAAACATGCCAGAAAGCCTGTAACCTATTTGGGTCCACTCCTTCCCCCTGTTACACTCAGCAGGGAGAGCAGGAAGGCAGAAAGCTGCTACTGGCATCTGGAGGGAAGCCCCACAGAGATAAAAAGCTCTTTGCCTTGCTGTTTCCATTCCTTCATGACTTAATTTTTTGGTTGGGGACAGAAAAGATGATAAAGCTGTAACCTCTAATACGTTCCTGAGCGCTCCTTCTCCATCTCTTCCTTCCTCCTCTCTTTCAGCCAGCTCTAATCCTTTATGTCTCTTCTCACAGATAGGAGCTGGACTCTAATCTCAGCTGACAGGTTGGTAATTAGAGCAAGAGATTATCCTGACCCCACATCAAGAAGGTAAAAGGAGAGGAATAATGCAGCACCATACAAGATCAAACCTTCAACATTCAGTGCAGGAACCATCCCCATCTCACTCAGTTTCCCCCTGGCTCCCTTACTCCATGTCCTCTCTTTTGTCCCAGCAGAGCAGAGGATTCCTGATTCTTTGTACTTCCTGCCCATCTCCCCTCTGTTGAGCAAGAACTATGCTTTTCCAGGATTCATTCAGCACAGAAATGGTCACCTTTTCCATTTCTACAGACTTTGACTATGCAGAGACTCAGCAGGTCTGTGTCTGCGAAGTGTGGGCAGGAGGGAAAGCACCGATATGGAGGAAGAGGCCCTGCTCAGAGAGTCTGGAGCCATGACACGCTGCCACCCACCAGGAGCTGGGCACCAGGTATGCACACACAGGGCCCTTCTAGTCCAGCAAGATGCAGCCAGGGCACAGAGCAGCAGCAGCAAGTCCTCATCTCTACGCAGATGCCCAGCAGTCACTACGATCCTTGATCTGCTCAGAAGGCAAACTGCTCCCATCCCTTGCACATATCCCAGCTCAGATGAGGAGATCATTCATGTGTCCAGCCCATCTTATCCATCTTTGGATGAGACAGTCTCTTGTCCTGTGTCACCAGTATTGAGCAAGGACCAAGAAAGCCATCACAGAGCACCAAGACCACCAGAGTGAAGGTGAAATTGGGAGCACCAAGCTTCTTCAGTGTCCCACTCCCTACAGGTGAACAGGTGTCACCTGGATCCTCTGTAGCTGAGGCTCAGGCATCACCAGCCAACAGCCTGCAGGCACCAGGAGGTGTGGGGATAGAGGTGGCAGTGGAGGGATCGAAATCTGCTGGGGAGAAAGCAAAGTAAGGTCAGAGGACAGTTTTTACACCAGCACACAGCTAGAAGATGGAAGACATCTCCCTCTTGTCCCATTCCACATCAGGTGCCCACCCTGCACCACAGAGCTCAGGACTGGCTGTTCACCCCAAGATGTCTTTTCTCAGCAAAGTCTCCCTCTGATACCCAAATCCAGTTCTAGCCCATGGAGCCCAAGCCCACAGCTCACCCTGATCACAGGCAGGGAGATGGGCACTGGTTCTGCTGATGCTCTTTTCATCACCTAGCTGCTTCCCACCCCTGCTATCTCCAGCCAGGATCTTCCTACTCATGCTCTGCAAATAACAACTTTAGGTTTGTTCACTCAAAAAGGAGAAGGTAAATCAAAGAACAGTTTTGTTTGCAGTCAGCCTGAAGTGAACCTTTTTCTTTTTTTCCTTCAGTTTTCTCAGCAAAGCATAAAATGAAAAAACAAGCAGAATTTCCTTTCCTGAGTTTAAAAGAACATTTCTGTTCCTGTCCCTGAGGTAAAAGGTTAGCTTGTTCAGTCTCAAAATGGGAAATAAACAGCAGTACTTTTGGCTTAGCCATTGTCCAAATAAAATGTTTTAAATGCTTTGTTTCTTCCCACTCACCCAAAAAGGTTTGCAATGTTCATAAGCATTCACAAATAGCTTCATGCTGAGGTGCCCTCACCTAATAAGCCACATGACTGTAAGGTTCCTGTCCCTCCCTCTAGCCCTCCTGCACCCCGTTGGGCTGCCTCCCCCTCCCAGCTTGTTGTCTGAGGGCTCACACAGCAGCAACACTCATGCCCCATACCTTGAGGGATCCTCCTGGGGCGAGAAGGGGCCACTGAGCTCAATGACATTGAGTTTGTTCTCAAACACACCATAGCTGAGGGTGACCTACAAAGCAGTGGTGAGAAAGGAGTAGAGAGAATGAGATGAGTTCAGGAACAAGGAATTTGTAGTAGATGACAAAAATTCCCATTCTAGTTCTTTCTCTGCTGGCTTAGCCTCTGCCTTCCACACCTCTCCTATCCTCCTTCCCATGATGGTCCACCCTACTAGTCCTTTGCAAGGCAGAGAGAGTGCCATGTCAAAGGCCCTTTCCCAATCAATCATCATTTCTGCTTGTCCTTGTGCCACATTCTCCCAGGGATGCCCTCAATCCTCCCATCACTCCCCATACATGTGCTCCCCACCACTGATCCCAGGGCACTGTGACTGGCAACTGTGCTGCAGGCAACATCTGCTCCTTATTTCAAAGAAGCATTTGTCAGGAAAGCCTCCCCAGAAGAGCAGATGATTGATTCAATGCACATCAGTGCCATCAGTGGAACAACGTGCCTGTAAGCTCCCCTCCACTTCTCCTTCCTCACACACCTCCCTCTTGCTTCCTTTCCCCTCCTCACCTGCTGCATGAGCTGAGAGGTGGGGATGAGCTGCAGGTTCTCCAGGTGGGAGTGGAAGAGTGCATTGGGAATCAGCCGCCCACCGACTTTGCACTCGATGATGTAACCCACGGTGCAGTCATCCGGCAGGCGGATGAGCTCCGAAGTGCTCAGGAAATTCCTGCCACTGGAAGAGAGTAGGGCTGCATGGGTTAGGAAAAGGGTAGGGGCAGATGTAGGCATCCACTTGGGCTGGAGATTACTGAAAACCAGAGTAAATTCTGTAACTAGGCAAGAAATCCCTGAGTTCCACCTGCACATACTCGGGAATGGGCTTGCTCTTTCACCATTCCCAGCCATGCTGACCCTGATACATAATCCAAGTCCTTGGTAAGCTGATGTAGAGAGCTGACAGACTTCACTGAGTCACTTCTCCACATGTTTGGTGAAGTGCACTGAGCCCCTGGGGGGTCAGACAAGCCACCACAAGAGAAACAGTGGCAGCACATGGCCAGGTCCAGGGGGAAGTAAAAACAGGACATGCAGCTTGGATAAGCCATCTACGGTAATGTAACACCACATACTTGGCCACCTTTTGATGACAGGCTAAACCCAATTTTAAGGCTTCTGGAATTGGAATTATTTACACAGTCTGAAGTGCTGTCTACTACAACAACGCCCAGCAAACTGAAATGTGTTTTAAGCATTTTAAAAACAGTAGTGGCAGACTTTATGCCAGGTTAGGCATTGTCTATCTGTGCCACTTTCACTTTACCCTAGATCACAGATCATCCTCTTGACTGGGTCTACCATAAAGTACTTATCATGGGATTTGGCTAAAGCAGCCACCTGGTGTGGATCAGATCTGTCCTTCTGGGTATGTTTAGATCTGGTTAAGGCACAGCCAATGCCTACCAGTGTACAAGCCTGTGGTATAACTTAGGGCATCATCTTGTTCTAGGCTGGGATAACATGACCTTGGGACCTACCTCTGTTCTCCATGCATCAAGCTGGGGAAATGACAGTGGACACCTGAGAAGCCAAAGAGGGTTTCGGGTGAGGGAACAGAAAATTAGCTCAGGAGGGAGGTACAGAAAGCTGGAAAGAGGCAGATGAAGGGGAGATGAGATAGGCAGATCGGAAAAGAGTCACACAAAGCTGAAAGGGGTTGGAAGGAGTGTGGGGAGTAACCAAGAGCCTTAAGGAGATCGGGAGACAGGAGTACATCATCCTGTGACCATGTTTACTGATGTGCCTGCTCTTGCCAGTTTTCAATCAGTTGGCAGACCTACCCACTACATCCTTCCTCCAGTCTCACATCTTGCAGATGTGCAGCACGTGGCACTCTGCGCCTTTGCAAACACCACATGCACAAATCCAGGTCTGACACTGCCAGGAATTAATGTTCAGCCATGTTGCTCATCCCTTCAAAGGCTCCCACGCTCCCCAGCTCACCTGGCCCAGGGCACCATCTTCCTTGCCAGCTTGCGGCTGATGCAGAACCCAGCCCCTCCCGTGGCAAACCAGAAGCGCACGGATTTCTGGAGAGAAACACCAGAGAAAGTCAATGGCAGAGGCTCAGACAATACCACACTCCCAGAGGTGGGAATGCTGGAAACCCGGCTTTGATGTCAGGACAAACACAGCCCTATTGTCACCCCAGCCCCCAACTGCTGCCCAGAGGAAGGACTTGCTAGCAGTACAGCATGGATTTTCACTTCCTCAGAACTGGAACAGCCAGTTGCTCCTGCTGGCAGCAACAGGTGAGGTGCCTAGGGCAGGCTTTTGTCCTGTCAGACATGTACTCAAAGGCAGAGCAGAAATGTAGGACTCTGCCCCTTGGATGATCAAATTTAGTCAATGCCTACAGTCATGTTTAGACAAGATGGCAAGTTTTTAGCTGTTGTCATTGCTCTTGGGACCCGTCTCTCCTTGCAATACTGTGCTGGTTTTGGCTCGGGTAGAGTTAACTTTTTTCACAGTGGCTGGTGTGGGCTGTGTTTTGGATTTGTGCTGAACACAGCATTGATGATATAGAGATGTTTTTGTTATTGCTAAGCAGGGTTTACACAACAGCCAAAGCCTTTTTTGCTTTCCTACTGCCACACTGGTGAGGAAACTGGGGGTGCAAGGGAGGCTGGGAGGAAACACAGCCAGGACAGGTGACCCCAAATGACAAAAGGGATTTTCCAGACCACATGATACCATGCTTAGTATATAAAGTGTGGGGAGAAGAAGGAAGGGGTGGGACATTTGGAGTGATGGTGGTTGTCTTCCCAAGTCACCATTACATGTGATGAGGCCCTGCTCTCCTGGAGGTGACTGAACACCTGCCTGCCTGTGGGAAGCACTGATTTAATTCCTTATTTTACTTTGCTTGTGTACATGGCTTCTGCTTTCCCTGTCTTTATCTCAACCCATGAGTTTTCTACCTTTTGCCCTTTTGATTCTCTCCCCACTCCCTCTGGTGGGAGAGTGAGTGAGCAGCTGCGTGGGGTTTGGCTGCTGGCTGGGGTTAAACCACGACAAATGTGAGCCAGAGCACCAAAACAACCCACTGCCCCCACACCACCACCACCACAGGCTGTACCGTCTGGTTGTTTGGCAGCGTTTCAGAGGCCCTGATGGGTCGGTTCAGGCTGGGTTTGCCCAGGTAAACATCCCATGTCTCTGCGTAGGAGGACAAGAGCTTCAGGAGCGCCTGAGGGTTCAGGTAGTTGTCATCATCCAAGTGGCAAAACCAGCTGGGGCAGACAGGAAGACACAACAAGTTTGCAGTAAGGAGGGTGCCTCTTGCTCTCAGGAGGTCCCCCCGTGGCAGCCCTGCCTCACCTCAGGCCGCTGGCCAGGAAGGCATCAAACTCTGCAGCCATCTTGCAGGACAGGGCCAGGTGGCTGTGCTCGGCAGAGCAGTTGGTGAAGATCACATGGCCACCTGCCAGAGGAGGGAAAGCTCAGAGGCAGCCCACTTTGCACGGTCACAGGGAGGACATCTGGGCAGGAGGGAAGGGGTTTGCTCACAGACAGTCTCCTCATGGCCCCCCAAAAGGCATCCAAGCCCATGGCAATACGGGTTCCACTCCTCCCCCTACCAGGAGATGAAACATGGACAGAGCCAAGCAACTTGGCCAAGACTAGGATGCCTGCCATCCACACTTCCACCCTGCCCACTGCCAACCATGATGCAGAGACTGAGGGGCTCTGTCATGTGCCGCTTCTACCCATGGATGCTTTAAAGCAGACAGCACCCTGCCTCCAGCTGGCTGCATGCCCCGGGGTAAGCCAACTCCACCAAATCATCACCACCACAGGACTCGGCAAGGGGCGTGTTTCAATGGGCACTGCTGGTGCAGGACAGCCAGCCCTCACAGCAGACCCCCTCTCAAGGCCAGGACAGTTCAGGGGCTGAAGGTAGAGTAGAAAGGTGCTGTCATAGGACAGGTCATTACCCATTCTCCTTTTCAAGGCACCATCTTCTTCATCAGTGAAGATGTAGGTCTGGGGAAACAAGGAAAAGAGATTATTCTCAGGGATGGAGCTGGTGCTTTTCCTGGCTGTTCACTTCTTCCTCCCACAGCTGGACACACTTGACATGGTTACCCCACTCCATCCTCTCCTGCTGTACCCACTCCCAGGCAGCAGATGAACAGAAGGATTGCTGTGCTCCCCCTTCCTGCAGGGCACAACCATCAGCTCTTGTGTGGCTTTATTTTCAAGCCTATCCCACTGCCTTGGGAACAGGGGACCCATGACACTGAGTGAGGGGGCGAGGTAGCCCTGGATTAGGTGTCAGTGGTAGAAAAATTAAAGCATTGTGGTTAAATGATGCTTGGGTTAAAAGAACATCTGCTTGTGTGTGAAGTGTGCACAGCCCCCTGCCACTTTCTGCCCCCTCCTCCTCCTCTTCTTCCACTCCCAGGCTTCTCTAATCCCCCTTGCTGCCATTATGTGGCACATCTCCCCCTCTTCAGAGCCAGGCAAGGATCAGGGCTGGTGGAGAATAGCTTTCCTCAGGCAGAAAATGAGCTTTCATGAAATGAAAAAGCAGTCGCGAGCCATAAACAGTCTCCCCACCAGCTGCCCACAGGCTGGTTAAACACAGCACCTGCGCAGGCACAAAGGGAACAAGGCAGGCAGACAACAGCTCCAGGAGCCATCACTGCTCCCAAAGGCTCTGGCAGGGAGAGTCTCTACATCTCCCCACACCCACCCAGCGTGTGGGAGATATACCCCTATGTAGAGGACATAGCAGGAGAAATGTTGTGTACGTGAAAATAAGGCAGTGAAGGACCCTCAGAGATACCTGGCTCAAGTAGAGACAGCAGGATGGTTTCCTGATCTCAGATGGATGGGCTACAGCGCCTGGGGAATAACCCTCCAAGAGCTGAGCTGCAGCAATGGAGCATGCACACATTCCTACCCCGCCCCACCAGTGAAGTCTCTCAGTTAAAACCACTTTCAAGGGGACCATGTGACAAGCAGCAATTAGCCAAGTCTCAGGTAAAGGAACTGCTCTGGGTCAGGGGACCATATCACTACCTTCAGGCAAGGCAGGGATTGTCAGCAGCACAGGATTTCCCTTGCCAGCATGTCAGAGTTAGAAATTTCCACTATGACAAATATTTTCATCTTAAGAAAAACAAAATGGGAAGCTGTTGAAACTTTCTGACATTTTCAAAAAAAAAAAACCCAAGAAATATTGTTGCTGGAAATTACTTGCTTACAGATATAAAATCAACTTGATATCACGTGTCTAACAAACATCACATTTGATTGACTTAAAATAGCAAGATGCATCTTTTCCAAGTTTTCTACTTGTAAAAATATTCAGAGGTTCCCAGTTTTCTCTTGATGCAAGATGAGAAATTTTTTTTTTTTTGCAGTTATCCAAAATGTTCCTGTGGAACCCAAGGATGAAAGTACACTGTCACCACAGGCAACACCAGACTGTCCAAAATAACTGGGAAAAGGGAAATGAGTGTGGGGACCAGGCAAGTCTGATTTTTCTGGCACTTTCAAACTCTGATCTCCATGGCACACCTGGCTGTGCTCAAGAAGTGCAAAAGAAGATCACAATAGCAAATGCAGCTGCCTCCATCCTCGTCTTGCCGTCCCTCACACACCTGAGGGTGGAAACCTGGCACAGCAGTTCCTGCCAGACATGAAGCACAGGAAGTATCCCTGCATTCTGGAGTGGTGAAGATGTCTGTGTAGGAAAGGATGTCTGCTGGACAGCAGTGCAAGCAGTGACATGGAGCCACTGTGTCCAACAGTTTTTTCTGGCAGCTCTTCATGAACATAAGAGCCCAGGCAATGGATAAACACTAGACTTTGAGACCGCCTCACCCCAAACTGGGGAAATAGCCTAGCAATAAAAAACTAGGAAAAGGGAATAAAGATGTGGAACCTGACAATCCAGGGGCATCGCCTAAGCTCCCAGGGTATCCTTCCCCTATGAAGAAACCCTCTCCAAAATGCAAACACATCAGCAGGATTACTGTTGTGTCCTGCACAGAGAACAGATTCAAAATCTGGGGTAAATTCACATCACTGAAAATCTGAAAGCCAGTTCAGGATGGGGCATTCAAAGGTTTCCTTCCAATTGGCTGGGTGTGTGGGCTTCTAAAATGAGGGGAAGCGCTAGAAACAGTTCACATTACCAAACCACACCAGAAGCTTGACTTATCTCCATCAAAACTACTGGGGCCAGGAGTGTAAGTCACTCCAGGATTCTGTGCAGGTAAACAATCATCAGAACCCACACTCCTATTTAGATTAAGCTTTTGCTGAAGAACAGGCCTTTCACTAAAATGGCTTTCACATCAATCTCCAGTGGGAAGTTTGTCATGGATCAGTTCTCAAGAGGCAGAACATGGTCCAGCAAAGAGTGTCCATCTCACACTTCCCCATCTCTCACCAACTGCACGTCTTCAGATTAAACAGAGCAGTTTCAAAGACAACCTCTCCCTCCCTTATTTTCTACCCCAACAGAGTCCAACACAGAGGATTTTTAATTCGGCTCCCATACAGTCTGTCCTTGCCATCACAGCTGTTCCTGCCTCCTGTTACAGTCACCTAAGCCTGACCTGGGAGGTCTGGGTTGCATCCTCCAGGAGGAAACCGTGCAGGTATCCAGCTCTGAAGCCAGGCTTGGCATCAGCAACACAGCCAGCTGTTAAAATTTCCCTGCTGGCCACCGGTGGAGAAACACTCACTGAATTGGTCTCTGGCCATGATTAAGGGCAAGTGAGACAGTAAGATGCTGGATCAGCCCTAGGAGAAGGCAGCCTCTGCACATCAGGACTTCTGAGACCTGAATTTCTCTGGGACTGGTTCCTAAAGCCTATGTCTCTCCATAAGGACTCAATAACAGGAGGCCTGGTGCACTGTTCCTGTCCCCACAACAATTAAATGTCCTTTGCAAATTGAAAGCTGTCTTTTTTTTGCTAAGTGAGGTTTTCTATATTGTCAAATTTTCAAAACTAACCCTTTCCTGTAAACTTAAAAAAAACCTTAATCAGGAATATATGAAAAAAAGTTTTTGACTTTCGTGTACTTCTCTTTACCTCCCTTTCTGCTCCCACTCCCCTTCCCTCAAAGCCATTTCATAAAAAAGAAAAAAAACCACAGAAAATTTATGAGGGAGAAGGAAAATATTGAGCTTTCAACAAAAATTGATAACACTGAAAAAACTGTTTAAAAATGAGTGACACTCCCATTCTACTCCTTCCTTCCTATTCTCCCACTCAGTCTGTGTAGCTTTCCAGAGGCTGGCAGCAGCATGGAAAATTCAACACCTCTTCCAAGGTTTGGACATCACTTGCATTCCAGAGGGGATCAGATGAGTCTGGGGAGCTAGTATCTAATTCCTGTCATCAGCAGAATGGCCAGGCACTGATTTGTCGGACAAAGGAGGGACAGGTGAATTGTTCCTTAAAAACCCACTGGGAAGGCCCCACGAGCAATATCCTAATGCCAGTGCAGCCACGTGGCTGGGTTTGGTTTCTCCAAGGAGCTGCTGGGCTGGAGCTGGCTGGAGAGGAGAAGTGCATCTGCAGGAGGAAGCAGGGCATCTCAGATGCTGAGAGGGACACGCAGCCAGGAGAGGAAGCGTGCTCAAAATAGGACATGGCTTCCTGTGACGACCGCAGCAGACCAGACAGTTGCAGCACCATGAAGTGGAAAACCACCCTTACCCAGAAAACCCTGCATTGCTTCAGGCGCTTCTCCTACCCAGTACCTCCGCCCCCGTCCCCCTTCCTCGCTGGGGCCTGAATTTGTCTTATAGGCACCCATCACACACAGGCAGAGGCAAAAAAACCACCCTTCAGGGCAGCCACAGGATTTCTTCTTTCTTGAGGAGCAGCTCTGCGAGGGAGGGAGAAAAGCACCGGAGCTCTGGGGAGTACTCCTGCCCACCTGTAAGCCAGCCTGCGCAGCACCACTAACGTGGTGCCCCACATCAGTTTCTCTAGCAGGAAGGAAACTCCAAACTGTTTTAGCAAAGGATGGAAACACTGGGCCCCCAGTTTAAAAAAAAAAAAAAAAGAAAAAGTCAAAAATACACCTGCATCACTTCAAGATCATGCACATGAAGGCATCTGCCCAAGAAGGGAAAAGTATGGACTGTGCTGATGTGCTGGGGTGTGAGCAGGGCTAACTACAGGAGGTCCTCCAGGAGCCTGCCTGCCTTGTTCTCTTGCCCACTGCACTGCACCTTTCCAGGGCAATGGGTGCCCGGGCACAGTGTAGGCATCCTGACAAAGGGCCAGGGGAGCCTGTCAGCTCCAATCCCAACAAACTCATGGCACTAGGAGAAATGGAAAGCCACCATTTCATACAGACACACGATGGTCTGTGCATTCAGTCTGGTATGGCATCTTCACCAGCCTTTCCTATGAAGCATCTACTAGTGAAACATTTTGCTGCGTAGCATTTCCCTTTGAATGTGAAGAATTTGAAATAGAGAAAATGAGGCAAAGTACTGAGGGGCACTACAGTGCCCAGCCTCCCCTTCCTCTGGCTTTTATGCCCTTGCCCTGACACCCCATGCCTGCCCCATTACTAACACCTTCTCTCTAGTCAGAATCCACACACTCACCTGTTCGCTGGCCTGGGATATCCACGTGTCCAGAAGCAGCTCCATCCTGCTGTGGTGAAACCTCTTGGTTGTCTTCACAGCTATGAAAATGTCCCCAAGCGTCAGGCTTCCCTCAGTCCTGTACACCTCCGGAGGATGGAGTCTGAGGTCCTTCTGCCCCCTGCCACCAGCTCCCTCCGGGCTCCCTTCACTCTGTTGCTCTGGCTCCTCCAACATCCCCTCCCCGATCCCTGGGTACTGAGCTGCTTCCCGAGCCCCACGGTGCCGCATGGAGAGGAGAGCCACACTGGCAAGGAAGACTGCGGCTGCAGAGACACCGCGGATGAGCCGACGACCCATGGCTCCCAAACCGATCCAGTATCCTACTGAACAAGGACAAACTCTGCCTGGACCTCCATGTGATGCTGTCTGCTCTTCTCGAAGCCTCCGAAGGGGCAAGATTAGTCAAGAGCAAGGTCTGAACAGATGTGATCAAGGAACAGGGCGGGCAAAGACCAGGAAGCCAAAGAGTCAGCACAGCTGAAGGATCCCGCTGAAGCAGGGGGGATTTTCACAGGCTACGGAGGGCTCAGTGACCCAGCGAGGCAGGGACACACGACTGGAAATCACTCTGAGGAGACGGCACGTGGCTGGCACAGCCTGCCAGGAGGAAAGCGAGCATCCCTGCTCCCGACGGAGAGGCCGAGTGTCCCAGGCTGGGTGTTGAGGGGGCGGCAAAGGAGATCGGAGCCCTGAGTGGGAAGTCTGGACCGAAGGCATCAGAAGACACCAGCCCACAGAGGCGAGCCAGCGGCTCCGGCGGCGGGCGCAGGGCGGCACGGACGCGGTCCGGCGTGCGGCGGGGCCGCCTCCCCACCTGCTCCCCCCCAGCTCCTGCTCCTGCCAGCCCCGGTCCCGCCTCCGGGCACGGGGCGGGGCGCCCGCCCGGGGGAGGAAGGATGGGGAAGGGGGAGGCCGGCGTCTGACAGTGAGTTTGCCTCACCAGGGCATCCCCGCTCTGGGACACCTCCAAGGCGACAAACGGCAGATCTGGGAGGACAAACCTGTTGCTTGACTGATTTCCCCGCTTCTCCGTGACAGCTCGGCCCGATCTCTGCAGCCCTGCTCATGCCGGTGCTCTTGAGAGAGGAGGGGATGGCGACACTGATGTGGGCTCTGGTGAAGTTAAGGTGTGGGATCCTCTGTTGTTCTTGCGACGAACGATTTTTCCCTAGGAATTCCCTCAGCCCCAAACTTTTCCTATGGATACAGGTCTGAGTTGCTGCCCCTGCCTTTCAGTCCCAGCTTGCCTCCCAAAGCAGGATCGTGTGTTCCCTGCTGTCCCTCCTGCTGCCACACCCCAGAGTCTCAAACTGAGGTGTGACCCCTACTTCTGACACCCATCTCCCTAAACCATGACTCTGCTCTGGAAGGTCCCTTTTCCTCTGCCTCCAGCCCTGCAACCCCCGCCCTCTGCCCCATGTCACATCCTCACCAGAACGTCCAAGGACATTTTGCTGCCCAGGTGGCTGCAGAACCAGTGACACTCACAGGAAGAGGTGCACCAGCAACCAAAGGCATGAGGAAGGGCGTACTGCCTCCCTTCCAGTTGTAGAATCGTAGAATGGTTTGGGTTGGAAGGAACTTCAAAGATCATCCAGTTCCAAGCCCACTGCCATGGGCAGGGACACCTTCCACTAGACCAGGCTGTTCGGAGCCCCATCAAACCTGGCCTTGAACATTTCTGGGGGAGCATGAGGAGGAGTGGTGCAGTGTCACTGCTGAGTTTATATCCCACCCAGGTCCTTGCCCCCTGCAGCAGGGCTGAGCTCAGCAACTTGTCCCTTGTGGCTTTTGTGCTGTCCAAGATGTAGCTTCACTTTCCCTGGGAAAGGAAAGGGAATGTCCTCTCTCTTTGGAAAACCTCAGAGACCTGCAGGCACAGGCAGCAAAGTGGCACCTCCAGCTCCTTCCTCACCCCCCACCTTCACCACTGCTCTCCCCTGAGCCACCTTCACTTCCAGCCCTCTGGGTGCCAGCAAGGGATAGGGATATCAGAGACCCTCCCAAGGACAGAGACCACCATGGAAGGGACATTTTGGAGTCAGTACCACAGATTGCTGCATGCTTTTGCTGGTTCAGTGAGATATGGGGTAGGTGACCATGCAGTTCCCTCACACTGCCTGTAGACCACTTTACAGAGTAGCCAGAGAGATCCAGAGAGACAACCAGCCCAGAAGGGGGGATGATATCCATGCCCCCACCTCAGCTTCCCTGTGCAGCAGGCGTGGGGACTGCAGGATGGTAGTGCTCTACATAAGCTGCCGAAATCAGAGCACCTCCTCAGGGAGCTACAAGCTGTGGGCATCCAATCTCAGCATACCAAAAAAATTAAAATAAAAAGTAATAAGTTGGGGCCCAGGAGAATTGGCGGGGGTGTGGAATGGCTCCATGTGGAAGAGGACACCCCGCCCCATGCACATGTCAGATCACAGGACCTTAGAACAGAGGGGCAGGGCAGCCTGCCAGGCTCTGTTCCACACTCCCACAGTGTGTCCAGCCACAGACACTTCCCAGGCACACAGGGAAGACCTCTCTATAGGCCTAACCCGTGTGCTCAGTTTCTCCACATCTCAGACACACTTTCATTCTGCCCCTGTCCCTGGCTAAACTTTTTACTTTTGCAAGGAAGAAACCACTGAATCCACTTCTCTTCCCTTCTCCCCTGTATTTCTCTAAGTCTTAAAGACTCCTGCCTTCCCCTGAAGCAAGAACATCTCCAGAGCATCTCCCATATCCCTTTGGAGAGTCCCTGCAGGTTTTATTTTTAGATCTCTTTGAATACTGATGCTTTCTTACACTGATTTGGGGCACGGGGGGAGTCATTCACCTTCAGGCCTTACATTACTGCAGGGATGTGAACCTGGTGTGACTGGGATTGCTCACATCGCTGGCCAATGCTCCTGAACCAGAAATTAACCTCCCTGAGTGCTCTAGCCACATGCCAGCAGCCTCAGGCACCTGTAAATGAAGCTTCTATAGCTCCAAGGCATCCTGCAGCACCTCCCAGCTCTGGCTTAGGAGATCATTTGGGAGGCACAGGTGGGGCACAGGCAGGGCCCCTTAGTGATGGCCCCAGAAGACATTACAAATACAATTCAAAGCTACCTCATACAGAACATGGTGCCAGGAAACTCTGCTTGGGCAGGGGTCCACTGTGGACTTCCCAGGGTGACACATGTGCCACCTCGACAATCCCCTCCCTGGAGAGAGAAATCTTGCTTTCAGTGACTCTTTACAGGGGTTTGCACAAGGCTGTTACAGCTGGTAATTGGTGCCCAGGGCTGCTAATTGCATTGTGCCTGTTACCTAACCCGTGACTCATTCCTCCAAGCAGGCAGCCACCCCCCTAGGAGGTAAAAAAAAGATGGGCTGGGGTGTGCAGGCAGAGAGGGTCATTTATGTTTGCCTTGGAGCCCTCTGCTCCACTTCTCACCCATGTCCAGAACAAGTTAAAGCTGGATTTTGAAAGCCTCAGGGGAGAGAAGCTGGATAAAGAGAGAGCCTGGAAGAAGCCTGGGAGCAGGGGAGGCAGTGCTGCTGCTGCATGGCTAGCTGGGCACTGCCAGCTCCCTCCCAGCAGCCTCCCTTTGCCTCCCTTTCCCTGTGGTTGAGAGCACCGATGGCCCAGGGAAGTGCTGGGGGATGTGATTCTTTGGGAGGGCAGCAAGGACTAAGCTAGGAGCACAGCCTGGCTATCCAAGGTGGAGGGGCTGCTTTTAACCCCCTTCAGCCCAGCCCATAGGGCTGGTTCCCAGTGCCAGCAGGGACACGAGGAAGTTTCAAGCCCTGAGTCACAGTGCCTCACACACAGTGTTTTCCCTGAGTAATCAAGCGCTACTTTTCCCCAGCAAAGATGCAAATTCCAATCTCCAAATCCATGACAGGGTGAATGGGAACTTGTTTTGGGACTTGTCTTCTCATCAGCTCAACAAGAATCCCACTTTGTTTGCCTGCAGGGCAAGTACCCTCCCAGGGGACTGGCTGTGCTCGGATGCTCAGGCTGCATGCCCTGGAGTGGATGCCACCTGGGAGCTCTCATCAGGAGCCCTGTGTATGCCAGCTCCCCCTTCCCTGAGAGAAGAGTTGCATGGCTCCAGGGCAGAGCGAGGACTTTGCTCTACATTTTAGTGACTGCAAGTTAAAATCTTCATTTTCTTTCCTCCCCCCTTCACTCTCGTCCTCATAAAAGACACAGGCAACTGGTTTAGAGCCTGAAATAACACCTCACAGGGGACTCGTGAAGATCAGCAAGTTAATCTTTGCTCAGAGCTTCACAAGTGCATGGCACCAGCAGTGCCAAACCACAGGGGCAAGGGGGACACAGAAAGGACCTGACTCTGGTGCTGGTTGCCCATCTTCTCCCACTGACCCCAGCATCGGCAGACTCTGCCTGACCTCATGCCCCAAGAGCCCCAAGCCTCCCAGAGCCACAGACTTCATTTTCCTCTGGCCTGCCTCAGGAAAGACCACCTACCACCACAACCACCACCTCTCCACAGCATGGGTATCCTGGCACCCCTTTCCTATGGCATCTGATAATGGTGGCTGCATAACAGGATTCAGGACCACGCAGCCTAAGTGAGCACTGCTGTGGCTACCCAAAGCCTCCATCTTCCCCTGCCAGAGTCTGAACCCACTCTTGGCCCCATGTCAGGGTGAGAACCCCACCTTGCAGGGGCACTGTCCCCCTTTCTCCTGGCAGCATGGCTGGGCTCAGTCTCCTTGTTGTCCCCCAGGAGGGTGAGGTAGCTGGCTTGTCACTTCACGTTAACCAGGGCATGGAGGGATGCAATGCTCTAGGGACCCCAGCCAGACACAATCCAAAACTCAAGTGAGTTTTTCCCTGACTTTCCTAAAGCACCCTGACCAACATCAGTGCTGAGGAGAGCAAGGGACTGAAAACCAGGGGCCAAGTAGAAAAGGGAGGGGACTTAGTCTGTGGCACACAGCCTATCCTCTCCCCACACTTCTTGCTGCCCTACAAGAGCAACGGCAGTGCTCCCTCCTTCCCCTAGAGGGCTGGCCTGTTGGGTCTTACCTAAAGGAGGAGAAAAATATCCCGTTGTGCATCACCCATACCTTCCCAGTAACACACAAGCTCACAGCCTGCCACCCCTTCCCATTATGAATGGTATTTAATTCTCCTTTACAGGCGGTTTGCCAATGAAAGGCTCCATTAATAATTTACAAGCAATAAAGAGTACAGCTCCTAGAAAACGAGGGCTTGTTGCAACCTTAGTGTCACTCCAGCCGCAGTGGGTCACGGGTGTGTGAGCCATGCTCCCTGTGCCTGGGGGCCAGAGGCGAGGTAGATGGGAAGAGAGGACCTGGAGCACACGGTGCCACCGCCAGGGGAGATGGTGGTGACAGGAGAAGAGCTCAAGAGCTTGGAATCTGTGTGAGAAATGCTCCTACGCAGCCTGATCCCACACAGTTCCCCTACATTCCCTGTCTGCCAATCTGACCACGTACAAGGGCAGCCCAAGGTGACAGGGAACAGCCCACGGGGTGGTTTCCACCACGATGGCGGAAGACGTCTTTCCAATGAAATACAGAAGGCTCAGACAGGGGAGGCACTGTTATCTGTTACTTCCTGGCTCTTGGTGGCCCTCAAGGGGATGAGAAAGGCTACCCTGGGGTGCCTTAGCTACCAGCATCCCCTCAGGGAGGAAGAACACGCTACCTGGAGGGGCTTGGGAAGGCAGGGACCTCTGAGAGCAGCTCTTGGGGACAGTAGGTGGCAGTGGCTCTGCTACCCCCCCACTCAGTCATCGCCCTCCTCAATCCACAGCGGGTGGGCTTGCTCCTGGAAGATGCATCCACGAACCACCTTGGGCAGCTCCTCAGCTTGGCTCCAGGCGTGGGGCTCCACTCGGGCCCAGGAGCAGGGCAGGGTATGGAGAGCCCGCTCCACAGCACGGCACACCTTCAGCACCTCCGAGTCCCGCTGGCCCGCCTTCCCCAGCAAGCTCCTACGGAAAACACAGGGACAAATGTTACCCTTGGCATAAAGAGGTGGGCTGGCAAAACCACCCAGGAATGCACTCACACGTACAGAAAGGAATTATTCCCCTCACAGCACCAACCCCAGCACACACATCCAGTGCTCTCGCCTGATCCTTGTTCTGTCTCTGAACAGAGACCAGGGCTTCTCTCTCCGCCCGTGGTACCCTCCATCCATGCCATGCCATCTTTTCTCACCTGAGTCCTCTAACATTCTTCTCAGTGACCTCGACATGGATAACGATGGGGTATATTTCACTTTTAATTAGATCCCTCACACCCTCAACTCCCAGCTCTAGCAGGCAGTGTTTATTCTGGAAAGGAAATTGAATAGATTTACTGATTTAAATGGAGAAAAAATAACCCCAGCCCCTGACAGTTACATTAAATCAAACCCCATACTGTGCAATATCATTGCTTTTCCAATACTAATTCCATTAAAAGTGAGATTTATGGACAGTGCCAATAGAAAAGGGGAGAATTAAAGAGCAGGGTCACCCACTCCATCACTGCCAATCCAACCCAAGAGCTCACTGGACCCCTCTCTCAGCCACAGCTCATCTTCACATCCTCTTTGTCATTGCTGTCACCCACAGCCTCACATTTCTGCCCTGCGCAGAGCTGTTGCCACCTTGGTGAACATGAGGAATGTGAGAGCAGGGAGGTCACTTCTGAGTATGGCATGTCTCACTGCCTCCCCCACAAATCCCCATTTCCCATTTATTTTATCTGAGCTCATCAGAGACTCAGGGAAAGGTCCATATCTGCTATTCCACATCTCCACAGTACCTTGACCTGAAACACTCTCCAAATTACACAACCCCCAAGCAAGGAGCTCCTTTTCTATCACCACACCACCCTCCCTCTTCCCCCACTCAGCTGCCCCCTCCTCTCCTCCAGTCTGAATGAGCTGCCCCATCCTGGCCCTTTCTCCCCACACCAAAAGCCTCAGCACCTTCTCCATTGCCTCCCGGATCATGTGGATTCGTCCACCCTCCTTCTGGTCCTGGAGGGCAGTTCTAGACACAGGGTGCTCCTGAGCGTGGGTTGCACTGGGATCCCCTCCTGCCAGCTTCTCTGCAAGCCAAGAGGAAATAGGAAGAGAGAGATGTCAGCCCCTTCTCCCTCTTGCACAGACTTTCTACCTCAGATCTCACACACTGGCTGCTGCACTGGTGCTTATCAAGTTCAGTTTCAGTGTTTACAGATTCTGGAGAGCAAGACTAATTATACAGCATCACACTTTGGGCATGGATCTCCTTCAGCTTTCTGGTAGGCAACAAGTGAGGTATCACAGCTGAAGACACCTTGCATGGCAAAAGCAGCACCTTGTGTTGTACCACAGCAGCCTAAGCTAGCTCACAGACATTATCCACCCACTGCCACACTGTCCCAACCCCTCTCTAACAGAGCATGGCAGAAAAATAACCACTTTATCTTGCCAGGTAGATTTTCTGCAGGGTTTGAGTGCTACACAGGCTTATAGACAGCTCCTGTAAGTGAGCACCACGGCTGGGGAAGCAAGAGGAGTGGGTGTATGCTGGGAGGGCGGGAGGAAAACGGGGATGAGCTGAATCTCCTCTTGCTGGTGGCAGCCTGCTCAGAGGCAAGACAGCACACAGCAGCCAGCACCAGGAAAGCAGCAGAGAGGTGATGCTGGGACACAGAACTGGGGGCAGAGCTGGATGCAGCATGGTCAAAGCAAGGACAGCCAGGTGCCCCTGGTAACTCTCAAAGGAGGCTGACACAACACACACACCTAGACCTGGCTTGGGAGCCATAGGCCCTGCATCCCAGTGTGGCTGAGGAAGGAGCAAGGCTTTACCTGCCCACCATGCTGCTCTAGGCAGCTGCCCACACTGCCACGGAAACATGAGGAGGCATCATAAAAAGGCATTTAGGAGCTGCTTGTCCCTGAGATGGAAATAAAGTAATATTTTTAGCAGAAGGCATGTTTGGAACTGGGTCCAGAGCATGTTCCAGTTATCCCAGGCTCCAGGCTGGCTGGGCATCCTCTGCCTGGTGACACAGTACTTCCCAGGCAGACCAGGATCCTGCAAAGCCATGTTTCCTTTGCAGGCAGCAGACTCTTCTGGAAGATCGAAAGAAAATACAGGCAGCAAACAAAAGAGAAATGGCTTGGGGCTCATGGATTATTTTCCTTCCCTCGCAGCTGGCAAAACTAGCAGGGGACAATGGAGTTCTTGCCCTCAGTGTATATTCCCAATCGCAGTAAAAGCTTGGAAGCAGGTCCCCTGTGCAGTGTGAGGGGGACCCTGCAGAGGGCTCAGCAGGACAGGATATATGGCCAAGTCACTCAGCTGAGAAGCCCAGCAGCCAAAATTCTCAGAGCCATCCTTCAGCAAACCAGAGATTTTTCACTACCTCCATCATTACCCCACAAACAAATAAATCAACTCATTTTTCAGTCCTGCAGTTGGCAAAGGGAGAACTCTAAACACTGGGAAAAGAGAGCACTGGAGCAGTGAGGAGGAAGGAGGAAAGAGGGAGTTGTCCTCTCTGAACATTCCCTATGGGAGAAATGCCCTTTCCTCAGCAGCCTCTTCAGCTGTGTGTCAGCCTCACATCTACTGGCAGAAGGAGGGGGATAGAGCACTAAGGCTGGATCCTCCCGTTCCTGGGCAGGAAGAACTGGCATGAAGTCAGCCTGCAGATCCCACACCAGCCATGGTTTTCATCTCTGGGAAGAGCCACCCAGAGCAGCAAGGCAATGCTACACCACCACCCACTCAAGGGAAGAGAGAAGATCCCCATGCCTCAGGTGACCAGAAGGGAGGGCTGGCTTCCCTGTGGGCCAAAGGGATAGGACACGGTTAAAAATATCTTGCAGACACTCAGCCCAAAAAAGTGACCTGTCAACAGGTATTACGTGGGAAGACTGAGAGATTCCCACATTTACCCTCTGAAGAGAGATCTCATGGGCTTTCCAAGGCTCCCATGAGACCACAACTCAACCTTCCAAGAGAAGAGCAGCTCCTCACTGAAACGGACTGAGCAACCACGTATTGCTGCCTACCTGCTGAGCACACGTGGAAGTCCAGGCGAGAGGTGGGCAGGTCCAGCAGGTTCCTGATGAGCCGTGGTGCAATGCAGCTTGGCAACAGCACCACAGGACGGGGTGTCCTGACCACCACAGGGCGCACCAGGCTGTAAGGCTTCAGGTTTGTGTCTGGGTCTGGAAGGCAGCATTGAAGAAGAGAAAGCCAAAGGTAAGAACACAGGAGACCAGGACAGCCTACAGACCATCCCATTGTTCTGTACCACCTCCTCATCCTGAATCATGGAGGCACCTACCAAACCATCTTATGTCCCCGTAGAGACCCTACCCTGGTTACAGCACTCACTCACGGACAGATACCCTGGATGTAGACCCCCTGCCCGTTTTCTGGGACTCCCCTGAGTTACGCAGCAGTTTATTCTCCACAAAAAGTTGGATGACCAGGGGACAACTGGGTCTCCAAGGGTGACAGGGCAGGCACAGGGCTAACAGCTCACCTGAGCAGGGGTCCAGCCACAGCTGCTGGGGAGGCTGTTCTGGGCTCCTCTGTGGTTTGGATTTCACCAAACGCAGGTGGCCCAAGGCCCGTTTCTTTAGCTGAGGAGAAAGTGAGGGCAATTAGGCTGAGAGCACTGCCCTTTTCACACACTGAAGAACTGGCTACAGAACACCCTCTGGCAAAGAGGATGGAGCACCCTTACAAAAAATAAGGCATTAGGACTGCCATCCATTAGGTTCAGTCTGGGAAGTGGGGAAGTGGTAGGAAAGCAGCCACAGAGCAGTAACACTGCCTGGCCTAAAAGCTTTGCTTGCTAACCCATCTGCCACCTCTGTACAGGTTGGTTTACCAACAGAGTGGGGCAGATTGTCTCAGAGGTGGTGAGATAGCCATGGGCACACACCACAGCTCTCATCACCCGCTTCTTTATTACATTATTCTTACGTTATTTCTGTGGCCTCTCTGCTGCCCAGGCATCTGGTGCTTCTCCTGGATCTTCAAAAGCTGATGAGCCCTGAAAAGACAGAGAGCTTGCACTCAAGCAACTCCAGAAGCCCCAGGGACCATAGCCTGCTGGGATCCTCTTCACCAATCCCACAGACCTGCTGAAGCATAGGCATATTAAAGCCCTCACTCAACCTCCCAGTCCCTCACGGGCTCCCAAACACTACCACACTGGTCCCCAAACAGGACTTAGTCATCCTACACCACCGAGAGGCCAGTCTGCAGCCCCAGGACCGCTAGGGGATGGCCAGCACAGACAAACGGGGCTGGCACCCCCTGCCTCCCTCCTCACGCTGGTTACCTGCTGTAGTTGGGCACCGTGCCCTTGTCCAGGTCCCGCACGGTCAAGGGATCGACGCGAGAGCAGTACCACTCCAGCCGGCCTCGGTGCATGGTGTCCGTGACGTGCAGGATCTCCCGACACTTCACGCACAATGCGTAAGGGTCTGACGGCTCCAGGAGGGACACGTTGGTGCGGACGTAGAACGAGTCTCCAGAAAATTTCTTCCCTTCCTCCAGGGCTGCCCGCAGAGGCTGGTACCCTGGAGCATAAAACACAGGTCACCACAGGTGGGGACGCAGTAGACAACAGTCACCAATAAGAAAGCCAAGTCCCCAGCACAGTTGTGACGCTCTGGATTGGGGTTGGGGTGCAGAGGAGGCAAACAGACAGAAGGTCTGTACCTCTGTCCCGTAACTCAGAGGATGCACATGTCACACCAGAGAGGGAAAGCTACTGGAGCTACGGCCAACCCCTGTGTCTGACATGGTGGCCTAGGACCAAACAGGAGAGGAGAGAGAATAACTGAGATTAATCTCCAGGTTTGAGTGGAGGATCTAGAAAGGGAAGCAGAGAGCTCAGGTTCAAAGGCGACCTAGCTGCCAGCACCTTACCTTCTAGGTCAAGTTGAAAGATGAGACTAGACGGCTCATCCCAGTGCAGCAGGCTCAGGTAGGCAACCTCCCGTGTGCAGTTCTCCAGGGAAAGCACCTCTTCCTTCAGCGATGGCACCCTCAGCTAGCAAGGACCCGATGCCGTTAGACCTAAGGGCTGGAAGAGCACGCACCCCCCAGGCTCCCTCACCCATCAGGGTTACACAAAAGGTTTTACAGAGTGAGGCAGGTCTGGGAAAAACTGTATCTGAGGACAAAATATCCTCAGTCTGCCTCTGGCTCCCTCCTCTGCCTCTAAAATACCCGCTGCCAGCCATCACCCAGTCTGGATGGTGGGCTGTCATGAAAGGAAATGTGTGTGTGCAGGAACCTGTGTGGGAGCAGAACCACTGGTTTGTTTTCAGTTACAGGTGGGATATTAATTCAAGTAGTGCAGCTGTATTTCAAGTGGTGTCATTCTTGGCAAAACAAATGCCCTTCCCTCCTTCCAAGAGCCTTCTTCAGAGCAATTATTCTCTATAACTCAGGAGGGTCACAAAGGCCTGAGAAATCTTGCTCCAGAATTGATTGGTTTGCAATGGGCATGTGCAGGATGCAGGATGCAAACTGCTCTGAAAAGCCACAAGGTGACAGACACAAAGGCGAGGGACACAAAGCTGTACTGGCATCTTAATTGTGTGACTCATTTTTGTTTCTTCCTTCCCACAGCTCAAGGAGGGGTTTCAGAAGGTCTTGGCATTTTTACATGCACAGGTACACTCAAGTGCCATGAGACCTGGGTGGGTGTTTGTGCTGTGTAAAGCCCTAGACAGGGAGCAGTCCAGGAAAATAAGAGAAATAGAGGTGGACTTCAAGCTGGATAGAGGTCATCTTGCACTGGGGATCACTCTGCACTCCTTGCATCGTCAAAGGTGCTTTGCAAACCCACAAAAGGAGCCCGTTCCCAGACTCACCTCAATGAGCCGGCACCCTTCCCTGAGTCCTGCTTTTTCAACGCGTGAGCCTGGCTTCACCCACTGGACATAAATTCCTGTCCTGTTCCCTCCAAGGATGGAGATGTCTGCTCCGAGCCTCTTCTCCTGGGGTGAGGGGTGGCTGGGATGACCCACACTAGTGAGCTGCACCACCAGTGACCTGGCAAGGAGAAATGCCAAGTCTGGCAACTGAGGTTTACTGCCTTTTCTAAGAGCCAATCCCCCATGCCTTGTGTCCAGCTACAGGGTGTTTACTGCAGCACAGAGCTCATGACTCACCAGGGCACACAGAGCTTACAGAGCCCCACAGCCCTTTCTATCTTACCAGCCCCACCATCAAAGCCAAGCTGGGCTCCCACAGTCCTTCCCTACCTAGAGAGATCATGTCCAGCCCAGAGCAACATCTCCACCCCTGCCATAACCAATAGGACAGTGCAAAAAATTGAAGTCCTGCTAGGAAGCAAGGTCTATAGGATCTTCATTTCTCTCCTCTCCCACTAGCAAGAAAGGGCCTGCAACTGCAAGGGAAGGGCAGAAAGGAAGGGTCTCCCAAGCATGGTCCCTGGCACCACAAAATGCCCCCTCAAGCACCACCACAGTGTGGCCAGCTCAGAGAGCAGCAGTCACCTCCTGGTGACCTCCTTGCGGCTGGAAAGCGTGGACAAGCAGATCTCCGACTTCACCCTGGTGTAGGTGCTGCTGGAAGAAGAGGAGAAGGCCCCCAGCAAGGTGCCAGGAAAACTGCTGCCTAGGAAAGAGCAAAAGGGAGAGGGAGCACTTTACCTGTGCTAACACTGCAGGGAGCTCATGTTCTGGGGGTGGCAAGGGTCTGCCATCCTCTCCTGACCATTTTCTAGCATCTGACTGGGAAACTGAGGTTGTAGGCAGGCTTTGAATGGTCACCCTCAAGAAAAGGGTTTCCCATGTCCCCTGAGACAAACAAATCTTTGTTCCCTTCATCAGCATTTTGGTCAGAAGGCAGCAGCAGCCAGGGCCACCTGGAAGTGCCCAGTGATCAGCCACCAGCACCCACCACAGGACCTGCCAGCACCAGGATGCAGGATGCTCCTCTTCACTCCGGGAGATTTACAACCCATCACACAGGTAGTAGCAGATAAAGGGAGTATCCAGTAACACCCCAGGGCAAATCATCTATTACCTACCCAGTAGGTAATCTTCTATTACCTACTCCCCTCAACAGCTCTCCATGAGCCAAACAGAGCTGATGCAAATAGCTATACCTGCTCTGCAGAGGAAAAGCCAGCTTTTCCAGCTGCTGTGCCTGACAAGGCACAGGGGATATGAGGGCCCACAGTATCATGCTACAGGTTCAGAGCCCTCACAATGAGCTGCACAAACCAGAGGTGTGAGGGAGGGTCAGTTGCCCAACCCCTCTCCCCATAGCCCCCACTCCTTTTTAGCTAAGCCCATTGAGGAAAGCCTTGTACCTGTTGCATCTTCAATGCTGCTAAAGGAGCCACAGGACAAGCTAAAAAGGAGACACAAAATGGATCTGTAAGGTAGTAGCTTTTCCAAAGCCTGTTTGCATCCCATTCTCAATCTCAGCTCCACAGACTTCCCCACCACCCCCAAGCACCCCTGGAGCCACCACACAACTTCCAGACAGCCCTTCCACTCAGCTCCCACTCCAGGTTCTCTCCTAACCCTGCCAGGCATCTCTTCCTGAACCCCGCAGCCCCCACAGAGGAGACAAGCAGCCCTCAGCAATCACCTTTTGTGGGGCATGCATCTCTCTTCCCGCTGCCGACGGAGGATGGAGCCGATGCAGGGAGGGAAGGGGAAGGTGGAAAGGCGGTTGATATCCTTCTCACTGTCGGGAGTCTCATCCTTGGGCAGAGTGAGAGACATGCTTGCTAACATCAACACCCAGCACCATTTCTCCCCTCCCTTCAGGCCAAGAGAGCAAACAGCTCTTTAGGATAATCCACATCCCTCCAGCTCCCAGGGGCACCTTCTTTTCCCAAGCAGATAGCTTAGCTAGAGATCCATGACACTGCATCCCCATCTTTTTGCAAAGCACAAGCTGTGGGAGCAGTAGAAGATGAACAGACTATCCAAACCTTGTCCTTATATTTCTGGTTTAGCCACCACACACCCAGAGGTGTGAGTAACCTGTGGGACTGCCCATTTCAGGGTGCTCTGGGATGACAGCTCAAAGAATCAAAGGAAAGAACCTGACTCCCTTAAAAACAACACAATGCTGCTAGAGGGTTCAAAAGAGTCTGGATTTCTCCTCCAGCATGCATAGATTAAACAGCATTTTAGGGAGGATAGCATCTTACATGAGGCTGTTGGTTTCTAGGGTGTCATATGGAATGAAGGGTTTTCATACACTTTAGGGCAGCATTGGCCAGTTTGTTAGAGACTGAGAGCTTTGCATCTGAGATCTGCTCACACCTTACACACCACCCCACGCCCCGCCTTCCACCAAGTCACAGCCTCATGATGAAGCCACTCCAATGCCTGTGTGTCCTTCCTGAACAGTGTCTCCACTGACCTCAGCTGAGGGCCAGCCTCACAAGGTCAAGCACTCACCATGCTCTGAATGGCTGAATCCCCTGGGAATGGGGTAACAGAAGTCCCCAGGGTATCCATGAGTCCATTTGTAGGGTTGTCTATGAGGCTCCAGGTGCTGCTGAGGTTGGAGCAGAGGGAGTAGGAAGAGCTGCACATCTGGGAGAGAAGGGACTCCATCATTCCATTTGCATCCTCCAGAAATCAGTCCTGACCCCTTTGCCTTCCCTCTTCCTCCTTCCTTCTAGCCACCCTCACCTTGCTGAGGCTGCGGCTGCCTTGGCACCGCTGCAGCTGTGCCTCCAGCGTGCTGTTCAGCCCTTCTGCCTGGCTCAGCTTGCTTAGGAGCTCATCCCGCTCCTCCTCCAGGGCCCGCACACGTTTGCGGTACTGGTCCTTCTCAATCAGGCTCTGGGAGTATTGCAGCTGCACCCCATCACGGCTCTGGATGGCCTGCAAGGAGCCAGACTGAGAGCAAGAAAAGACACAGAACTGCACTGCTGATCCACACCTCCCACCCTGGCATGGCTGGACAAGATCCACTGGGGAAGGAGAGGTATCCAGGGCCCTGTTCTGGCTGGGCAGTCAAAAGCAATTTACCTGGTCCCGCTCTTTTTCGATCTCCTCCAGCTGCAGCAGCACTGTGTTCATACGATGCTTGTAGAGATCACAGTCCTTCTGCAGCGTTCGGTATTTCAGCTGCAGATCTTCCACCTCCTGGAGGTACTGGTAACAGCAAGCAACGAGCATTAGCTTTCCTGAAAGCAACTGCTTTACGGCATCCCTTCCCTCTCTTCCAGGCTCTGCTTGGTGTGCAGGGACAGAGGTGGTGATGAATGCTCTACCTTATCCCTCAGCTCTTCGGCCCACTGCAGCTCATTCTGCAGGGAGTTGAGTTTCTGACAGAGATCCTGCCGGTCGTCTTGGGCTTCCTTCCAGTCGTGCTCCAGGATGTCCAGGAGGATCTGCTCAGAGCCTGGCACTGGGCCCTCACCGGGTTTCTAAGAGGCAAGAGGGCATTGTCACTGCACCACAAGCACCAAGGGAGCAACAGACCAAGGCTGTGACTGGCAGATTGGCACAGCTGTCATCATCGTCCAGCATCAATCTGCTGTGCACTTCAAGGCACAAAGTCACACTTGTGAGCCCAACCAAGAATTACAGAGCTGGAAAAAAGCACCCATCACTAGCCAGATGCAGTGGCAGCCACCACAGCCAAGCAATATGCTTGGAGGACGGGACAAGCCAGCCCAAACCAACAATTTCCCCATCTTTCCAGTGGCTATGTAAACAGCACTGAAGATGGCCCAGGAAAGGAGGTGACCTGGAGCCTGCCCTGCCCTAGCAGGTACCTGCAACATGCCCTGCAGCTCCTGCAGCGATGCCGTGAGCCGCTGGTTCTCAGCCCACAGCTCAGACACGGTGTCAGGGTGGCCCCTCTCCTCTGCCTCTCGCTGGGGCGGTGCCGACGCCTGCTTCCGCAGCAGGCTGCACTCCTCCTCCAGGCTGGAGACTTTGCATTTCAGCTGGTCCACCTGCAACCCAGGGAAGAAACAGTCTGACACATATGGTCCTGCACCTCTGCCTTACTAGGAGAGCAAAGCAGAGAAGGTGCTGAGAAGAAAACAGGTCTGGAGGCGAGTAAGGCACAGGAGGCAACCACAGGCAAGCATGTGAAGGAGTATCCTACTGCCGGGCCAAGGTTAGCAGCACAGCTGCACTCAAAAGCTTCTCCCTCAGGGAAAGGAGGAAGACACACTTGCATAAGCACTTTCAGGTGTAACACTCTTGGTGCAACAACTTTCTTGCTACCCTGGGGCATCCACAGTGCAGCTGGCCTTGACCGTGGGTGGACGTGAGACCTCTGGTGCGGTGCCAGGGCCAGCAGCTGTGAGTATCTCAAAGATTCCTAGAGCAGCTGAGAAACAAATTCACAGCAGCAAAATCCACGGGAGGCTACTCAGTGTGGGAGGCCACCTCTGGCCTGGGAGGTGTTTGAGGTTCAAGCTGCTGGAGGCTGCAGAGTACTACAGGGGCATCATCATTCCCTGGCCTGGTCCCACATTCCTCCACCAACATGTCACAGGAGACAGCAGAGGTCAGCAACTTTTAAGAATAAGAAAGGTCCTCCCAGACCTGTAATGACTGATCAGATTGATCAGAGAACCAATTTCACAGTAAGTAAGGCTTTGAGAGGAAATGGGACAGGAGAAGCTTATTAAAGCTATCAAGAAGCACATCAAAATTGCCAAGGAGGGATTCAGGAACTGAATTACTTCTGTGAATCTGCCTAAACGACCTACAATGACTTTTGGGGACCAGACACTTCTGGACCCAAGAGTCAGGAGGGGAAGGCAAGCTGAGACACTGCTTCCAGGGGGATTTCTTCAGCCCGCAGTTACCTACAAGTGATTCACCTCCCTGCTCCAAAGAGGCCCAGGGGAGCTGGCATTGGCAGGAATACCAGAAAAAAGGTAGGGGAAGATCCTGACACTGGCAGAACAGATTGAGGTATGAAAAGTAATCACAAGGCTGTGTGAGAGGTCCAGGTCCAGACTGGTAGGGGGAATGCCAGGAGGCAGCAGAGCACTTAAAAATACAGGTTATTAATAGGTTCAAGGTAGGGTTGTCCTTGCCCAGGCAGGAAATGGGTGCATGTTTGCGGGAGGTGAGAGCCTGGCAGCTGGAGTGCAGTGTCACGAATTCCTGCAGCTATGCAGGGCATGAGTCTTACAAACGTCATGAGAGACATGAGGAGGCAGTGGGGAGTGGCAAGGGGAATGGAGTCTGGGCCAAAAGGCTCCTAAGCTCAGCAAGGCAGGCTGGGCAGCTCCAGGCAGGATACACACACCCAGTGGGGGTGGCTGCACAGCCACTGGCCTCCCTAGGGAGAGGAAGACGCAAACCCTTGAAGGGGAAAAAGTAAATACAAACACACAGCTTGACAGCATGGAGCTGCCTGCTGCCTGCCTGTGCTGCCCAGAGAGCAGTGCTGGCAGCACAGGGCAGCAAGCACAGGCAGGAGCACACAGGGCATCTTGTGGTGCCAGCAGCCAGGCTGAGTATCAAGGGATGCCAGGGAAGGCATCAGCCCTGCTTCTGGCTCCTCTAGAGATATACCTCCAACTACACCAGTTGGCAGGAGCTGGTGGTGTATCTCCAGCTGCCCTCGGGCAGTGGCGAGCCTCCTGCACTGTGCCCATGCCTCAGCCTCTCTGCAGGGCACATTTCCATCAAGAGCAGGGCAGGATCCCCATCCCCATCCTGTGTGCCATCAGCTCCTTCATGGTCACAAGTCACCACGTGTGGACATCCGTGTGCATCCTTCTCGGCCGTCAGACCCCACCACATCCCGCTGCCCGCCCTTTTGCTCCCCAGGATCCTACCAGCAGCTGCAGGTCCCTGCTCCGCAGCACGGCCACGTTCTTCTCCTCGCAGAGCTGCGCGTAGCGCATGGCCATCATGTAGTTCTCGTCCTTCAGCCTCAGCAGCTCCACACTGTTGGAGTCCCACTCCTCTCTCAGCCGCTGGCAACGCTCCTGCACCTTCAGGAGCTCCTTCAGCTGCTGCTCCAGCCGGACCTGCTCTTGCTCCAATGCCTGGTTTTTCACCTGGAGCTGGTGTTCCTTCAGCAGGTGCTCTTTCCGTTGAGCCCTCACCTTCTTCACCTCCATCATCAGGAACTGAGTTAGTCCCTCAGGGCCTTCCTCATCTGGGGAGAAACAAAGGAGAACCTGTTCCTGGCTGCTGAAACAGGGGTAACCCCAAGAAACAGATTTGCCCAATGCCCTGTTTTGCATCAAGAGGTGACAAGCTCCCCTGAGGGTTTGCAGCCCTTGTTGTCCCAAGCTTATGGCACCACAGTCTGTCACACCTGTATACGTGGTCCCCTCCCTGCCAGTTCCAGAGTACAGAACTGTCAGGATTCCTCACACACCGCCAGCATGAACCCGGTTTTTAAGCAGACACGTGAACTTGCACAAAATTTTCTGGCCCCTCCCATGCGAGCAGCAGCTGAAGGGAAAACAGAGCACCTGCTCCTACCCAGGATCATAGAGCAGCGCTGGGCTGGTTCCCTCCCCGTGAGCCGTGTGTAGTGCTCTGGGTAGTAAAACTCCAAGGATTCCAGGAAGGCTTCGTAGCCTCGCTTTCCACGGCGCCGAAGGATGTCCATCAGGTAACCTGGAAGAACAGATAAAGAGCTAGGATGAATTCCCTGCAAAACAGAAAACATTGTGCAGCCCCACTTCATGATATGAAAATAGCATCTCCATCAGATCTACTTCCATCCACAAAAACGGGAATGGCTAGAGGAGAGAGAATGAGGTGAGAGCACTGCCCTCTTCTGTGTGCATGCAGGGGGAGGCCCTGGGTACAGAGCACCTCAGAGAGCAACAAAGCTGAGGGAGCAGCGCAGTGTGTGCAGCATCCACTCTGCGTCACAACCAAGTTATCCCTCCCAAACCAGGCCCATCCAGGTGCAAGTTTGTGTCTTCTCCCACCTGTCTGGTTGCTCTTGCAAGGGAATCGGCACGAGTTCAGCACCTCCTCCTCATCCTGCTCGTCTATGACGCGGCACTGGCGCAGGTACGGCGTGAGCTTGGCCGGGTTCAGGGAGCGGGTCAGCTGGTGTCGGGCACTCTCGATCTTCTCCCAGATGGTGTCCTCCTCCTCCTCCTCCTGCTCTGAGAGGCTGCTGGCTTGGAGAGGTGCATTCTCCACGGCTGGAAGGATAAAAGGAAAGGATAAAATGATGAGGAATGATGGAGAAGCACAGGTAGAAGGCATAAGTAAGTATAGGACAACATGAGTTGAGGTATGATCCTGCAAATGATCCATTTGTCCAATCTTGCAAATGGGACTCAGATACATTAGAAAATATTTTACATAAAAATGGGTTCAGCAGGATCTTGAGTGTCCACCTAGAGCCTTAGATATGTAGAAGGCAAGTGGTACATAAGGGAGTTAGAAGCCTATATAGTAGGAAGTCTAGAGAAGATATCATCCTTACCTCTCAAACATTCTTAAATCCCCCCAGCCATCACACACATCTCTTTTGTCCCATCCCTGAGAATGGGAAACTCTCAGGACCAAGAGTTTTTGCAGCCTGGGACATGCTTTCTCATACTTGGGGCTGGAAAGTATCCAGCAAATGAATCCCTGGCACTGTGCACCAAGCATTGGTGACCAAACAAGTTCTCAAGGGCACCATCCCACAGAGAAGCTTGGCTACAGGTACTGGAATCAGCAGGGAATCACATGAGCATATCTTTGGTGTATCTTCCACACAGCTGTACAAAGCCCTGAAAATATGTAGCAACAAGGCAAGCACTCTGCCAACCAAATAAAGCAAGAGAGAACCTCTCAAGTGAATGGGCCAAAACGTCTCAGAGCCATGGTGAACCTGCTCCATTAAGTCCTACAAGCTGTGACGGAGCAGGTATGTGCAATGTGCTCTCTCTCCAGCTATGGATCAACTCAAACAGTGTTATCTGTTTTCACTCGAGAAATGAAGTCAGCTTCACAGGCCAGCACAAATCCTTTCAGCTGTCAAGGTAAAGCACAGCAAAGATCTCCTGAGACTTAGAAGCCATTTCTCCTCCAATGTGTGTGTGGTTACCTGCTGCTGTGGTGCTGGCATCAAGTCCAGCTTTGGTAGCCAAGGCACACAAACATCCCCAGGGGCAGGGCAGAGGTTCACATTCCATGGGGGAAGGAAACATCCTAGTCTTTTTCCTTTTCTTTGGAAATTTGAGGGTGGATTTCTGTTTGTTGTTTTGGGGTTTTTTGTTTTTTTTTTTTTTTTTACTTGTGGTGCAAATTATAGCATACTATTTCAGACTGATAGCCAGCACAACAAGGAGGATGGCTAAGAGAGCTGTGCAGAAGTGAATCCTCCAGACACAAACACAGGAGGCTTGGGGTCTGATGGATGGAAGATAGCAGGAACAGAGAATTGTTGACACCACAAAAGATTCCCAGGTGTCTCATTTTCTGCACCAAAGAGTTTAAGAGCCTAAATACAAATACAGATATGGATTGTTCTGTGTTGAATAAAAACAGTGTTTCTTGCAGAAATTGAACTCTCATTTGAGACTCTTGTCACATAGACGCAAGTGAGTGTCACATAGACGCTGCTGTGTCCTCTTCCTGTGCTGGAGAAGGACACAGCAGCAGGTCACAGAAGTGGAGCTGTTTTAAACTCCACAGCGGATTTGTCCCTTTAAGTCAAACTCTTTCTCCAAGAAACTCAAGCCGGCTGTACAAGCCGCGACCAGCTTCTCGGCAGGCAGGCTCGGCAGAGGTGGAAAGGGAGAGGGAGGGAGAGAACGAGAGGGGAGGGGTGGGCAGAAGGTTCCAGAGCCGGTAGCCCCGCTCCCGCCCGGGGTACCCCCTTCCCGCGGCGGGCGGAGGGAGCGCTTCCCTTTCGCGGGTCTGAAGGCGCTCTTCGAGAAATGCCGAGCCGGAGGCCATTCCTGAGGAGGTGGCTGGGGAAGAGGATAAGAAGCGCAGACATCCCCCGCCACCACCACCACTCCCGAGCCGGTGCGAAACTCACGTCCCGNGCCGGGGAAGGGTTTTTCTCTGCGTGTGTCCTGTCCTAACGCACCTCGGTCCCCAGCCCCGGGACGGAGCTGCTCCCCGGAAGGATGTGGCTCGCCCGCCAC
>VXBC01002315.1:277736-319648 GCA_013399945.1 Ploceus nigricollis
TCTTCCGAAACGCACCCGACAGACCGGCGGGGGAAGGGGGTGCCCGCCTTGTCCAGGACGCTGCCCGGGCAGGCTGGGGGTCTCCTTGGCAAGGCACAGCCCCCCCGCGCTCTTCCACAAAGAAGAGATTCATAAGGAGAGGCTTCCTTTGGTTCCCGGGCTGCAGAAGTTGTAGCCAGGCCACCCAAGCTATAGGCCTGGTTCTGGATGGAGGGGGGATCCAAGCGAGGGGAAAAAGTTGAGAGTGCTGGAAAGGTGCCTGATCCAGGCCAAGAAGAGATCCCACAGGCTAGATTTTGGCCCCAGTCCTCAGCTGTGTCCGTGGGCGGAACTGGGTGTGGAGACACCTCAGGGCAGTGTGATGGAGATGTACTCCAGGGCATGCAGGGGCTTGCAACCTGGGCCTGGCACAGGCCAGGAGTGGATGCTGGGAAGCCTTCCTCTGGTCCAAGTGGCCACAGCAGCCCCAGGAGTGGACCTATGTGTCCACACAGCATCCCAAAGAATTTGCAGAGAGTACCCTCCACACCTGCCACGTACTCGGTTGCCCAAATCTATGCATAACATGGGACAGAGAGGGCTCTGGGAGAGATGGAACTGGACACCAACATCAAGCCTCCCCTTTCAAGGCTAAGTTGTTCTTCATTTTCTCTAGCAACCCTATTTCACTCTCATTTCTTCATTCTCAGCTGTGTCAGACCTCAATAGGCAGGCTACGCAGTGCAGGCTCTGTACAAGAAATTCCCAATGCATTATCAAGCTCATAAGAAATGGGAGTTCCCTGATTCTCCCCAGCCTTGGAGTCAGCCCACAGCGTAGCACAGAGCACTGCTGTGCCTCCCTCCAGGGCTCCGAACACAACATGAAGGAGCCCTGCATTGCTCCTGCCCCTGCCAACACACTCGGAAAAGGGAGGTGCCTTTAGCATCCCACCACTGCAGCTTCTAGACCCCACCTCTCCATGGAAAACCTTCTCTCCTCATTCACATAAGTGAAGAAGCAGATGTATGAACTGGGCCACCCTTTCCTAAACAATTTCTGCTGCACCCAAACTGAACATCTTCATTTGTTTCTCCTCCAGGGCCAATGGCAGGGCTCCTGCACCAGTTTCAGTAAGGTGATTTGAGGGAAGGGAGGCTTTCATGAGACCCTTTCCCCATGCTGCATAGTTCCTTTCAAAATCAAGCACAACCACCACCTGGGAACTGAGAGTGCATCTGTGTGATGCACAGAGCACACAACCTTTTTGTTGCCAAATATACACAGATACTGAGCAAACGCCAGGCACGTGCACGCACGTGGGGCTTTCAGCAAACTGCCCTTGGATGGCATCCATCCCAACAGGCACTGGTTGACACTCTGAGCACATGAATTTGTTGTTGACTCACCCACCCCGGGAGGGGTCCCAACAGCCCCTTCCCCTCCCCTGTAAGCCCAGCAGTGCACAGGTCCCACACAGAGGGCGCATGGTGACCCAGGACCACCAGCAGCAGGGCACGGCTCCTGTCTCCAGCCCTTACCTCCAGCCAGAGGCATCCAGCTGAGTGATGAAAAGCAAGTACAAGCAAGGCTGCCTGCTGGAAACCCATTCTGACTCAGGCCATGTCAATTTTTGCCTGCTAGGTATTCTCTCAAAAACAACTCAGGTCTCTGTCTCTCCCTCTCTAGTGAAAAGACTTCCTGAGCTGAGTATTATGTGGTGATAGAAGATAAGATCCTCACAATCTTGATAAAAGTCCCAAAGCAAGAGTTGGTTTCTCTCATTCACACAGAGACCAACTCAAGGCTGATGACAAAGAAATCCTCTTCCTCCACCCACCCTGACCCCACGGGCAGTGGCTGCACTGCTTTGTGACTCAGAGCACTCAGACATCAGACAGAGCAGGTCTCACATCAAGAACAGCTAAAGAAATATCTTCACCCTAGGCTGCCCACGGAAGAGTCTCAGACATCCAAGTCCAGGGAAAAATAAATAATTCAATAATTGGCTGGTACTGCAATAAGGGCAGGTCCTTAGACTGACTAAGTGACTAATTTCCTTAATTTTTTTACAAGCTCCATTACTTATTCTCCTTCTTGGAGAGTCTTTGAGCTTGGCAGGTACTCCACATGCAAGAAGACCACCCCTGGCTCTGGGCTGGGTAACTGATCCCAACAGCTCCTGAGAGGAATAATACATTCCATGTTTGCTTTTTGGCCAGGGTGTGGAGGCACAGGCATGCAAAGCTCATGCTTTGGAGGGAAGCTTCAGTTGTAAAAGATAACCCCAGTTTGCTGGAGAGACACAGTCCCACCAGACTGTACATGCTCACAGCCAGATATTACCTTTCCAAAATCGCTTTAGCAGTAGCACTTGCTTTAGTGCTGGCACACTTGAGTTCGCACTAGGAACGACACTGGGGTGTTTGGGTAGGGTTTTTTTTTGTTCTTGTATTGTTGGTTTGGTTTGTTGTTTTGGGTTTTTTTCAAATCCTAACCAAAATAGTTGCACTGGTAAAACTTTCCAAGCCACACGGGCTCACAGAGGAAATCTATAACAAGCTAGCAAATGGTGAGTCACATGTCCTTTCCACCACCAGAGAAGGGGCTTAGCACGCATGGCCACAGAGTGTGGCAGGCTGCTGGGTTTTCTGCAGAACCTTGTGGTGTGGGGTGACCGATGGCACTAAGAGGTCAGAGGGATCCCGCCGAGGCGAGTGAGCCCGTGCTGTGGAGAGCTGGGCTGGCCATGCCTCAGCACTGCATTGTTTGCCCCTGCCTGGAAATAGCTTTAGGAGGGTCTGAAGCGGGGCAGGAATTCAATAAATTCCTGATTGTGTGGCTAAAATGCCATTGGTACAAAGCTCAAGCTGTGGTTACAGATGGTGAGCTGGGTGCTCTGTAAAGTCTTGCCCTGTGTTTTGGGAAGCACAGTAAATTTACAAAGCTGAAACTTTCTACCCACAGAGTGTCCAGAATGTGAGCCAGTCAGAACATCTTCAGCAATATATTTCTTACTTGGTCCTTCTTTTTTTTTTTTTCTTCCCCAGTCAAAATAAGCTATTATTTTTGCAGCCTGGTGATTTCCAGAGACTTACAGATTCCACTGAAGTTTTAGGGGGGAGGTTTACTAAGGTCTCCAGGGTGATCTCCCAAGTCAGGTTGAGGAAGTGAGTTTGAAATAATTCCCCTAATAATAAAAACTTCCACCCTGCAATAGCTGTCCCAACATGATTTGGTGTCATGAAAAAACTCTCTGCAGTTTCTGTTCCTGTGTAGAACAAAACAAATGCCAAAAACACAAAAGGACTTGTGAAACAGAATTATCGACTCCAGCCTGGTCTAATTGGCTCATACGCTGCTTCACGCCAGATTAGTTAACACACACAGAAAAAAAGCTTTTCTAAATGACACTCACCAAACTCAGTGTTTATATTAACAGCCCTTGCAAGGACTTTGACTACCTGCTCTTTTGCCCGACACCTTTAATAGCAGATGTAAGACCGCTGCAGCATACGGACAGTAGTTTATTCCCTCCACAGTAATGGCTGCAGAAGGGAGGAGGAATGAGGTCCCCCCTCAGAAACCGAGTGGCCTTTATAGCAGGAAGGAAATGCGTGTATCTGTGTGGAGATAGCAAAACAAGCAAATATTTCCTTCAGCATTCCTCCCCCTCACCACAGGAACACACCCACCGCCTGGAGCTACAGGAGGCAAAAGCATGTGGGAGCCTTTTGGTAAGGTATTGGCAAGAAATCTGTGTCCTCCTTAGGGCACCAGAGGTGTGCAGGGTCACAAGGAAGACCTGAATTAGAGCAGAATGACGGGATTAGAGTCACTGGGATGAGCTTTCTCGCTCCAAGGCTGCCCAGCTGCCCCTGGCTACGGGGCTCCAACTCAGCAGTTGCTTTATTCTTAAACCATTATCCCAGTGGGATTAGTCTCAGCTTTTTTTCCCCCTCTCTCTCCAGAATACAAGGCAATCAAGAGTCCATCTCACTGGTCATTATGAATCCAGTCTGGTTGGTGACCCTTTGCAAGAGGACCATTAAAGTCTACCCTCAGCTGCATAAGAAGGGTCTGAAGAGTGACAGCACAGAGGTTACAGTGAATACAGGGGAGCAGTCTGCCCTCCCCAGATATGACCCACTCTGTCTAGAAACTGGGAGTGAATTCAACTCTCCAGCAAAGGATCCGCCTTTGTTGTTTACAGGGCTGCGTGCAAGCAGAATTTGTTTCTCAGGGACAGGAACCACATGGACTGAGGGTGTACTCACAAAAACTGGTTACCTGCCTCGAGAGGAAAACAAATTACTGTCCAAGAGGAGAGGTGGTGGGGAATGGAGCCTAGAGAAGGAACAAACCCAACGGCATTTCAACTGCAGTAAGCGGCAGCTCACCAAACCCAGCCCGTTTGCCTTAGTGCCTCCTTGCACGCCAAGGCTGCAGCCACCAGAGGTCAATGTGACCACATGAACCTCACCCAGCTGCTGGGTGCTGCACCCCTTTGAAACTGGGACGTCGAACACAAGTTTGAAGTAGTGTTTTCCACCTCTCAGGACATAACTTTGGGACAGATTTGCACGTAAACCAACATTCAGAGCATTAATCACAATAGGGCCTCAGCATTATCCTGGGAAAAAAAATAGCTTGGGAATGACAATGTCTCCAGTTAGCATCCTGCAAGCCCACTGAATTGACACGCTTACTTGGCTGTGGACCCCACAAGTCCCCACTTGGCTCCTGACTCCCCAAGCATGTCTCAGGCTGCTTGGTTTCAGTGTCACTCAGGTGTTCTCACCAATCCCAGCCTTGGTAGCAGGAAAGGGGTAGAAATGGGCAATCTGTCCTTCCCTGAGTCCTACTTTTGCTTTCTGGGATATAGGTCTGTCATAGTGAATAAGGCCTGCCCCAGATCCAGGCTGGCTGGCTAAAACAAGTAGCTGACCTGCAGCCAGAGAAAGGCAAATGGGTTAAATGAGGCAGGGTCATCAGCCTGGGTTAGAAGTCAGAGAGGGATGATGAGACTGCAGAACAGAAATCAGTGTGTCTAGATAGCTTTGTAACAGCCAGCCATTCCTCTGCACTCCCATGTGTATCAGTTCTCTTCTCTATCTCCCCTATGTCCTCCTCTAGACCTCCTCAAACAGTCACCAAGAAGCCCTTTCCATCCTGCCTCCCATCCCCTCCATCACCTATGTGGACACTCACCTAGTCAGAGCAAACAACACTCCTACTCCACCCCCAGCAGAGCTCCAGCCTTGTGGGATGGACAGGTTTCCCCAGACAGTGCACATCATCCTCTCCATGCAGACTCCACTGCACTGCAGGATCATCAGCGATGCCCTCCACAAGGCCAGCTGCCCAGACCAAGTGTGTTTCCACCATCTCCCAGGAACATTAGCTTAGGATGGGAGCAAAAAAGGACCAAGAGGCAAACCCTGGCTTGTCTTCGCAGGGCAAAGACAGATGAAGGCAAAGACACTGAGACAGTGAGAAGAACCAGGTCAGATGTCATCACAGAGATGAGCAAACTGTCTGTAAGCAGTTTGAATTCAGAAGAATGAATTGTCACCAAGACATCAGCTGCTTAGGTGGGAGCTCTGCTCACCCCCATTCAGAAATACTCTGAATGCTTCAACAGGAGGAAAGGAAGAAGCATAGACAGAAAACACCACTTCCATCTTCCCTTCCTCTTCTCTGAGATGTTCCAAGTCCTGTATGGCTCCTCTCCTGAGCTGGTACATAAACATGCCCCAGGGTGTTCAGCTGCCAGAGTCCCTGAGTCACTGTCAGGCTGAGACTGGCCAGATGCTGATGGAGAGAGGCAGGAGGGGTGATACCACCCCACAACACTCATACTGTGTACTCATACAAACATGTGCCACATCAGGGAAAGGGACAGGTCAGGACTACATCAGGACCTTTTCCTCTTGGCTGGAGGACAAACCTGTCCAGGACATGAACAGGGAAAAGAGCTGAGTACATGCTAAGAGGACAAAGTCTCTGTAGAGAGGGCAGAGAACAGCCAAGTGCTACCATCGCTTGTAACACTGCTCCAGAGCCATAGGGTGTCACCACCCCACCGGCCAACCCCTTGAGGAAGGAGGTGGCTGGGCAAAGCCGAAATGCTTTGGGTCGGCCTGGCCTTAAACTGGAGCTCTTGCAAAGGGAAGGATATGGAGAGTGAAGGGCTGTGCCTGTTCCTGCCCCACAGACTTGCCAGGGGTCCTTGCTTCTGACTGTGTGGCCCTTCCCAAGACCTTTCCTGGAATGGCTTTAAAATGACAGAGAGCAGGTATAGATTAGATACAGAAAGAAATTCTTAACTGTGAGGGTGGTGAGGCACCAGAACAGGCTGCCCAGAGAAACAGTGGATGCTTCATCCCTGGAAGTGTTCAAAGCCAGGTTGGATGGGGCTCTGGGCAACCTGGTCTAGTGGAAGGTATCCCTGATCTTCGCAAGGGGCTTGGAACTGGATGAACTTAAAGGTCCCTTCCAACCCAAACACTTTTATTATTCAGTGATTCTGTGACCTACACTGCATTCAGCTATTTGTATCCTACAGCTGCTGCACTGAGCCTGGCCTGGGCTTACTTGAGGGACTGCAAAGGGGCTGTAACTCCCATCTGCTCCTGTTAATTCTCCTTAATAGTGTGTCCTCCAGGGCATCCACCAGAGGTGGCACAGAGCACCCCTCCACCCACGCTCAGCATGAGCCAAGGACTACAAACCAAGGCTGAAATATGACAAATTCAGTACAGATGTGACCTAAGCCAAAGCAGTATGGTGCCAGAGGTGAAGAAAAGAGCATGGCATCTTAGACCTCATTTCCTCCTCCACATACCACCACGGCCACACCAGATGCCCTGCAGGATGTGACCCTAGATAACATGGGAGTTCTCCAGCCCTTCTGACAGCTGTATGGGATCTGTTCTGGAGCCATCGTGGCTGAACAGGCACCCTCCCCTAAACACTCCTCCATGCCTGGCATTCCCAGTGCTCCCCATTCCTCTGTCCCAAAGCCAAAATACCCAGCTACCCCCTTGTCATGGCCTGAGTGCGTCTTTGCCCTTTAGACCATCCCACAGAGACCAGCATCAGCCAGAGACAACCACAGGAGGAATCAAAGCCTGGCATGTAGCAGGAGCTGTCCCTCACTTCCCAGGAAGCTAACCACAGTCTCTCCCTTAGAAGAGAGCTTCACAAGGCCCCAGAATGCAACCCTAGCCCTCCCTGGAGCTGGATGCCCATTTCCCCTGCAAAGAAGTCACACCCTGCCACATAGATGCAATCCCTGGGCTAAGAGTCACAGACAGTCGCTTGCTGGAGCCCGCCCAAGAGCAGTGAGCTTTCCAAGTCCTTTCCCTTTCTTGGGGGTCTGGTAGTCACATAAACAGGAAGAGCCTGGCCCTCTCCCTCCCCCTTCCAGGGCTTGCCTCCCTCCCCTGCTCTGCGGCGGGCGCCGGCATGATGCAAGCCCCAGCGCTGGGTTGCTTGGCCCCCTCGGGAGGAGCTGCCGGCTGGCCCCTGACCTCCAGGCTCCGCATTTCCTGTGGCAGCCGGGGAGGGAGACGAGGCCCCTTCTTCCAGACGCTGGGGCTGGGCGTAAAGGGGCCTCTATGGGCCAGCCTGCGGGGGAAGAGGAAAGGTCATGGCGGTCCTTTGCCTGCAGCAGCCCGAGGTCGGAGGAGGCAAAGATGCCAGCAGCCCCGGTGGAGGTGGGAGCATCGCTGGGACACAGGCGTCCAGCCTAAATGACAGGGCAAGGGCCATGCTCCCGCCCCCGCCCTGCAGCCAGCTCTCCAAACCCTTCTTTATCTCCTGGCGTTTATTTTTAAAAGCTTTGTGGCCTTCTCTCCCAAAACCAAAGACGGCCACACCAGGTCTGGGCTGCTGCCCAGGAGGGAGCAGAGCCCATGCCTGCAGGAGAAGGGTGCAGCTGCAAAGCCCAGCGCTGTTAACCCTCAGCAAGCTAAACCCAGCTGCAGGAATAGGTGCCTGTCCTAAAATTAAGAAGCTGGACTGTTGCCTAGGAGGGTATTACCCCTTTCCCCCAGGTCCCTCTAGAGAGGACCAAGCTGAGACAGGCATCCCCAACTCCTCCACACATCTCCCATGGGTCATGACAGGGAACAGGACTGAGATCTGCAGAGGGAACCAGGAAAAGGACAGAGCCTTGCTGAAGGCATTCAGTTTAAGAAGCATATCCCTGTCTCTGGGGTACCAATCCACGCTTGGGCTCTGTGCCCTAGGCTTGGCTTCTCAAGGCCTGGGATGCTGAGCACATGTGATGCCCGCTCTTCACAACCTGGCAAGAGGTGCCAGATGCCTGGGGAGAGCAGGGAGGAGGGATGGCATCCCAGATAGAAACCTCTGGTATGCCTCTGCACTGATCTCCACTCTGCCCTGGAATGTGCCGGCCAGCAGCATGTGGGAAAGTGGAGGCAGCAGAGACCTTGGATATGTCAGCTCCCCGGCTGAGTAAACAAGAGGAGCCCTGGCAAGCATTCAGCCCCAGCTATCCAAGACCTTGAAAAAAAAGAGGGCTGGAAACAGGGAGGTTCTTCTGTCCCCTTCTTGCTCAATCTTTGTAAAATATGTCCTAACCTCTCACCTACCTCAGGTGCTAACACCACCTCCTCATATCCCTAGCAAGTCTGGAGAAGAAGTGTGGGGAGAGACTCTCCCTGCAGAGTTTCCAGCACCATGCTGTTAGATCTAACATCCGGGAGAGACACTGCCTCAAAAGGAGGGTCTGGAGAAGAAAGAGGTAGGATAAAAGGATTTATCACCCCCCACCATGCACACATATCCATGCCCCTTGGCAGTCTCCCAGACAGCAGGGAGCACAGAGCATGGAGGGAGCTTCCATCAATACTGGCACTGCCTGGGGGAGCACAGTGACAGCTGGGACAGAGGCACAGTACTTTGTTTGACAGAGGCTCCCAGATAAATACCTTCCCAGCCCCACCTGGGGACATTCCCACTGGGGGGTACAAGCTCCAGCCAACTCCAGGTTTCAGAGGCTCAAGAGAGGCTGACAGTGCATTCCCCAGTGCTGGTTGGAAACACGTTCCCACCGCTCTTCAGGTTGGCAGCATTGCCTCCCTGGTCTCCTCTATAAAGTGCACCCACTGTGGGTCATCCCCTCATCCCCTCTGCACCCGGGCACAGGAACGTGGGGAAGAGGGGTGGGCTGGGGAACATCCCCCTGCATCCTGCCAGTGGAGCCCATCATCTCCTGGGGGCTGAACTCCTGCAGCAGTGGCACTAGGAGGTTGTGCCTTCTGGCCACCATCCCGTGTCCCCTATCGCTGCTCCGCAGGCGCAGACTCCCGGAGAATGAGCCATTGTTCCCCAGCCCTGCAGCCTCTTCCTGTCCCTGTAGGGCTGTGAGACAAACAAAAGCAGAGCCAGACGCCATGGGGAGGAGGCTGGATCTGCTCCCCTCCTCCAGATCCCGCAGCAACCCCACAGGCAGGCAGACGGATGCCCGCCTTGGGGGAATGGGCAGGGACATCCCTATTTTTAGCTGCTCCTGCATCCCCACCCCCTTCCTTCCGTGGGCCAAAAATACATGGGCTGGATGGACAGGCAAAATCATTAGGATAAAAGAGTTGTCCAGGCCTTGTGTCCAACCACTCCCCTGGCTTTCACCTCTTCCCTTTGACCAGAACGGGCTCCCCAAGCATGGTCTCCCACTCCCAACATGGATGACTGATCTCTTAATCCCCATTCCCTATATCCCCATATCCTCTCTCTGTACATTGTATCCTTCCTCACCCCCGCATGCCACTCCCCTTCTGCTCTATGGATGCATCTCCCATTCCTTGATGGTCCCCTCTCCCATGCCACGCCAGCCCTGGGGACCTATTCCCTTCTCCAGCCCCTCCTTTCCCCAAAACACCTTTCTGCACCTCCTCATGCAGTTCATTTCCAAAAGGTTCTTTCCTCCCAAAGGCCCAGAGTTTCCCACTCACCCCCATCCCCTCCTTCCCCTCTGCGTCTGTCCCACCCTCACCATCTCCTCCTTTCTCTCCCCACCCCAACAACCTCCATCCCAGCTCCCTCCAGCCTGCATGGGCTTTAAACTCCTGTAGATGTGCTCCCCCTCCTTGTCCTGCCAAGGGAACATATTTGAGGAAGGGCAAAGAGACTCACGGATCCCCCTGCACACAGAGAGCTGCTTCTCCAAGCACCAAATTTATATCTAAGCCCTCCCCCCAGTCCCTCCTGCACTGACTTTTACAAGGTCTGTGAAAAAGAACTGGAGAATCAAGGGTGGAGTTGTTCTGGGGAGATGTAGTCTACATACATAAATATATATCTTTATATTTACATCTCCTTTCCTAGTACGTGGAATCACAAAAGTGTTTCCAGGCCACAGGCAGCTGTTCCTGGATTACTTCTGGTTTATGCAACATCCTCCCTCCCCCTCCCAGCTATGTCCCAAACCCCCCTTCCCTCTCCTCTGTGCCCTTGTAAAACTTGAAGGGAAAGCATAGATCAGGGTCCGTCCTGGGGTCTGTCCCTCCATCCTCACACTCAGCAACACCCCACAACACCCACAGCAGTCCTACAGCACCCCACATCCCTGGCCAACAGACAGGAATAGCATACCAGGAGGAAGCTGGGGAGTGTGGGGGGAGGAGGAAAGATGAAAATATTTGGGATAGGAGGAGATGGGCAGAGGGAGGGAGGCAGCCCGCCAACAAGCCTGGGAACTCATCCGTACCTCCTCCTGGGCTTTGGCAAACCCCGAGGCTTTGAGTTCCCAGCCCTGCTCCCAGGGGAAAAGCACACACTCCCCCCTTTGCAAATCCCAGAAGCAGGACGTGGTCAGTCCCATTCCTTCGGTCTCCCACTGCTTCAGGGGAGGGGAGGAGTTGGTGGGGAAATTTAGAAGTGGGTGTTTACAGGGTTATCCACCCCACTTCTAGCATGAGTGGCTCTAACCCAGTGCTTCTGCCTGCCTGGTGGTGCTCACCGCAATCTCCCCGCTTCCCTTCCCCAGTGCAACACAAAGATTCTGGGAACCAGACCGCTCCGGTCCCTTTCCCTGGTTATCTCAAAGGCAACAGGCACAGCGTGGGGGACTCGCAGCACAGGCACAAAAATGGGTTGAGCCTGGCTGAGCACATCTGGGGTTTCAGCCAGAAGAGAAATCGCCCCAGTGGAGAAACTATAGGGCATGAGGGATCCAGTGCCTACAGAGCCAGAGCTGGCATCAGACCAGGGATGCTCTTGGCAAGACGCTGGGTGCTTGCACCTATCCCTTGCCCCAGGGTGTCACCTCCTGCCACCACTCTGGCTTGCTCACCCTAAAACCGGCTTTGCCTTCAGCTCATCCCCAGGGCAGCGAGACATGGGCTGGAGGCAGCACCGAGGGCCATGGGCTGGGAGCAGGGAGAAGGGACCTGACAGCACCAGGGTCGGGGGACCTGGATGAGGCCATGCCTGGTGGGGCAAGGGAGCTCTCTGCACCCCCATCCCCATCGTGGAAGGGTTCTGTCCCCCACCCCACTGCTGGCAGTAATCCCCATACCCATGTGGTATGTGCCCTCACGGCCCCAAGAGAAGAATGGAAACATCTGGAAGTCACCTGCAAACAAGCAGCACTTTCAGTTAATGAGGAAATATGAGCCAGAGACCCTGGGCAGCAACAGGATATCTGCTTCTTGTGCACTGAGCAAGGCACCC
Source organism: Ploceus nigricollis (assembly GCA_013399945.1). NCBI lineage: Eukaryota > Metazoa > Chordata > Aves > Passeriformes > Ploceidae > Ploceus > Ploceus nigricollis. The sequence continues at coordinate 289,419 of VXBC01002315.1, forward strand.
CCTTCCCACAGAGACCCCTACCTGCCCTCTCTCTTCGGGAAGTTTCCAGCACTGTTGTGCTCTTGGAGGTCCATCCCTGGAAATTTCCCAGGGAAGGAGGGCAGGTGGGAAGGCAGCAAACTGAAATGGTAGGGAATATAAACCCATGGGTGTTTATATGGAGTGGATCCTATCACAAGCTGGGATGCCCTCATCACCTTCCCTTGGCTTCTCCCAGGCACTGGGGAAAGGGAGTAGAGGGATTTTTCTTTACTGGAGGGGAGTCCCGTATCAGCCTCCTTCAGGCATTGAGTCTGCGAGCGGAAGGCACTGCAAAGTGAGATAGGATGAAGGACTGAGCACCAGGAAGTGGGGCGGAGACTTCAGCCCTCCATATCCATCCACTCCTCTCTCCCTCCCCATTACCTTCAGCCACCCACCCATAAGACCTCAACCCTGTGTTGGAGGGATGAGTGCTGGGAAGATGAGGGGATGCAATTTGCACAGCCCTGTCTTTGATGTTGCGCAAATCCTCAGCTGGGAAAGCTGCCGAGCCACTTGTCTGCTCCATGATAAGCCCAGTAGCCGGTCTCTCTGTAATGGTGAGACTGGTACTGCTGCCTGGGGCTTAGGGTTACAGATGGGATGAAAGGTTGGGGTGACTGAAGGTAAATGAGGTAGCTGGGCTGGGAGGGGTCCAGGCATAAGCTCCTGCCCAGGGCACCCATGGGTGGTACAGTGACTCTGCAGCACTGTCCAGCCTCACAGCCACCTCTCATTTATCAGCCGAGGTGGATAAATAGGCTGAGAAGCAGGATTGTATGGATTGACTTTCCAGGCTGTTGTATATGAAAGAAGGGGGTGTAACTGAGCAGCCAGAGGCCAGGATGAGTACTGAGACCCAGAGCTGGCACATACCCTGACCCTTGAGGTCTTCAAAGCACTTCAGTGCTAGACCTAGAAGTACAAAAGTCAGAGCTTGACTGGCATGGCTGCAAGATCACAGGTTTGGGGAAGGATGCTGAAGAGAAGGCATTTCCAGATGCTTTCCTAGAAACGAAGCCCATTCTGGCCCAGAGCACAGAGATGCTTGGAGTAGGAGTGAGAAGTAGGCAGTGGAGAGCCAGCCGCCCCGCAAGAAGCAGAACGTGGCCCCTATCCCATCTGGAAAAGATTTGTTCTGCATTCCCCAGTGGAGGTGGCTGCCGTCGCCTGGGCTCTGCTTCCTGACGCAGCCTCTGCTGCAGGGCACAGGGATTGGGGTGAGGGAGAGCCCCTCAGGCAGGGTGGGGAAAACGCCCTGGCAGGCCATGCAGAGGGAGGAGACCCAAAGAAAGGGTCTTTTCCTGCCTCTCCCACCACCCCCATTAGCTTCCACTGAGCAGGACCTAGGGGAAGGAATGCCTACCATACCCCTGGCGAGCCAGGAGGATGCATGTCATGATTTCTCCTTCTTTCCTCACTGATGGCAGAGTTCATCTCCTGTCAGAGCTAAGCTTCCATCTTCCTCCAAGACACAGACCCACTTAAAGTACCACCAACATGCACATACGGTCTTAATTCCTAATGGAGAAAATTTCCACAGAAGGCAGAAACTCCAACTTCCATTTTGCAGAAGAGAAGCCAGAGAACAGTGCCAAACCCTACTACTGCCACTTAGCAAACCTCTGAGCAATAAGGTGCTCCTGCCTGGGCACCCCAGCACAAGCCACCCGAGCCCAGTGAACGGCCAGGCTCCATTTTGACATCTCCTCTGCAGACATCTTGTCATCCCTTCAGCCAAGCCCTACTTAACCCCAACAAGTCTTGTCTCGCCTTCACCAGCAGAGACACCTCCCTTCTCCTTAACAAGGCCCTGAATAGGTGCTTGTATGTGGCCAAGTGGTCCCCAGCAGAGCCACCAAGCCAAGCCGGAAGGCCATGAGGGTCACCAATGGCACTGATGATGCTACACCCACCAGCAGGTTTGCCCCTCATTGGCACTGATAGGGTCTTCTGCCCTGTGACTATCAAGGGATAACACACAATGCCAGAGGGATGTGGTGTCCCACATGTGGGCAGAAGCTCTCCCTGGTGCCACCAAAGAGCACCTCCTTGCATTTATCCGCTGCCACCTCCCCACGCTGGTGTGACACACTGTCGCTGGTATGACACTTGTCCTGATGCATTAACACTTGTCCTGACCCTGTAACAAACACCAGCCTGGCCCACATGGCCTTCAGGGAGGCTGTCATCCTGCTAATGCCCAACCCAGTGCTACCCACAGGTCCTGGTATGACCACCCACCCGCAGCCCCCAGTCGTGACTGGCAGTGCTACACCACTGGGAACTTCCTATCCAATATGGGATCAGGGGACCCTGTGTGGTACCCGAGGGGTCACACACACACAGGGTTCAAACCCCGTTCCTTTGCCCTGCAGCCGGGCTCGTCTAACCAGGTTAGGCAGCAACCTGGCCTTCCCGCTTCCCCCAAACCCATTGAAGCAGGCAGCCGAGAGCGGGAGGCAGCCAGTGCCGGCAGACGGGAAATGGCACCGGGGAAGCGGGGAGGAGGAGGGGAGCGGCAGAGAAGTTCCTGAAGTTTTCTGTCCTGGATAGTTGGAATAAATCTCATTTTCTCTGGTCTCCCTGCCGAGTCGAGGATTGGCTCAGCAGTGCTGCAGCCCGCCCTCCTCCTTCCCACGTCCCCTCCCCGCCAGCTTCGCTCCCTCTCTCCCGTGGCATCAGGGCGTCAGCCTGGGAGAGCCAGCCTTGGGGGGACAGCCGTGGGAAACGGAGGGGGGCAATGCCTCCCCTTTCTCCCCCACTCCGTTCCGGAACACAGCACCGGTAATCCTTGGAACAAGTTACAGCGGCCTGCGGAGAGTGTCTCGCAACTTTTCGTCTGGAGGACGGGGGAAAAATAGTAACCCTGGTTCGAAAGAGGTAAATCCTGAAAGTTTTGGTTCATCAGTTTGTAGGGCTGGGGGTAGGGGGGTGTTGGGACAAGAAGGAAAAGGGTGGAGAGGGTGTTTGGAGAGGGGAGAGGCGGGAGGGGTGGCAAGGCGATAGAGACGGGAAGGATGGTAAAAAAGAAAGGGAGCAGAAAGCAGGAATGCAACAGGAAACTGGGAGTGAGGAGAGGGAACACGGGACGGGGGGAGAGGCGGGAAGGAAAGGGAGTGAGAAGAGGGTCCCACGGATGGGGGAAGGCAGGAGGACGCTTGTCTCCCAAATCTTGCTCTGGGTACTCCTCAAAGCCCCACAGGCTCTTGGCACCTCAGTTTTAGGGTACGGAGGAAGAAAGGGAGCACTTTTTCACAAGTGGGCAGGGAAGGGATGGCTGGAAACTGCCCACTTCCATCGCTCCAGCCTCCCTGTATGTCCCAGAATGTCTGCTTGGAAAAATACCCTTGTTCTACAGAGATATCACTATGTATATATATAGCAGCCAGCAGCACAGGAGTCAGATTTAGGCGTCTGCCTACTGCCCGGCACTGCTCCAGGGGAGCTGAGAGAGGCCCAACCCAGCCAGCCAAGCCCCTTTCCCCTTCCCCAAAAGCCTGTCCCTGCTGGCTTTCCTCATCCCCAAACATGTCACCCAACAGGGGAACTCTGCCTCCCTTCCTTCGGGGAAAGGGAGGTTTTTCATCACTCAGGAAGGCTGGGAAAGCCTTCCTGGCCACCCACAGCCATTTCCACCCGCTCTTCCTGCTGTTGAGACCACCCCAAATTTCTCACTCCCTTTTGCAGTATGTCCCCTTTGGGGGAGGGAAGAGGCTGCTTTCAGCAGCTCTATCCAACTAGACATCTGGATTATCTTCCCCCCCTTTCTGGTTTCCGCTCTTCCCAGCAAGCAGAACAGCTCTGGCCATTCCCAGCTAGTGGAAAACCAGTGGTAACCAGCTGAACTCGGGGGGAAACGGGGGAGGCCAGGCTGGGAGGAGGAGAAGGTGGTGGGTCTTTGAAGGCAGGGGGCTTCCCAGAGGAGGCAAGAAGGGAGCCAGAGAGGGTATGCCAGGGAAGGGGAGGTTGTGGTGGGCTGTGGGCTTGCTGTGCCAGGAACTAGCAAACACCAAGGACTACCAGATGGAAGTGGTGGCACCCAGACAGAGAGGTGGCCAGGCAGAGGGGTCCCTTTGCCCAGTGGAGGAAAGGACAGCACACAGGTCACCCTTTGCCCGCAGAATCACGAGTTTCCCTGGCATGGAGGAGTCTGTTCGGGTGAAGGGGAAGGCTCAAAGGGGCAGGGAGCCACACCAGGGGCAGAAGGAAAGAGGAGAAAGGGGCAGATTGGAAGGAGGAAAAGCCCAACAGGCCTGCCAGAAACCTGCCATCCAGGTAGGGCTGGGCACCAGCTGCTTCACTCCCTCCCTCACTCTCTCCCTCCCTCCTCTTCCCAGTGCTTGCTGCCTGCCAGCAGGCAAGGAGAGCCAGGGGCCAGGAACTGCTGGCTTGATTCCCTGTGGTGACCAAGAGACAAGAAAGGAGAAATACTTTCCTCCACCCCACTCCCTCACTCAGTAGTTGTCCAGATAGGGAACAAGGGGATGTTCTCCTCCCACATCCCCCCTTTTCCTTGCCTCCCCACCCCATCCCAAGGTGTGATGTCCCCCATAGGGGTGTGCAGGGCAGCTGTGTTGTGTGGGGGTTCTGGGGTGGGGTAAGAGGGTCCCCCCTCAGAGTAGCCCTGGCTGGTGCAGCACAGGCTAAAGGGGACAGTCCCCACTTTGGGTTTCTCAGGGGCTCCAATGTGCAGAGGAAAGGGAAAACTTGCCTGCTGTAGGTCACCTAATCCCCTCTCCCAGAGTCACGTGCTTTCCTGGGAGATCCTGGGGACCTCTCAAAAATATGGTTGCATCTCTCTCCCTGTGGTCCCAAGACCCCAGTTGTGCTGCAGGGACCACCCCAGTAGTTTCCTTTGCACTCCAGGAGAGCCCTGACCCAATAGCTATGGGTGGGCTTCTGCCACAGAAAGGAAATAGCTCCCCAGTTGCCCCCTCACCCCAAATCTGCCACGTGCCTGATTAGTCCTGGCTGCAAGGCAGCACTGCATGGCATCTGTGGGCAGGAGGAAGACATAAGCTGCACGAGCTGGGGACCAGCAGGAACCCAACCTGCCACCATTCTGTCCCTGCTGCCACCAGCCACTGCCACCCCAGGAGGCCACTGCCACCCTGGGGAGGCAGCCAATGGTGCTGGACGCTGCTGGGGGAGGTTTGTTTTCCCTTCCCCAGTCATTAACCCCTGGCAGATAAGAGGGGCCCCGGGTGAGCAAACAAGGCCAGGGCAAAGCAAAAATTAATCTAGCCAGCCAGGAAAGCAATTTTATGTCCAGGACTTCCCTTCACCAGAGCCTTTGCCATCCTGGCACTGCCTGGCTGCTCCAAGGCGATGCACGGACAAGGAGGAGAGGCAGGGAATGTGGCAGGGGAAGCCATGCAGCAGGGGGGGTCCCAGCACACGGAGATCAAGAGACGTGAGGCTCCTGCGTCACCTCTTGGCATGCTGTCCTCCACAGCCAGCCCTGCCGGAGGGACTCAGCTCTGTCCTGATGCCCCAGCCGCAGAACTGAGCCCAGGGAAGAATACATCCCCAGCTGGCTACTCAGGCCACTGACACTCTGAGATGCCCCACAGCTGGGTCCTCTCCTTTCCCCAACCCACCCTCTCCCACTTGCTATGCACACCAACAGGGGATCTGCTGATCCGAGAGTCCTCCCCACGGACTGGGAGGTCATCACCCTGCCGTGCATCCAGCTGCTGCTTCCTGCCTGCCCCTCAGTGCCTCTGGGACCTGCCTGAGTGCAGGCACCCACCCCACCTTCTCCTCCAGCCTCAGGCAATCACCTCCCTTGCCGTGCCTCGGTTTCCCCTGTCTGCAGAGCAGCTGCCCTCCCCACACTGCCAACTCCCTGCTTCTCCAACATGTCTGCCCAGCACCCAGGGACCCAGCCAGTGAAGGACAAACAAAGCAATATACAAATATTGCATTTTTGCTTCCCACCACTCCTCCCCGAGAAGCACATGGGCCCCAGGCCTCACCCTCTCCTCAAGGGTTCATCTGAATAGCAAAAAGGAGGGAGAGGTTTCTCGCCCCAGGAGCTGGGGCAGCCAAGCAGGGCATTGCTCTGGGAGGAGGTTCTGCCTCGGAGGGAAATCCTCAGCCTGTGTTGTGGCGTGGGTCTGGCAAAGCTGCTTTGCAGACGGGAAACTAAGGCATACTGAGGTAGGTCAGCAAGGTGAGGGAGAGCACATGTTTTTGGAGGAAAACCTTTTTCTTCCTCCCCAAGAGAAGGGCCAGATAAGGGGGCAGCCAGTAGCAACTTCACAGCTGCCTTAGGCACCGCCTTTAACCTCCTCAGGCAGTTCTGCGGATACAGCCAATGGGATTGGGAAAATCCTGTCCAAGGGCTTCACTGTTCCTCTTGCCTTGTTTAGGTGGCCAGCAAGGGGACGAATGCTCTTGCCCTGCCAGTCCACCTGAAGCTCTCTTCATTGCCTGCTGCCCCATCCGTGACTGGCTCCCACTCACCCAGCGGCAGTAGAAGACAGTGGATTAACCTCTAAGTCCACGACCAGACAGCTTCCAGTGACCTCTGCAGAACGGGGGGTGACCCAGACACCCCCTGGGGACATCTGCGTGCCACCACTGTCCTCACCACTGAGGACGTACCCTCTGAGGGTGATTTCATGAGCGCAACGTAGTGCAGGGAAGCAGGAAACCTGCCGAAAGCCACAGTGACATGAACTGTTATCCCAAGAGCATAGGAGCAGAAGCAATGGGGAGGCTGGGGATGTGACAGACCACCCCAGTGCTGGAAGCCTGGCGAGGGCTGATTTTTGGAGCTTTTTCAAAGGCAGGGTGAAGGGTGCAACATGAGCCTGGGGAAGCTGCCGGTGCTCAGCTGGGTGTCAGGCTCCCACGGCAAGCGGCGGCTGAAGTCGGAGCTGACGCCGGACATGATCAGCCCGCCGCTGGGCGACTTCCGGCACACCATGCATGTGGGGCGCGGCGGGGACGTCTTCGGGGACACCTCTTTCCTTAGCAACCACGGCGGGGCTGACGCGGCCAAACCCAACAACTTCTTCGCCCGGACTCTGCGGCACGTCCGGCGCAGCCCGCTGAGGAGACGGGGCAGCGGGGGCCAGGTGGGGGCCTCGCCCGCCCCCCCGGCCATCTCGCCCATCATCAAGAACGCCGTCTCGCTGCCGCAGCTCAATGAGGGCATGTATGATGGAGGCGGCGGCGGCCGGGGCGTGACCAGCAAGTTCTCCTTCAAAAGTGCCTCCAACAGCTTCTCCAAAACACACCAGGCCTACGGTGAGTGAAGCGCGGGGCAGAGGCTGGGGCCCAGGTACTGAGCACCCTCTGCAGCCCTCCTCCTTGCTCCATGCGTCAGTTTCCTCCGCAGTGAGGAACTTAGGGTTTTAAGGAGAGATGGGATATTTAAGACTGGCCCGTCTTGAGAGTCCCTCCGAGCAGATAATCCTAACCTTGTTCTGAATCATGGACACTGCTCCTGCCCTTGGAAGGTCTCCTCCCAGGGTATCCCTCAAAGCGGGGCAGGGATGGTTTGTCTGTTTCTGCCCCTCTCCTGTCGCCCCACACAGCTGGCAGCCTGTGTGCAATAGCTCTAAGGGAGCACCCCCCATCTACCCTCAGCCTTACACCTTTCACTTGAGCAGCCTCCCCAAGGAAGCCAAAAAGGTGCTGGGACAGTGGAGCAATTCCCACTCCAAGGTTGTGAGAGGACACCCACAAGCAAGGCCTTCCCCACCCCCACACAGATGCTCTAACCATGTCCCTAGCTGTGCCAACCTCTACATCTCCATGTGCTGCTCCTTAGGGATTCCATACACTCTTCTCCATCATATCCACATCCCTCCCTACCAGCCAGAGTGCCCTTTGGGGAAGGGTTGTGGGAAGGACGGGACAGGACATCTGTGTGGCTCCTCTCCAGCCTCACAGCGCTGAGCTGTGCTCAGCTTTTCCCCAGGGAGGGAGGTCGGGAGCAGAAGGTCTCAAGGTGGGGGTTGGATCTGGGGTGCCTGCAGCAGCCGAGGAGGTGGCCGGGCTCAGAGGGAAAGGCAGGCTGAGGCAATGCTGCCATCTCCTGGTCTCACCTGCCTGGCTCAGCCCCCCACTGCCACCTTACCGAGACCAGAGCCGACCTGGAGACCCTCTGCTGAAACTCTGGGCTTTGGAGATGTCCACAGAGACACTGACCTGTCCTTTAGAGGCCAGTGCCGCTGACAGGAGCATGACCTGAGCCACTTTGTCAGCAGTGTCCCTTTTCCCCTGCAGAAGTAAGTCAGGCTTCCTCCCTCACCAGCCGTACCTTCTGCCTCACAGGGCTGGAGTCCGGATTTTGTACCATCCCTCGCGTCCCTCGTTTGGAAAAGGCCCAAGAGAGCACCTGTCCTGGGGAAGATGAGCTGGATCGCTCCGACTCCCTGCTGTCCTTCCGCCTAGACCTGGGGCCCTCCCTGATGAGCGAGCTCCTCCAGGTGATGAGCTTCTCTGAAACCAATGGGAGTGAGGTGGGGGAGGATGGCCCACACCTCCTGTGCGAAGAGGGGACCAAGGACAGGGTCCCTCCAGCAGTGCGTGCATCCCATGAAGAGGACAAGGCAGCATCCAGCTTCTGGGACCACTCCAGGCAGAGCAACCTGTCAGGGGCCAGTGCACTGCCAGGTCTGTCGGTCCATGCCAATGGAGAGGCACATGCCATTGAAGGCGCTGGAGCGAACTCTGTCTGGGCTTCGGGGCTAGGGGCGGTGTCCAGAGGGTCCCCGTGGCAAGGCCACTGGAACGACTGCACCATTGAGGCTGGAGAATTTGACCGAGCAGCCCAGGTCCTGGCCCGCCATTACGGTGGGACCAGCACCCCACGGAGCTCGGAGAAGGGTGAGGGTCCCCGGCAGGCCCGGACACAGAGCCCGTGGGAGAGCCCCAGCAGCAGCTTGTGGGGGTCACAAGTGACAAGGGAGAGCCGGTCCCCCGAGGCCAGCTGGAACCAAGGAGAGGAAGAGGAGGAGACCAAGCTCTCCAGCCTGCAGGAAAGCTACAGCGGTGCCCGAGGGCGAGGGAGCCGCAGGAATTCCTTCGAGTATGCAGATGAGGAGGAGGAAGAGGACGATGAAGTCAAGGTGTGAACAGCCATCCCGCATATCACAGGCCCCACCAGAGACACTGGTGCCAGGGTCTTTGCCCTCCTCCCTGTGCCCCACCCGCTGGTGCCGGTGTCACCAGCAGACCCAGTGGGTGACCTCCTTGCCAAGTGGGGGCACTGGGCAGGCCGGGGAGGGCAGGAGGAGAGCCCATGTCCTGGGGGGCTCCCTGGGGCTGGGCCAGGCTGCTGCAGAGGGCCAGTGGGCTCCACAGAGCCAGGCACAGCATCCCTTCTCCAGCCTCACGGGCAATACACATCAAAGGAACATCCATGTGCCAAAGGAACCCCGAATCCTTCCTACTCCATCCCATTATCCCCAGAACCCTCTCTCTCAACCCTCAGCCTAGCTCCACCAGCATGTTTGGGGACATACTCCATCCCTCCAATGATGTCCCCAACCATCCTCTGCAATGGCATGCATGCCTCCCCAGAGATATTCCCACTGATAGCTCTGGCACGTAGGGGATGCAGTTTCCCCAGCTCCAGCTGGTGCAAGACCCTTCAGAATAGCACATCTATCAACAGGGGAAGGTCAGCTGGGGTCCCAAGGGGCAGGCAAACCCCACAGAGCTGAGCTTTCTCTTTTCCCCTGCCCCCCACAAAAAGCTATGTGCTCAGTGTTCGGGAGGTGAGAGCATGCACAGAAATAATCAGGAATGTTTCCACTTGCCTCCTGCTGCTGGGCATCACTTAGGACAGCTTCCTTCCTGACCCCCACTCCCTTCAGCAATTGAGAGGGGAGAAACTTCTTGGCTGACTGGTGGCAAAGGCAGGTTGTCAGGTCACCAAATTCTGCTGTTCAGGCCCTAAAATTCTCTTCTTTTCCCCCTGCCTCAGAACAAGGAAAACTCCTCTGCAGCCACTCGGTTTGTGCCACCATCCTCGTGGTGGTGGCACAGTTTGTGTCTCCATCCTTGTCCCCCTCCCCATTCCCCACACACACGCCCCTCGTTGCAGCGCACCCCTTCCCAAGGGGAATGTGGACCGTGGCTGATGTCCCTTGCCGAGTGGCCCTGGGTGACACAGCCGCCCTGGAATGAGCTGCCCCCCACGCTGGCCCGTGTGCACACTGGCCCTCATAGAAGCGCCTTTGTGCCATGGTGTGGAGCCAACGTGCTCAGGGGCTGAGGTCACCGCAGGGACCCTCACAGGACCCCCCTTGTTCTCTGGAACAGGAGGGGGTGTGCAGTGGGAGGAGATGCTGGGCCATGGCTGCAGGACTCTGCACCCACACAGCTCACCCGCCACCCAGCTGCTTTTGCCAGGAAGCTCTTCAGAGCAGGATAAAGAGCTGCAGGGTGTGCACATGCTGCGCGTGGAAGTGCCACTTGCAGCCAGGCCACCAGGGTTAAGGGCAAGCCCATGTTCCCCAGCCTCCCCAAGGGGCTACCTCATGCCAGCCACCAGCAGCAAACCAGGGCAGGCACTAGCTTCAGGAAGTCCCAGGTCTGGCCACTGGCACCCAGCAGGATCAGCCTTACTCCCCCTTGCACCTTCCAGGGTGGGGACCTGGGCTCTCAGGATGAGCTTCCCTCTGCCCTCTGCTTCCCAGACCAAAGACACAAGACCAAAGACCCATATCTGTGGAATTATCCTTTCTGCCTCCCCTCTGTATCCCATGCACTTATTATTGTCCTTATTAAAACAGTTTTGATACTAACTTCTCTGGTGCATCCCCTTGACTGCTGTGACCTTATTGTCTTCCTTGCTATGTCTGCTGGAACCCCAGGCACCAATCCCTCCGTCTTTGGCAGTGAGGAAGTGAAGAGAGAGGGCAAGGATGCTGCCACCTTGCCTTGGACCAGGCTCTCTGTAAGATGCTCTTCTACTCTGCTCTCCTCCCACCCAGCCTGAAGTGTCCCAGTGTTTGCTGTCATACATAAGTCTCACTTTTGGGCTGGCAAGATACTTTTCAATTAGAGCAGCAGCATGTAATATTTGGGACTGTTTGCCTGTAGTCCTGTGCAAGAAGATACTGAGCCACATAACTCAGCCCAAATCCCACTGCCTTCCCTGCCCCATTTTGGATGAGTAGGATCCGCTGTGGAAATGTCAAAGTAATGGCTAACCTGACTGGAATGTGCCAGCAGATAGGTGAGGTGAGGTAGAAGGGAAAGTTGGACACAATCCCTTATCTATGGCAGGAATGCTGGCTGGGGGCACACCTGTGCTGTCCTCCCCATGCAACCTTTTAATTATGCACTTTCGTAGCACCTAATGCCACATCAAATGCCACTTCATTTACATTTATGCCTTCTTTCCCGTTTCACCATCCCCCCTTCCCAAAAGCTCGGCTGTAGGAAGTAATGGAGCTTTGTGAAAAGATTACACAACCGTTTCCCAAACAATCATAGTGTCCTCATCCTGGACCCCAGCTACAGCCTGCTTTGGCCTACCTACTATCCCTTCAACCCCACAGCCTGTTCTGACCTGGACAGTACCTGGAATTACCCAACAATGGCTTCTTTCCTATTGGTGGGAGAACCTTGGACTTTGTCAGTGGCTTGCACGGGGACACAAAGCCGTCACAGGAGACAAAGCAGCTGGAACAAGCAGTCTTCCACTGGCTTGGGTTTTTATTAGAGCTAGGAAGCAATGTCCATCAGCTCAGCTTGAAGGAGATCATCTTTAAGCCTCCCACGATGCTTATGTAGTTGATGTTGCGGTAGCCGTGCCGGTTGGGGAAGCACACTTCGTGACCATCCGGCAGTTTCACGCGGAATTTGTCTGACAGCATTTCAATGAAGAACTGGGAGAAAAAAGGGAAGGAAGGGCAGGAATTGGGGGCAAGGAGGGTATTCAGAGGTCAGCATTTAGGCAAAAGGCCTGACTGTTACATAAGAGGGTCAGATCTGTCCACTACAACCTTAAGCAAGGTGCTAGGGGTTGAGGTGAGGGAGATTCAGGAAATGAGCAGTTGATATCAAGGGTCTAAACAGGAATACAGACTATGACTGGGGACAGGATCTCTCCTGAGGCTGTTTCAGCTACTCAGACTGTAAACTCAGAGCAGCTAAACCCAGGTATGTCTTTACATGTCTTCAAAGAGCATATGGAATGTGTACACCACCATTCTCCTCTGAATAGGGCAGAATAAACCTGACCCCCCAATGCCCTCAGCAGCTCACCAGGACACAGAAGAAGGAGCTTTGCTGATGGATATGCACAAGCAGACAGGATAAGAATGCATCACTGGTCATTGAAAACTAAAGGCAATGTTCCCCGAAGCCATCACCTCACTACCCATTCCCCACGAGCCAGTTCTGTCTGAGGAAACAAGCATTCTCTCCACAGCTATAGCAACTGGACTACTCCTAAATGCAGCCCTGTTAATGATTTGGGACATCAGATAAGGTGAGGCAGCAACTAGGACAGCATCCCTGGCAGGAAGAGAGAAAGGACAGATTGGCAGCATGGATCCAGGAGTAATTAGGACAGAAGAGTTCAGGGAGAGGCTTTTGGACATTGCTCCAAACTCAGGGTTGCCTAAAAGCCTGTGTTTACATAGAAAGGAGGGAGAAAAATAAGGTAAACAGCAGCAAGACTGTGCTTCTTGGAGACTCCCTTTACTTTCATACATGCCCCACGTACACTCACCTGCTGGGCAGATGGAGGGGCCAGGAAGAACTTACAAAGCATGAGACAGACAGGACTCAAAAAAAACAGCATTGCAGTTTTGAAAGAGGAATGGAAGTGGCAATCAGGACCAAAACCCAGAAGAGGGGCCATTGTGAGGGAGCAGGAGGTATTGGGTGGGACCAGGAAAACTATGGTATGGGAATCTGCTAGCCAGGGGCTTCCCCTCACACCCATTTCCCCCCCCCACACCACACATACCCCATGCTGGCACCCTCACCTTGACAGTGCTGCCCCTGAAGAAAGGGAGGTGGCGGTCGCGATGTTCGGTCTGCCAGGAATCGGAGCACTTGGAGTTACAGACGATGACAGACTCATTGAAACGGGGATTGAAGTGAAGTGCCAGATCTCTTGAGCTGCAGCCAAGATTGATGCTGAAGCTATAAATGAGCATGAGGAAAGTCATATGCATGGACAGGAGAGAGTCTTGGAAGACTTGAGATCCAACACACATCTCTGCACCCAGTTCCTCCATCAGTGTTGCAGGTGGCATAACAATGTGCTATTTTGTATCCGGCAACCTTGGAAAACCATCTTCCTCTATAGCCCACTTTCAACCCTGGCATGCCAAGGTGGTTTCTTTGTACTTACCCAACAGTATCAGCAGATATTTTGCCCTTCACCTTCAGGGTGTTCCCAGGCTTCATATTCAGGTTTAAGATTTCGATATTTCCCTAAGGCAGAGAAAAATAGTCTGTGGGCTCCTTCAGCCATTCCTCCTGACTTGCCACTGCAATTGAGAGGGCGCTGCTTGGAGGCATCCCAGCCAGGAGAACATATATTGCTCTCAGCTGGTTCTCCTCTCATGACAAAACCCTCCACGCTGCAAGTCTTGTGTGAACTTCTCATTCCGTGAGAGAAGAGTGGGCTGAGTGAAACCCACAAGAGACAAGAGACATCAGAGAGAGAGGAAGTGAAAACTGGCTTGTCCTCAGCAGAATGAAGAGAAAGCAGGACAGCAGAAATGCAAAGAGGGTTAAAGCAGAGGGGCACTGCCCAGGGTTTGGTGGAAAGCTGATGCTGCCCAAGAAGTGCAAGTGGTGAGAGTGGCTATGACTTGCCAGTCTCACTCAGCCTTGCTGAACTGAGGACCCTGGGTGACAGAGGACAGGAGCAGCAGTGCTTACAGGCATTTTCCTCAGAGGGCAGAGTAACCAGGCAGGGAGACACCAGCAGTTTATCTCAGAAATGCTTTGCACATAGGACCTTACAGCTCTAAACTTCCCTGTGGCTTACACATTAACATGACTGCTGCCTCTCCAAAGTTCCAACGGCTGCTATTCAGCCAGAAGACTTCGATCCCAGGAAAAAACTTCCATGTGTACGCTACTTACTAGGGATTCCAGGAAATAAAAGCAATCCCAGCCTCCTTGGTGGGCTCCCAGTGGAAGGACTATGACACACAGCCCTTAGGGGTGCTACTTTAGACATGAGATAGGACAAACATCTTCCCAGCTGGCCAAGGAGTGTGACCAGCATGTTCACTTCTTTCCTGTGTGTAACAACTCACCCAAAAGAACATCCCAGCTCCTTCCTTTTGTGGCAAGGGGCAGTTCCAAAATCCATACCAGCAGACAAATATGGTCTCCACCATCCTTCCCCACAGTGCTCCAAGGAAGGGCTCAAAGGGGCTTGGAGGAGAGGACAACCAACACATTCCCTCTAGATGGCATGAGTTACGGAGCGTCCTCTGCAGGAGTGACATAGTGGCACCCAAGCTCCTTCCCTTCTTGTGGCTCTAGATTCAGCTGTGTGGATTGCAGTACCCATATGTGGCAGCTCTCTGCAACCTCCCATCCAAGTCCCATCTAGACCCAAACCTTTTAGCTTGAGGAGCCACACACCAGGCCACATCAGGTTCAATAGTCCCATCCTCCCTAACCCTTAGATATAGGAATGTTGTCCTCACAGGAGAGTATCACCCCTGCTGTCTTCTTCCCAGCTAAGAGCTACGATGTAAGTCAGTAGACAGTGCCCCTGATTTGTAAGACTCCAAAAGTCAAGTGGAAAAGGGAGATGGAGGAGGAGATCAAGGCTCAGGAGACCAGTCGTCCCTCAGTCCCCCTCCCAAGCCCTACAGAGAGCACCTGAGTGCTCCTGCTGCTGCACAGACAGCTGGTAGACAGCCTCTACCCTTCCCTAAAACATCCTGAAGAAAGGAGAAGTGCTGATAAGCACTCCTTCCCTGGAGGTGTTTCCCACGAGCAAGGGGTCATAAAGTGCAGCAGGCTTGGGAAATTTGTTTGCTGTGGAGGACACTGAAACTGTTGGTGAAACCTCCAGGGCTGAGCATGGAACCAGCAGGAACCAGTGCTGGGAATGGTGTTTTCTGGCACTGGGTCTCTTTCCCACCACGCTGCTGTGTGCACAGCACACCTGTACAGACCTTCACATCACACTGCTGCCCTGCAGCCCTCCCAGGGATAATTCAGATCCCAGGGTCCCCTTCTCAAATATTGGAGCAAAACTGAATGGCTGCCTAAATTGCACAGTAACTCGCTTTTTATCTGGGGAGTAAGGATTTGCTGTCTGAATGGTATCCTGGGTATTCCAGTCTTAGTAAATATACCCATGAGAAGGGGGTCTTCTACAGACTTAGGCAAAAACAAACAAGCAGTAGTTGCTTATTTTCATTAAGTATAAACATGTTAAACCAAGGCGTATCTTTCCAACACAGTTTATAAATGCCATACTTGTTAACCTTCATTACTCGGTTAAACTTGTAAACAAAACTTAGAGATACATACACAAATTAAAACCCCAAAACATAGTATGCACAAAAGCTAAAAACCCCTGTGGATGCTCAAAGTTGGACTAGGAGAACCCTCAGCTCTAGGCGCAGTTTCTAATATGCAGGATTCTTATAACCTGGAAAAACCATAAAATGGAATTGCTCAGTTTCTGTCTAACCAGTGCACAGTGGGTTAAAAGGAGGGCATTATCCATCTGACAATAATTTGATGGATTTTTCCAGAACTATCTTTCACTTCCCAAGTGTAACACAGAAAACTTTAGTTCTGTCACCACCCTATCAATACCTGCAGCCGCGGGTATTGTTAATTGAATCAAGCCTTGGTTTAGATTTTGGCTTTGCTGTGCTGGTATAAATTTGACAGACTCACCGGGGGATTCAGGTGGCTTCCCAGTGCTCTAACCCATCCCATATGGCACCCATAATTCCCTATTTCCTGGGAAAATTCATACTAGGTAGGTATGTGAATTTGGTCTGTAGGTGGTTGTGCCACTGCTGCAGTAATATTCATGGTGCCATCCATTTGTATATGATCTTGGGCATTTAATACAAACAGTTTCAGCCCACCTGGCAGGCCACAAAGGGGAGGAGTTAATAGGGCTGGATTGACAGGAGCTACCATCAGGATGTGCCTTAATTGATGTGTTTCATACATTGCCTTTTGCACAGAGGCTGCCAGACCTGAGAATCCTGTAGTTTTAAACAGCAGTAGGCTTTCCTGTGTCCTGTGGGTCTATGCCCCAGTCCAGTAGGCAGCTCAGGCAGTTGATGAGTAGTTATGGTTACCTGGGGTAGTAGTTAAAAATACTCTATGTCACCAGAATCTTTCTGCCTCTTCCTCGTTCAGCAAGATCTGATCTCTGCCCATAAGGGAAACTTGTATTCAGTTTTGTATTCCCCTGAACATCTAGAATGTTCTTCCAGCAATGTATCTTACTCTGCAGGGAACAGTAGTGTGGGTTTCTCCACCTCCCTCATCCACAGTTTCAGTTTCAATTACAGGCTGGACTTTTACTGCTTTTGGGGTAGGGTGAGAGTCTGCCTCTAAATCATCATCATTGTACCAAATACCCCCATCCCATGTTTCAGGATCCTCACAAGAGACCACCCTATTGATGTGCTGGACTGAATTAGAGGATGATTCATATGGGATTTTATCCAGTAATTTACCTATATTTTTCTGCATCTGTTTTTCTAATATTTCAGCTGCAGACAGTAGTTTTTCTAATTGCTCGTTTTTATTTAAAAGAATATCTACTAGTTTTTACAATTTCTCCTGTGTCCCTTTCTCAAAAGACAACGCTGTTCTAAGAACATCATTTTCTGACTTCAAACTTATAAATTTTACATCTGCAGCCCTTTTCAGGTGGCAGGAAGCTTTTGATTTTTGCACGCAAGATAAACAACCTCCCAAAACTGCACAAATAACTTACCTTCTTACCTTTCATGGGCAACTTATCTTTTCCTCATCCCATTTTTCATTCGACCTGCAAACTAGTAATGTGATCAGCTATTGCCTGGACATTATCACAATTAGTTCATACCCATTCCAGCCCTAGAGGAGAGAGGCAACTACCAAACTCCTTCAGGAGAGAGTAAAACTTTAGCTTTACACTGGTCACCCTGGATAACCATTTTTCCTTTAGTCTCTCTGAGACAACCTGGGCACACCAGGCAGGAGAAAGCTGTCACCCACAGAGGGACAATAAAAGTAACAGTAAAGGCTTGGTCAGTCTCCCTCAGAGGGTCAATCTCCCACCAGGAGGGAAGAGCAGTAAAGGTTTGGAACTGTTGAACAGCACTTTGGGTCAGAAAATGGTGATGCTAATTAAAATGTTACGGTTCACTGTTGAAGTCATCTGCCCAAATTAAGGTGGAAAGGAGACTAAATGCCAGTTCAACAATGCCAACTTTATTTTACAAAATTAATCTTATATGGAAAAGAGAAAGGGAGGGAGAGAGAAAGAGAGAGGGGCAGAAGAAGCAAGATAGGGCAAGTAGAAGGTAGTCACCTCCATGGATCTAGCAGCCTTCTGTTGGTCCTTCTGTGCCTTAGGCTTCTTGATGGTGGGGTCTCATCCAGTTCTATTTGTTTCCTGAATAATTCTTATGCAGTCCCTTATATGGGTAAAAAGCAGAGGTAGAAGTGACTTTCAGTTCCACATTAGCATGTGAGGCAAGAGTAGGCATGGTTCTGCCATCCTGCATACTCAGATCTTAATTTGATGGTCACCAGGGGTCTGTTCTGGGGGTTGTGTGAGAGAAGTACCTCAAAAAACAAGTGTCCTATTTGTGGTCCCACTTCTTGCACATGCACAGTAGTTCACTTCTTATCCAACACACCACAGATGAACTTTGACCTGAACAAGTTGAACTGAACCAAAACTGAAACCTTGCTTCCTTCATGGGTTGTGCACAGGCACTCGTGACTTTTTTTCTGCAACAAGTTCACCACCAAGCTCTTGTTTAAGGTATATGCTGCAAATTACTAACCCTTTCCTTACAGCTGCCTGAGAGGGAGAGCAGGGTGTGTCTCCTACTGTGTCCAGTTCTGGGCTCCTCAGCACAAGAGAGACATGGAGCTCCTGGAGCGGGTCCAGCGGAGGGCTACGGAGATGATGGAGGGACTGGGGAATCTCTCTTATGAAGAAGGGCTGAAGGACCTGGGCCTGTTCAGCCTTGAGAAGAGACAACTGAGAGGGGACCTCACCAATGTCTATCAGCATCTGAAGGGAGGGTGTCAGAAGGATGGAGCCAGACTCTTCTCAGTGGTGCCAAGCAATAGGAAAAAAGACAACAGGCATACATGACACACAGAAGTTCCACCTGAACGTGAGGAAGTGCAGGTGGCTGCACACTGGAACAGACTGCCCAGAGAGGCTTTGGAGTCTCCCTCACTGTAGATATTCCAGAACCATCAGTATGCAATCCTGTGCAATGTGCTCTGGGACGATCCTGCTAGAGCAGGGGGGTTGGGCAAGGAGGAGATGACTCCCTGTGGGCCCTTCCAACCTGACCCATTCTGTGATTCTGAGGAATTCTGTGTGTCTGAGGAATGAGTAAAACTCCCCGTGCAGAGAGTTGAGTGCAGAGCCACAAGTACCATGGATGCAAGAATATGCAGAGAGGGAGACGAGCAGGAAAGAGGCTGCTCAGACAGGGGCCATGAGATTTTATCAAGATAACATTTACCCCCTCCTACAATGCTCAGCAGGGGCGTTCACCCCCCTTTTATTTGCCACTGGGAACAATAGTGGGAAGCCAGGCAGCAACTCTGCCAGCACTGGCGACTTCCTTCGTCTGCAGAGCTGAGCCTCCATATGGTCAGACACCAGCCCTGTGCAGATGGTCTCCCTCATGCAGGGGTATGTGCTCCCCACATCAGAAGGAGATGAGACTTTAGGGAACCCAGAGGAGTCAAAATTCTCCACTGCAGTTGGAGAATTTTGGAGATGGCGATTGGGATGATGAAAGGAGGGTGACAGGGGCAGGTTGATACTTCCCTGCTGACACTGCAAAGCAGAAAGCCTGGGGAAACAATGATAGCATGGGAATGTAAATCCCAAAGAAAGAGGAAATCCGGCTAAAGAGCATCTGCAAAAGAGGTGGAGGATCTGTGCAGTAAGGAAAACATAAACAATAGCTGTGGAAGCTGGCAGCCACTGGTGCAAAGGATCCAGGAACCCTTCACTCCCCAGAGAGATGATCCTATAATAGGATACCTGACTGGGAGTACCCCTCCAGGGCCCCCTAGATTTTTACCCAGGCCAGAGGGCAGTTGGCTTGTACTGGTATGGGACACCCATGTTCACATCACTGTGACCAGAGGAGCATTTGCTGCATTGCCAGAGGGACAGCAAAGACCCAACAGGCAGTCACTTGGTGTGAGGGTGGGGGCCACGTGCGACCCAAGGGCAGGGCGAGCTTCCAACAGGGAGCAGGCAGGCCTGCAGTTTCGCATGGAGAAAACAAAATAACCCCAAACATATTTTAAAAAGGGAAGAGGCTAATGCAAGCATGTTTGCTTTCAGCCAGAAGGATGGCAGGGCAGGTCCCCTGCAGAGACCTTTCACCCCATAAAATGCAGCAGCTCTATTGCAGAGATCCTACATGGTAGATTTTGGAGTCAACAATCTTTCCCAGCCTTCCTGCTAGTCCCGAGGTGATCTCAGGCCACCAGGAGTACCAATGGGATCTCAGGACCCTTAGGATGCCTCCAGACAGCAGCACCTGATGTACCATAGCCTAGAGCTGCCACCTCAACCACAGGGCACCCACACAGCTGTTGAGAACAGACTGAATGCCACCCTCCCCAGCAGGCTGCCAAGATCCTCAGCAGCATCATTGCTGGCAGCAGTATTTATTTTGTTTTCTTATTTGGGCAGGAGATAAGCCAGCTAGGTGTGAAGCCCTGAGGAAAGCCACAGACTTCCCCATTTCCCAGCCAAGGTAGACTCAGTGGTTAGAGGATTCTCAGGGCCTTTTGTGGCAGAGACAGCCCCCAGAATCCACACCAGCATGCCAAAATCATCTCCACTGTCTCTCTCAACAGTATTCTGAGGAAGGGCTGCAAGGGGCTCAGAGGAGAGGGCAGCCAACACATTCCCTCTAGACAACGTGAGCTATGAACAGTCCCCTGCAGGACTGACACAGGTCAGAGATAATGCTCAATCCAGAAGGCAGCAGGAAGATAGAGGAAGGCAAGGCAGCCATGCCGAGTGCATGGATGCATGTGCCACTGTCCCCACATCAACCCAAGCTCTGCAAGAAGAGGAAAGAGATCCCTTCAGCACCCTCATGAAAGGCTTGGTGCTAACTAGGCACGAAAGAAGTGGCACTGGAGAATGACACTGCAGTACAGATAAGGTACCTGTCCCGTGTTGCACTCCAGGCACCAAGGGAGCCTGTGCCTTGGACCAGGCATCAGTGTCTGCTCAAGGCAAAGGGAGCTGGAGAGATCAACCATGCATTCTTTCTCGGAGTAGCAGCTGCTTACTCTGCTATTATTTCCTACTGCTTCATATAATTTGTACTCCACAGCAAGCTATTGTCCCTTTCCACCGGCTATTTATTTCCTTGAATAGCCTCTGGGGAAAGATTTCAGTGCGGGAGTAAAGAAAAAAGAAAAACTCCACACAATAAATCTCAAGCAGTGACCTGATTTAAACTGTGTTCTCTGACCTCATCTGGGCCCTGGTTGCGGTTCCTCATGGCAGTTGTGATTAAGTCCTGTTTCTGCTTTGATTTCCTCTCTTCATTAAGCCTAGGGGGGAACGACCTCTGCCTTAGAGGGCTGTGGGGTGGATTTTCAGAGGCCAGGGCTCAGGATACAACTGAGCAGAAGCTTCCACCACCTCCCAGTGGAGATGCTCAGCCCTCCACCTGCCAGTACAGAAATTCCTGAATAGGACCGGCTTCCCCTTTAGTCAAGAGGTGTTGGTTGGTCTCTCAGCAAAGAGTGCTGCAACCTACACCCAAATGATCCCTGAGCTCTGAAAGTCAGCCAGCTTCCTAACGGAGGAGGACTGAAAGAACAAGGTGTACTTACCTCAGCCAAACACTGAGGTAAGCAAGAAACTGGGTAAGCAGGTCTGTGGATCTGAAGGGTGTGGACAGGAGAGAATTGTCCAGGAGATGCAGGAGAAGCCAAAGCAAGGATGAGCACAAGAAAAAAGTGCCCAGGAGCACTAAAGTCCTGCCTAAGATGTTACCCAGAGTGGGATGGCTCCTCTAGAGAAAGCACTGGTCTCCAAATTCAGATCAAGTAAAATGGGAAGGAACAAAGGACTAGAGGTTAATCTCCTGCTACCACTCCTGCCTCAGCTCCCTCACAGTGCATCATCCAGAGCACCTGTGGAAACTACAGAAGTAGCATCCATGATCTAAAATGGAGGGCAGGACATTAGAGGCCACCAGCATCCAGTAGGCTCTCCACGAACATCACCCCTCTTCAGCTGCAGGCTGCAATTTCTCTTCCTTAGGATGTGGGGGGAAGGGAGGACAAAGGACAAAGCTGAAGAACTAAAATGTGGGGGGAAACCCACACCTGTCTTCATGGCAAGGGGCAGCAGTGAGAAAGGGAATCTGCATCAAGCAGTGGAGCAGATCAAGAGCACAGAGAACAAGTACAGCCTCAGACTCCATCTCTCTCCCTCCTCTGTCAGAAGGGCGGTGGTGCCACAGTGGCTGTCATCTCCCATCTCCGTGGGGGAGCTCAAATGTGCTCTGATGGATGGTTTCCAAGTTATGTCCTTGTACCTTTGCAGGGGATGTCTCTCTCAGGCAGCTCTGAAGTCTGTAGAAACATTTCTGTGTGGTCTGAGCTGTGCACAGGGAAGGGGAGAAAGGTGGTTCATTTGCAAGGAAGTTGGTAGATAAGGGGTCGTTTTTATCAACCCAAGCAGCCAGATGAGTCATGTCTTCTGGGTTCCCAGCTTGGCTGAAGGGCAGGAGAATGAACACAACTGGCAGAGAGTGGAGAAAGGAGGTCAGAGGACTGATGACATGCCACCCAGTTCCATTTCCAGACTTCATTTCTCTAATTCTTTCACTCATAGGTGCATGCCAGGAATGCGGGTTGTGGGAAAGGCTTTCAAAAACACACCTGGAGATAATAACTCACTTTTGTTGAAAGCTTCCCTACTGGAAAAGAGAAGATGTACAGAAAGCTCACAGCTTCTCTCTCTCTGGGACTTTTGGGATCACACCGCTTTACCCACATCTTCTGGATGAGATATTATTAGCTTAATGGGAAAAGGATCTTCCTAAGAGAACTCCACAAAGGATCAGCTTCATGAGGTCTTATGGTCCACAAGGATCTTCTACCAAAAGATTATCATCTACAACAGTTTTATCTTACCACTGAGCAAGGAAGATGGCAGCTCCCTCACATGAGGAAATTGAGGCACAGACACCCAAGTTCACATCCAAAATCAACTCCTCCTGTTTGGATTCTCATCTTAGTTTCCATGGCCACAAAATCAAATCAAATCAAATAATTTTGCAAACCTGTGCAAAAAGCTAAAAGGAAGCTGTGCTCCCCTAGCTGATACAGCTGGAGTATCAAAGATGTGTCATCACACCATCTACTATCAGCAGGAGGTACTGAGGCATTTAGTGCCTCTGGAAAAAATCAGCCCTTGGTGGGTCCAATTAAGTCTGAAAACCAGAGGCATTCAAAGAACAGAAGTCTTTCTGCAGTGGAAGCCATGGGACTTCCAAGATGCCCCAAGCCCAACTTCACTGACTTCCAGGGGACCATTTCCCACAACAGAAACAGCATGAGACCAGCTGGCTGGAGCTAGAATGAGCAAAAAAGAAATGAAGCATTGCACCATTATACAAAAGGTCCTTGGGGACCTCCCTCCACAGAGCAGCCACCCTGGATTAAACCCCACGGCACAGCAAGGGCAAGAAGTGAGAGCGACTGCCGAGTCTCCATCCTGCACAGGGACAACGAGGCTGTAGGACTCGCTCTCAGAGTGTTTCTCACGGCTTCCAGCGCTGAGCCAGGCAGGTTGGACAACTCTGAGGACTTGCAGGAATCTTTCAGACAAGCAGAATCCATCTGAGTCACACGCACGAGGCACAATGCCAATGGTGGCTCATCCACTGGAAAAAAAAAAAGAAAGAAAGAAATGCTAAGGGAGAAATAGCAAGTTTTGAAAAGCCACAAGAATTAACAGCTCATAGGCTGGAAAGAAGGGGAGCAAAAAAAAAGTCTGTTCTCCAATGTTCACGTCACTAAAGCTAAGTATTCTTCATCTCCACTGGGAAGCAGCAAGCCACCTTACCACACATCAGCTTTGAGAGCATCTGAAGGGGCAACCCACCCTGGATCTAAGGCCATGACTGAGGTCTGCAAAGGAAGGGGTTGTCAAGTCAAAACTATCTGTTGCTGCAAAATCAGCTTGAACAAACTCCCTTTGATGGCACTGCAAAATGAAACAGTAAAAACCAAACCAGATGAACATGGGAAAGAAAAGCTGCCAAAAAAAAGGGAGTCCAAATCCCCAAATGACTGACTCAGTGCAGGAAATGGGCATCTAAAGAGGGAACTGCAGGCATCTGAAGGAGATCTAAGAAAAGATCAGGCCCACACAAATGACTCTCTGTATTCCTCTTCTCCCCCTTTCCAGAGGGAAGGGCACCAGAAATACCTGAACCCATGGACCTTCAGAGTGAGACACAGGGAAAGAGCTGGGCCACAGCACTGGCCTGAGATATTTCATCTCCTCAAGATACTCCAGGGAGCAGGGCAGTGACTGCTTTGCACTGATGGGACATTTAGTCTCCCTTTCCAGCACTACACTGGGCACTAAGGGACTGCATCCATGAGTCTCTACTCTTGTTTCTGACCCATGTAGCCAGTAGTACATAAGCCCTCACTTAAGCACAGTGGATGTTTATTTTGCATTCCCAGCAGTCATGCCAAGCTCTTTGTTCTCTCTGGCTCTCTTTCCCTTCCTTCCAGTTTGTGCCTTTTCCTGCTGTCCTTTTTTTCCTCACCACTGGCAACACGCACGGGCCAGAACCTTGCTGTGTCCCTCTAGCTGTCCCCAAGTTTCTTTGTGCTGCTCCCCTCCTGGAGAGCCCCCAGCAGCAAAATAAACACCAGGCTTTAATTGCAGTCAGATTCCTGGACGGAGGATGCTTGCTCCAGAGAGGGGAAGGGTATTGGAAACTAAATGCCTTCAGTGCGACTCACCCCGGACTAATCTTATCATATCCCAGGCTGAATAGCCTCAAACACGTTGCCAACAAACAGACTCAGACTTCCCAGGCTGGGAGATCTGATAAGCACAGTGTGAGGACAGGTGGCTGCAACTGCCAGGCAAGTTCCCATCTGCAGGCAGATATCTTATCTCTTCTGTCAAGATGGGACACACATCCACGTCTGCTGCACAACAGCAGGGAAAAGCTAGTGGAGACCTGCTTTGTGGCCCTGAACATGCACATAGCACTCCTTACAACACCATCCCCGAGGAACATCTCTATTATTCTCTCGGCCTCATTAGGAAAGGGGTGGGAATCTTTCCTGAACAGCTCAGTCAGAGACACAGCTTCCCTGAGAGCTGGCTCAGGATGAGCTGAAGAGTGCCTTGCACTAGCTCTGGACACCAGCAGGAGAAGCACAGCGGTCAGAGGGAAGAAGTCTCATAGCCCACTCTTGAACCATGCCATGACACCACAGCTTTTAACCCTATCAAATCCCAGCACACACCATCCTCCTGAAATTCAGCCAGAGCACCACTGCTGGGAACCAGGCTACTCCAGATGCAAAGCTGCTCTGTTCGAGGAGAAGCAACCTCTGTGGAAAGAGGAACAGCCTCTGCTAGGAGCATCTCCCCACCTCCAAGATGAGGGGGCTTGGGCTGCACATCAGGGACAGCAAAAGTGCAACATGGTTGCAGCAAGATCCAGAACGTGGACACTGCCTTTGAAAAGCCTGCGGAGCTGAGGGGAACAGGGAGTTGCTTGAACACAGCCCCTCCCTCCAAGTGGAGACAAGGCAGAGGCTGGTCAAATGCACCTGCTCCTTCTTCTGGCTGGGGGACACGTCTGTCAGCAGCACATTGAATGGGGGATAGATACACGAGCTCTGCCCCTGTTCTGCCCCCTGACTGAGCTCCCAAACTGATGTGGCTTGGGGTGGCAGGGGAAATAGGACACAGGTGTGTGTGCATGAGAAGTTCTTGCAGCAGCATGTGCTCCGTGGCTCCTTGTTCTGCCGGCCTCAGGCAGGAGAGGCAGAGAGGCAAATTCAACATGTTTGTGTGCCCAGGCCTGTCTGATCCCTGCATCCAGGAGCAGACCCCTAAACTGACCTCATTTGCTGGGGCAACATTTTCTCCTAGTATCTCACCCACCCCCCATGACAGAAGGTCAAATGCAGCCAATGATGCACGCATAGCATGGAGTATTGGACACTGAGTCACAACCCACAGTTCAGCCATACCCAGCAGACAGAGCATTTCCCAGTTTCAGTCTGGCACACACACCTCCATCCCACACACTCACCCACGACCTGTTACATGACATTCCCCAAACTTCAACGAGGAAAACGCTGGAAAATTAGGGGATAAATATACAGGCTGCAGGTGACTGCACTTCAAAAACCTGCCTTCTGAAGGACCTGGGCTTACAGGGTGTAGCTCTTTCACCCCTGGCTCCGAAAGCCAAGGAGCAGAACACAGCTCCCATCCATGGGGTTAAAAGCATGGCAACAAGGCTCTGTTGGGAACAGTCCCCAGCCCACTCTGTCCCCCAGCCATGCCTGGGCACTGTACAGGGCACTGCTCAAAACCAAGGCAGGGGGGTTGCTAACAACTGCATGGTATGAGCCATCATCCTGAGGCAATGCTCAGGCCCAGCCCTGCTCCTGTTGCACTTACTAAAACATATGGAGCCAGAGGGACTAGAAAGGAGCCTATGAAAAGCCAGGTCCACCCTTGGGTAATCTGCGTATGCAGACTCAGAGTCTCCCTACCCCTCCTCTTGGGTCACAGCTTTCTTTTTATCCCTAGCTCCACGTCCACCATGCCCCAGCACTGGGATCGCTCTGCCCTGCTGCTCCTCACCATCACCAGCAGCAGGGCAGAAGCTGGCTGTAGTGCCAAGTGGCAGAGACTGAGCAGCCAGGCTGGAGGGAGGGCGCCGCCGGACTGCCTCCTCCTGCTGTTTCACAGCCCGGACTTTAGCCAGCACTGGAGTTTCCTAGGGAACCTGAGGCAGCTGCAGCCAAAACGAGATTGCTGGCAATGGGGGATTTTCAAGCCTGGGCCAAAACCCATCTATTCAAGCTCATCATGCCACACTTGAGCCAGCTACACAGCTGAGTACACGTGCATTCGGCACTGGGGCACTCTGCAGCGGGAATGCCTCCTCCCTGAGCCGCGCTGGAAAAGAGACGCTGCACACGACTGCACCTCTGAGCTCCCCGGCGGCTGCTACATTAAACATCCCCAGCAAACGCTTCACTAAGTCACACTTCGTTGTCGCCGCAATGCGGGGATGTGTTCATCATCCAGGCTTGGGGATTTGCTGCAGCTGGGCTCCTCGATTTGCTTCAGGACGCCTAGCTTCATGTTGCCAATTTCTGCTCAGATCACGCTTGGGTGCCTGTGAAAAATGCCTTTGCAATAGGGTTTTTCTCCTTCTCCCTCCTGCTGTTCTTTAGAGCCAAACTGTATCTCAGCAAAATCCAGGCTCTTGAAGTACTTTTTCCCCCCAGTACTTGTGCTCTCTAATCATGCCCCTTCCATCTGCCAGCTGCAACTCTGCAAGCAAGGGGTAAAGCAAGAATGGGTGCACCTGTTCACGTTTTCCAGTGCCTCTGCCGACTCCCGAGCACCGAGTGCACAGTATTGGTCATGGATCTGTTCCAGTCTGGAGCTGATCTCAACAGCAGCGCTGCGAATGACTCCTTCGAGGCTCCCCCTTGCGGGCTCAGGGCCCCCAGTGCTCACTTCAGCCCCATAAATTCAAGCAGCTCGCTCTAACCTGGCAGGTCTTCCTCTCCTTGTTCAGCTTCCAGCTGCAAAACCTACCAGCCCCCAAGCCATAACGAGGGCTTCCTTCCCATCAGTTTTATTTAATCTTTGCCTGCTGCAGATACAGTTCCTCAGCAGCAAGAGCATTCCCGTATTCTCAGAGCACACCCTAAATGCCCCAGACTTTGTTGGAAACAAGCTATCAGCATCAGCAAACCCACTTGAGCCTTCCCCAGGGTGTAAGGAGACACTTTCACTCCCCACACTGTACAGAAGGGCACTACTGCCTGCTCAGTCAAGGAATCAAGACACCCCTTGAGCTGGGAAGCAAGGCTTGAACACAAGGAAGCAGGGAGCTGCACAGCTCACCTCTAACTCTGGTATTTGCTTCTCTCACTTGTCTCGCTGAGCCAGTTGCTCTAATGACAGAACCAATGCAGAAAGGAAAACTGGCCTACAGAGGTCAAGGCAATTCCCCAAAGGAAGAAAATGAAATTATACCCCCATGCTAACAACCAGGGAAACTGAGGCAGCAAGATTAGCTGAGTATTTCCCTGAGTCTTGCTTCAAGACATGCTTAATTGCAGAGATCTAGCCAGCAGGTTTTCTGATCCCTTATGCAGCATCCTGTTTCCTCATTCTGCTCCTGTAGCTGCAGAAGGATGCCTTTGATCACCGGGGACAGGTCTTCCTACAGCTGAAAGGGAAACTGCTGAAAAAAATGGACGGGAGCAATCCTGGTGGATGATTGCATACAAGAAAGTGCTGCATATGAAAGGGAAGGAGACATTTCCTATTAGATTAAAGGAGCTCAAACCTGCTCTCCCTCTAGAGAAGTATGCAACTCTGTACTTGCCTCTCTAATTGCAACCCTCTGCTGGGAAAGGTGCTTAAAAGTATTGCAAAAGGAAGGAGATTAGCCAAGGTCAGGGAATGGCAGGGCTGCAAATCCAGAGGATTCTGTAAAGAGGTGCATGCTCCGAGGTGATGTTGGGAGAGGTGCTGCCAACTTGTTCCAAGAGAAAGTAGCAGAGTGAAAACTGAGCCAAACCCCCAGGAACTGGCTGCTGGAGTCAGCCAGAGCAGGAAAACAAACAAACAAACAGAAAAAAAAAAAAAAGGAACAAAAGACTACAGTACCAAACTTCAGGAAAGTGAAAGGTCTCTGGCAGAACACGTTGCCCAAGAAAGAGGAATCTGATGGGGAAAGGGAAGCTCACACAGGGCCAGAGCTGACGACCCAGGAGGAAGCGCACACAGGCACATCTGAAAAACATCGCAGGGTTCACATAAACACACGGCAGAGAAACCGAACACTGGGACAGACACGGGGTGACAGGATGGTTCTGGCCGGCAGAAGACGACCTGGCAAGGGGAAAACCCCTCTCCCAGGCGGACCGGCCGCTCCTGTGAGGCCTTTCCTTCCCGATGGAGAGGGACTTGGCCTGTTTGGGATTCCCCTCGGGTGCGCAAGCAGCAGGAGCGCTCGCTGAGCCTGGGCTGCTCAGACAGGCGCTCCCCTGCCTGCTGGTGCCCTCTGCGGGCGGTGCTGCGGAGCCCGACAACCACGGACTGCAGCCCTGTGCCGGACCTGGGCCCGCACCCCTCCGCCAGAGCTGGGACCGCACCCCTGTGCCCAACACAGCGCCATACTCTGACCCCACGAGCTGGGCTCATCCAGCCCTCTGGCTCGCACGCCGTCACTTTCCTCCGCAACTGGCTACCAGCTAATTATAGCTCCAGTACTTTCCCTCTGGAGCAGTGTTAATTACAACTTGGAGCGCCTCACTCCGTCCAAACCTAGCTTAAAATTCCAGCTGTCGGTAAAAATAAATCGAGGGGAGAAAGGTTGTTCCTCACACATCATCTAGCCGCTCTTACAGGGAGCAAAGATTCACATTCCGATCTCTTTTTCCATTGGCTGCACTTTGGGTCCCTGCTATATGGAAAGCAGATGTACCGAAGGGGAAAAAGACTCGTAAATCTGTGAGAAATAAAAGCAAGGTCGCCGCTGACAGGACTGTTATGCACGAGTTCGCTCGCCATTGTTTGCAACCAGCCGAAAAGAGGCGCAGCTTTCCATTCGTCCTGCACTTGCTAACCACTGGGTGTTGCCAAAGAAAGGAAAACAAACACGCTAGAGACTCAGACGGACCGAAACCTGAGCAAAAGGGGGCTGTGTAAAACGCCAGCCTGCGAAACCTCTCATTCAGAGGCATCGCTGTGGGGGATGGAGCGGTGCGTGCCTTCTACGCAGATCGTACATGACCTGGAGGGCTCCTAGAGATGACTTCAGGATTCTCAGAAAAATCAAAGGAATAATGACAGGCAGAGCTGACTCATAAGATTAAAATAATCTGTGTAAAACGTGCCTGAACACAGCAAGGGGAAGGATGTTGCAATTTTCTATGAAAGGCATTTTAAAAGGGCTTTGTGATGCAAGGCAGTAACAGTTAAAAAAAGAACTACATTCAGGCGCCAAAAGGTGCTTTTTAATGGCCAAAAAGCCCTTAACAAAACAATGGCTATCCATCAGGAAAAGCCATTAGGGGTGACAACAGGGCAGTTCCCTCGTCAGTCGCGGGATTAGCGCTGTAAATGAGTAACCCAGCCCGGGAGCGCTGGGCTCAGACGCCTGTCTGCACATCAGAGGCCGGAACGCCGAACTGTGGGCTGCATTGTGCTCTTATCGCCGAGGCTCTGGCCCGCCCCAGCCCCAAAGCCCGCCGCCGCCACCTTCAGCGGGCACCCCTCACACAGGCGCTCCCCAAAGCTCCCCGAGGTCGCTCGGGATCTGAAAAGCAGGAAAGCAAACTGCAAAAGCAGCGAGTCGGGGAGAAGCCGCGCTGCTCCTGCCAGGACCCCTGGAGCACAGAGAAAACAGGCGCTGTTAGGTGCCACAGTTGGCTGGCCCAGATCACCAGAGCCACACGGAAAGCGGGGACAAACGGAGTTTGTTTTCCTGGAACGCTCCAGCGATTTCTGGAGCATCACCAACCACCCCCATCCCCCGCCCGCCCCACACGCTGCTCGGTCAGGCAGAAGGGCCAGGCCAGGCGCTGCTAGAAGATCAGCTGCTATTTAAAGTACAGTGCAGGGGACCGCACTTGCTGCCATTTATATTTCTATTTATTACTGGCCAGCACCCGACCCCGGCTCGCCTCCCGGGCCCAGGCGGGCGCGCACCGCGCCGGCGCCGCGCCCCGCGGGCCCCTGT
>VXBC01002315.1:319811-342804 GCA_013399945.1 Ploceus nigricollis
TTCTTCCGGGAGGGGCCGGCTCGCCCGGTTTCCGCGCGGCCGCTGCTTTCCGGCGCTCTGCCCCGCCCCGCGCTCGCTTGCCCTCTGTGTCCTTCTCCGGGAGGGCCTTCCGCTTCCTTCCGCATCCCGCGCCTTTCCCTGCCCCTGCGCCGTGAGCTCATGGTGGGGCGGGAGTGCGGGCCAGCAGGGGGCGCGCTGGCAGCGGAGCGGCGCTCTGCACGGCCGACTTCCGGTTCTCTGNACCTCCCTGGGTCAGCAGG
This sequence comes from Ploceus nigricollis, assembly GCA_013399945.1. NCBI lineage: Eukaryota > Metazoa > Chordata > Aves > Passeriformes > Ploceidae > Ploceus > Ploceus nigricollis. The sequence continues at coordinate 320,072 of VXBC01002315.1, forward strand.
GAGGAGGGGGCGAGAGTTTGTGCACAGGGCTGCCGTGGGAGGGGACGAGTGGACACGGGTGTGTTTCTTCTCCCACGCCATCCCCTGCTGCTGCACCCGCTGGAGTTAGCAGGGAGGGAGTGGGATCAATGATGTCCCTCCACAGAGTGGGAGCCTGTTGGGTTTCTTTTCTCACCATCCCCTCCTCCTGCCTGCAGACAAAGCCACAAACCCCCTGAACAAGGACCTGGACTGGGATGGTATCAATGCATTCTGTGAGCAGCTCAATAAGGAGCTAGAGGGGTAAGTGCTTTGTCCTTTCCCCAGACTTCTCCAGGTCACAGGCCTGGTTATGATTTCCCACCCAGCAAAATCCAGTGGGATTGTCCCAGGAGCTGAATAGGCATGAAGGCCCTCAAGGTGTGGGTAGGTGGGGGGTCCTGGTCCACTAATGTAAGGTTCCCTCTGGATTTTGAGGTGTCTTAGTGCCTTATCAGCATCTTCAACTTGCAACATGCTTTTCAACTCTGGATTCCCAGACAGAAATGCAGGTACCAGGCATTTTGTCAATAACCGGCGAGCTTTTCTTTTCTCCTCACTCCTTCCAGTCCTCCACTTGCCACCCGGCTTCTTGCCCACAAGATCCAGTCTCCACAGGAATGGGAAGCTATCCAGGCCCTCACGGTAAGGGCATCTGCAGGCTGGTAGAACTAGATGGAGGGGTAGGGCGTGGAGATGCTCCAGCTTGACTGGAGAAGCACGGGAAGCTTTGAATTCCCTCTGAGAAAGCCCTGGAGCACCTGGGCCCTTGGGTGGGAGAGGGACTGAAGGTGGTTCCACAAGTCAGGAGAGGTTACTTGGAAAGGTTTTGTTCCTAGAAGGATCATAGCCTGTTGAAGTTGAATAGGAAGCTTTTTGACTTTTGTTGTGGTGGCCTTGGCAGTGCTGCATTAATGGTTGGACTGTGTGATCTTGATGGTATTTTCCAACCTAAAGGATTCAATGATTCTTAATCATGTTGTGGATCCATACTTTGAAACCCTGGTGTTTGTGACCTCTCTAAGGGTAACCCTTTGGATGGGCTGTTGAGCCATCTCTGCCAAAACTGGCCCCAAAGACGGGAATCTTTCTTTCCTGTGGGAGGGTGCTTGACCACCTGGGAGGGAACAGGGGATGTCCCTTTGTGCTGGTGTGACAGTAGCCACAGGCTCTGTACCTGGTGAGGGGGAAGCAGGAAGGAACTGGCTCCTGATCCTGCTGCTGACCCCATGCTGGGACTCACCTGGCCCCTCTCCCCAGGTGCTGGAGTCCTGCATGAAGAGCTGTGGCAAGCGCTTCCACGATGAGGTGGGCAAGTTCCGCTTCCTCAATGAGCTCATCAAGGTGGTGTCCCCTAAGGTGGGTCTCACGGCATCGTGCTGGAAGGGACTGGTGCCTGGTGGCAGGAGGTATTTGGGAAAAAGTGGTGGCTGAGGAAAAAGGTCAGACACCCACTTGGATGTGGGAAAAATAGGACAGTGTTAGTAGGAGATCTAGCCCTTGTTTCCCCGTGAGTTTTCTGGTGGGAAGTGAGTTTTCACCCCTCTGTTCCAGGCTGATTCTTCTTGTAGGAAGCTGAGGGCCAACTGGACATGGTGTGGCCAGCACTTGTGAGACTGCTGAGCTCATGTGCGTGCCTGGAGTCACCTTCCCTGCATCCCTGTTGGGCTCTGTCTGTGCTGCATGTGCTCAGGAACCTCCCCCAGCTTCGACAGGACCATGTCTCTCTGGGGTGTCCCAACCTGATTGAGACACTCTTGGAGGGCAAGCCCAGGCTTGGTCAGTGGTGTTCTGGCGAGTCCATCTGAAGGACCAAGTCAGTACCTGCTCCTCTGCTGATGCTGCTGTTCCTGCAGCAGAACAAGCTGTGCGAGCTCCCCTATTCAGTCAAGGCAGTGAACACCAGCAAGTGTAGAGTTAAGGGAACACAGGCTAAATATGACTAAGGAAAACCTTTGTCTGCCGGTCACAGCTTGTGATCTGTGATGATGAATAGCCCTGACAGTGACAGCAGCATCCTAAAGTCCTCTTGCTTGGCACCCTAGAGTATGTCCTCTGCCTTAAGCCACTTGTTTCTGGTGGCACATGCACTGTTTCTACCACCAGTGCTCCCATCAGAGCCATGTGAAAAGGCTGCAAGATGACTGCACGGCACCTGCTGGGTGCTGGTCATCTGAGGCTCACTTTGTTCACCTTGCTCAGGGCCCTCCCTCAGAGACCATTACCCACATCCCTCTCCCAGCCCTGCTGTCCTCTCATTCCTAAAGGGCTGCCTTGCTGAGCAGCTTCTTTTCACAGGACTCTTCCCTTCACAATGTGACAGGAGACCTGCCTGAGCCTTCCCACCTGTCCCGGTGTGTCGCTGAGGAGCTGCTGCTGCAGCATTTCTCACACCTCTTGTTTTTCCTGTGGTGGAAACCAGGCATAGTATAGGATGTGTTGGAAGGCCCTCATGAGCTTTCCTGCTTGCTTCCTCTTTCCTCCTTGCGCCATTGAGAACGGTCTCACTTCTCCTGGGAGGAGAGGAACAGGCCAGACTTGCAATGGCTTAGATCAGCCTCATGCCTCCTCTTTTCTCTTCCTCTAGTATCTTGGCAGCCGGACATCAGAAAAAGTGAAGTCAAAGATCCTGGAGCTAATGTACAGCTGGACATTAGGGCTGCCTCATGAGGTGAAGATATCTGAAGCCTACCAGATGCTGAAGAAGCAAGGTGAGAGGCAGTGGTCTGGAAGGGGCAGGTGGACAGATGGTTTTGCCCTCCTTCATTTTTTGTCTGGGAAAAATCTGAAACAAGCTCTCCTTTCCCTCTGCCCAGACCCACCCCATCCATCAGTCTGACTCAGCACCAGGGTCAGGAGATGGAGCAGGTGCCTTGGGGCTCCTGGCTGAGCAGAGGGAGTTGCTGGGTTGGAGGGCACATCCGCTTGCTCACATGGGAGATGGGGCACTGGAAAGGTCTGGGGCTGAAGGGCTGCAAGTACTTTAGCAATATATACTGGAATTTTCTAAGAGAGGATATTTATGGGGAATAGAAACACAATGCAGGATCTTGTGTAACAGGAGCTAACCCACACACCCTCAGTCCCAGGTGGATTTGGTGGGCCATTAGGGAAAAAAGACCTGAGTGGCAGTGCCATCCCTGCATAGGTGAGTCCTCCTGATCTCTCCTTCGGTTTCTGCTGCAGGGATTGTGAAGTGTGACCCCAAACTTCCCGATGACGCTCCTTTCCCACCACCTCCTCCTCGACCCAAGAACATCATCTTTGATGATGAAGAAAAATCCAAGGTAAGGGCTCTGTGCAAGGAGAGGGACAGTAGGCATCATCTTCCTGCTCCAGTACCTTATGTCCCTCTGATGTTGGAGAGGCAAGGTCCCTGCTCCTTCAGAAAATGCATCATAGGAATGCTGAGGGGCTGTTCCAAAATCAGGACAAAGGAAACATCCAGAGGAGTGGGACATGTGGGTCTGTTTGACCTTTGGAGCACTTAGCTGCAGGATGGTGCAAAGGGTGAGGCACTGACATTGGCCCAAGCAGGTTTGGGGAGGTTTGCTGCTGTGAGCTCTCTAGACTTTGGAGTTATCGGGCCATGAGGTTTAAATCCCAGCCCCAGATGCTGCTGCTGTTATCTTTTCCCCACCCCCAGCACTGCAATCTGCTTATTGCCCAACCACTTATAGCCACCTGGACCCGTCCTGTGTTGTCTTTCCACCAGAATTGTGTCACCACTCAGGCAAACCTCTGCAGACTCAGTGCTGATACATTTAAGCAAGTATTGAGCTCCTCTGGTCTAGTTCTGCAGCAGGAGTGTGATGCCAGTTTGCTGCAAGGGATATAGTTTGCCTCCATGGGTCAGAGTCTGAAAATGAGGATTTGTAGATGGGCAGTGGGACTGTAGTGGGCAGTTCACTGGCTGTGGAGAGGAAGTGGGAGCTCTTTTTCTTCACCAGCAAAGAGGCATGTGAAGAAGTCCGAGTAGGAGTCCGCTACAATGCCGTGGCAATTCTTGCATAAACCAGGCTCTCTTCCTGTCTCAGTGCTGCTGCACTCCAGACTCTCCATGGTGGGTAATGGGCAGGCCGGAGCAGGTTTTGAATGCAGGGGATCTTCAGGAAAGACCTAGCTTGCATAACCAGAACTACAACAGGAAAAGGAAGGCCAGTTGTACTTCTCTCCCTGGTCTCTGATAGCCCACAGGCTCCAGTGGCTGGGCTTTCTAAATGGTTGGAGTTGTTCACTGCCTCTGCCAGATAGAGGTTTGGGATGGGGGAACTATTGGCTCTAGTGTTGCAAGAGTGACTCTGGCTGCCATCCCTCAGCTTGGGCTCAGAAGTACCTTCTCTTTTGCAGACACTGGCTCGCCTCCTGAAAAGTTCCCATCCTGAGGATCTCCGGGCTGCCAACAAGCTCATCAAGGAGATGGTTCAGGAGGTGTGACTGGGGAAGAAGGGAGCTGGGGGTCGTGGTCTGGGTGGTGATGGTTGGCACCAAAGGAGGACTGGCTTTGTGACCTCATGCAGGCATATGGAGCTTCTGCCCAAAATTTGGCTGCAGCAGCTGTGAAAGAGTCCTTGTGTGAGTTCTGCTATCCCCTGGCTACTTGGAGGAATGGCTCTGGGTGCATTTTGTGGCCCAAGCCCTGCTGCAGCACTAGATCTACAGCAATTCCATCCCTGTCTGGCATGTTCCTGCCCAGAGATGACCTGGAATTTTCTACTGGAGTGGGAGCTGTTTTGAGGGCAGTGTTGCTGGGCTTTAGTCCAGGGTGGTTAGCCGGCCTGGCCTTCCTCCTCTCCAAGTTAGGACATCCTTCCCCATGTGCTTCCCCTCCAGGACCAAAAGCGCATGGAGAAGATCTCCAAGAGGGTGAATGCCATTGAGGAGGTGAACAACAACGTGAAGCTGCTGACAGAGATGGTGACAAACTACAGCAAGGGGGAGACAACAGAAAGCAATGAGGACCTAATGAAGGTGAGGAAAGGCAATCCCAGAATCCTCCTTGGGCTTAGCAGAAATGAGTGACCCTTATCCCCTCATCCTCCTGCCTATTTTGCACACCCAGCTGAGCATCCTGCTGCTCAGGATGCTCACCTCATCACTGTTTCTCTGCTCCCCCAGGAGCTGTATCAGCGCTGTGAGCGCATGAGGCCCATGCTTTTCCGGCTCGCCAGTGACACAGAAGACAATGATGAAGCTCTAGGTAAACATATCTGACCTTTCTCATTCCTGCTGAGACTGCCCTGGAGGTGTCAGTGTACCCTGGTGCAGCCTGCAGCAACAGTGGTGAAAACGCTCTCTGCAGTGGTTTTGTTTGCAGCAACTTGGGCCTTGCTTGGGAGAAACAGACAGACTTGGGGTATAAAAGTTACTCTCGTCACTATTTTCACACTTATTTTCAGCGGAGATTCTGCAAGCCAATGACAATCTGACCCAGGTGATCAATCTCTACAAGCAGCTTGTACGGGGAGAAGAGATCAATGGGGAGACGGTGGCCAGTCCCCTTCGAGGTGAGGAGATCAAGGAATGGGGACAGGAAGGTCAAGCAGAGGGACCCTGTTGCTGGTTTCCTGCAGAGTAAGAGAGGACTGAGAGAAGTGGAAAGGGGAAACCTGCAAGGAGCTTAGAGTGGGGCTGGTGACATAAGGAAATGGCTTGTGGATGTGACTGGTGCATGAAGAAGGGGAACTGGAAGGGAGAGCAGGGGGTGTGAGGAAGGATGGGAGCTAGGCCTCCCCACATTGCATAAGGACTGGATAACGTTTTCAGATTCTTTTCTTTTTGCAGGCAGCACCTCAGCACTTCTAGATCTGTCTGGCCTGGAGCTTCCAGCAACGTGCCCTTCCTACCCAGCCTTGCCCACCCTTTCAGGTGGCTCAGCAGTCCCTGTGCCTGACCAAGCTGGCTCTGTCTCCTTGCTGGATGATGAACTCATGTCTTTAGGTGAGAAATCCAGAGCAAAAGCTCTTCATTCTTTGACTCTAGATAGTTCTTCTTTGGCAGGAACATGAATAAGAGAAAGCTCTGGTAGAAGTGAATAATGAAAGACAAAGAGGTTCCTTCATTTAGTGTGAGGGAGAGGAGGGAAGGACCTTGCTATGATTCTGAACTTCAGTCCCGTGGTGTTTTCCTGGCTAGTCAGAGAGAGCCTGTAGGGATGTGCCCACTGATTTGCTCTGGGTAAACTGACCTGGCAGGTAAATCAAGAGTGATGCAATGGCCATCCCCAGATGGGACCACAAGGGTGGGTCACCCCCAGTTCCTCATGTTTTCTGCTTGCTGTTGAAGTCGTGAGCTGACAACAGATGCATGGGACTTCCAGAACTGTTCACATGAAATCATGTAAGGTGCCAGTCCTAGAAGGTTCTAGAGTCCTCCTTTGCACAACAAAGTGTTTCCTAAGTACTTTTGAGTACAACAGCATCAAGTAGACAACATGGTCAGTCAGATTGGTCAGCTCAGTAGTAGTCATTTTTCTGCTGGTTGCAGTGAGAATTAAACTATAAATGAAGCTATCTGGACAGAAAAAAAAAGCCACTGTCACCCTCCTGGCTCTCCCCCATGCAAGGATGGGGGCCAGAGATGGAGACCACATTGGTGGTTCTGCCCTTCTGCTTCTGTGTCTTACTCAGGCCGTGTTTAATGCTCTTACTGATTTGGTAGGTAAGCTTCATGTTTTCTTATACTCCTGGCAGGCCTGAATGACCCAGCACCACATCCTGTCCAGGCCAGTGACAGCAGTGGCTGGAACAGCTTCCAGGTAATGTGGTGGGAGCTAGGGCTAGGGAGGGTGGTAAAAGCAACAGATGTAGGTAGGGAAACATGCCACGTCTGATGGTTGGTGCTGATACGCAGCCCTGCTTTGGGGCTCTCCTGTGTGCTCTTTTCACAGTCATCAGACAGCAATGAGCTCAGTATCACCCCTGTCATGGCAACACCACCAGTCAAAGCAGATGCTGGTGCATCCTCCCCCAAACCATCTCCTAGCAGCAGTGGCCTGGATGACCTGGACCTCCTGGGCAAGACACTGCTACAGCAGTCTTTGCCTCCAGAATCTCAACAAGTGCGATGGTAAGCACTTGGTAGTGCAGTCTCGCATCTCTTCCCATTGTTTCTATTTCTGGGGTGCTGGACAGCATTTCAGTGCCCTGTTTGACTCTTTGCTCTCTCTCCCCCTTGTAGGGAGAAGCAGCAGCCACCCCCTCGGCTCACCCTGAGGGATCTGCAGAACATGAGCAGCTCTGGCACCACAGCCCACAATCCTAGTGCTCCACCTGTGCTCCAGAGTATTTCCCCTAACCCCACGCTGCCTCTGACCTCAGAGCTGCCTGCCCCTGCTACACTTCCAAAAGCTGCCACCACACCAGCAGGAAGTACTGCAGTGCCACCACGGCCTCCTGCCACTGCGCTGCCCCAGGAGATCTTGCTGGCCAACATCACTGTGCCTCTGGAGTCAATCAAACCCAGTGAGCCAGGGAAAAAGAGGGGGGCAGGCGTGGGGGGATTAAACCCTGCACACATGGAAGGGAAGAATGTGAAGAAACTTCTTGCTTGTTGGATTTTGTGGAGGCTGAAGAGGAATGGTGTTTCTGTCACTTGTATAGAGTTAGGGTGATGGGGAAAGGTGCTGTCAGGCCAATTCCCTCCTGGCTGACTGCTGCCTGTCCGTGCCTTTCCCACAGGCAGCATCCTCCCTGTGACAGTGTATGATCAGCATGGCTTCCGTGTCCTCTTCCACTTTGCTAAGGATGCCCTGCCCGAGAGGCCTGATGTGCTTGTGGTGGTGATCTCTATGCTCAGCACGGCCCCGCAGCCCATCCGCAATATTGTCTTTCAGTCTGCCGTCCCCAAGGTAAGACAGCTGCTGGGGCTCAGGTCCCCAGACTGGGCCAAAGCATGATTCTACTTCTGCAGGAAAAACAGGGTGGATGGAGAGACCTCTGTGGGCATGGGAGCAAATTCTATTACCTTCAGATTAGCACAATGTTTTTCTCTTTGACTCGATAGCGGAAGCTTCCAAGTACAGGAGCAGGGCTTCTGGCTGCCAAGTCACTCTCAGGAATGTGGTCACTCTCTTCTCTTACTCTCTCCTCAGATAATGAAGGTGAAGCTACAGCCTCCCTCAGGCACAGAGCTGCCAGCGTTCAATCCCATTGTCCACCCCAGTGCCATCACCCAAGTCCTGCTGCTCGCTAACCCACAGAAGGTAACAGCATTGTCCCTGGGGCACGAGCAGAGGCTGGTCTTGGTACTTAGGCAAAGCCTCACTACCCTGTCCCTGTTCCCTCTACTCAGTAGCATCTCAGATGTGAATGGTTTGTGCCTCATGCCTTTCTTCCCCTTCTTCTGACTGCTTATCCTTTTTCTCCCATCTCCAGGAGAAAGTGAGGCTACGGTACAAACTGACCTTCACCATGGGAGAGCAAACCTACAATGAAATTGGGGATGTGGACCAGTTTCCCCCACCAGAATCCTGGGGAAACCTCTAGGGCCACATGTTGCCGGCACTACACTGCAGATTCCTTAGGAAGCCAACCCCGTGGNTGGCCGGGCAAGGGCCAGAGGGAGCATGCCTCAAGGAGGAGAGCAGAGATGCCAGGAGATGTTAATCTCACAGGACTAGAAGTGGAGTGGAAAGCTTCATGTGTGTGAACAGTTGCCTTCCCTGCTCTTCTGAAGATGGCACTCCCTCCCCAGTCTGTCCAGCTTCTCTTCTAACCCTGCTTTCCTGCTTTAGGTGCATAGGGGAACAAGCACGGGGAGCTTTAACAACCTCAGCCCAGGGCAAGGACTTGCAAAGGAAGATCCTTTTCCTTGTCTGCCCCCTGCACACTTCTCAGCCTTTCAGCTACTTTGTGCTCTATGGTGCTCTCTCTTGTCCCCCTTGCCCCCTCCTTAGAGCTGGGTGCCAGAGATTCCATCTGGTGGGATCACACTGGAGCTGATGAGGAACAGGGCTGAGCAGAGCCTAGGTATCTCTCCAGCACCAGAGAGCAGACAGCTGTCTTTGCTTTTGGGGGGGAGGGGTCAGGGGGAGTGATCATCACATATCTCTGTCCTAGCTGCTTACAGAGCTGTTGGTGAGAGGTGGGGCCTCAGAGGCTGGGAAGGGCTTGCTCTGTGCCTTCCCAGCCCCTTCAGCTGGCATTCTGAACCCCTACAGTAGGAAAGCCTACACCATTCTCACAGGCTTTATCTATCATAGCAAGCTTTGGGGACAGTGGCAAGAGAGGGCCACGCTGTGGGGGTTGAGTCTGCCTGCAGCCTCCTGCCAGACGGGAAGAGGAAGCAGCAGTGAGACTTCCTTTCCCCAGCTGGGCTGGAGAGCTTGTTGGGGCAGGGGGGTTTTCTCAGCTCTTCAGTGTCCTCTTGCAGAGGGGTGAGTGATGGGCTGGGAGTTAGGGGGAGATGGGAGCCCAGCCCATCACCACAAAGCTCTGCACTGGGACGCGGGGGGGTTCAGCTGTGCCTTGTGCACCTTTGCTGCAGCTGAGGGCGGGCCTGGCTCCCTGTGGCAGGGAGGGGGCTCGCCCCAGCCGCCCGATCACTGTGACATGAGCTGGGATCTGCAGGCACACAGGAGACCGAGGGTAGCACATCCCAAGCAATCCCCAGTCCCATGGCACTTAGGACCATGGGAGCTGCTTCCCATCCCTAAGCTGGTTTGGAGAGGGCCTGATCATAAAAAGCAGAGGCAAGCTGTGCTCTGCATTGGCTTGCCAGAGGTAGAAGGAAGCGTGTGTGAGATGGAGACGAGCAGGGTGCCTCGCACTCCTGGCTCAGGGCGGCAAAAGTGACGCCTCAGAGCTGGGCACAGCGGGCAGTAAAGGGGAGGGGGAAGCAAGGTGTTTATGCTGGGATTCTGCTATCTTACTTCCCTTTCCCATCTCTTCAGGGTTTTGTATGGGTTTTTTCTTTGCAGATCTTGTTTGGTTCTTGAATAGACTTGTATATATTTTCAGTGCAAAATTCTGTAAATGGAAGAAAACAAACAAACATTTAAAATGAGACGCCCGGCGCGAAGAATCTGCTGTATTTATGGGAAATAAAGAGTTCTTTCCTGATCTTGCTCCTCTGTCTTTTGACCCAAGGAATGCATTTTTCCCCTTAATTTCCCAGACCCCTGAGGAGCTTCTCTGCACCCTGCCCAGCTCACAACCTGCCTCTTCAGTCCTGTAGTTCATCCCTCAGTCACTCAGGCCCTTGCCACAGTGATTTCCCTGCTCCCATAAGCAGGGAGCAGGGATGGTGGAATTCCCCCAGCAGTTCTCAATTCCTTTTTTGAGAGCAGTCACTTCCAGGCTGTGAACTGGGTGCTGCCCACTTCCCTCGTGCCCCATGGAGAGGCAGTGGGCAGGAATTTGTGCCTGACAGCCCACGGGAAGCAGGGCTTGAGCTCGCTCCCATAGCCCACGACTGCAGCTTCAGCGCTGCTGGTAGCAGCACTTGGAAGCAGCTCCACGAGGCCGTTTTATCTCAGGAGTACAAAGGGGGATCTCCTCTGGCAAGCAGCAGCCCAGGGCTGGGAGCAGCTCTGATACTGCATATAAGGAATGGCCTAGCCACCCCTTGATGCAGCCAGTGAGGATCTGGGGGACCTTTGCTTCGTCTTTGCAACAGGTGCTTGAAGCAACTGCCTGTTAGGAGCACCCAGGGCTTGATGGTGGGAGATCAGATGTGCTCTGCCACAGGTTGAGAACAGCCTGGTGTTTTGGGCAGGGAAAGAATGGTGCTCTGTCACCCCATAACCACTTGAAAACAGCTGCCAGCACCGCTTTGCTATACAGTAACGGGAGACCTGACCCTTGCCAAGAAGCACAACCTAGCAGCCCTCAAATTTTTGCTCCTCCGGCTTCAGGGCACAGATGGAGTGGCCCTTCTGCCTCATTTTCCTTTGCTGCTTGCCTCTCCTGCCCACGAGCTGACCGCTTCTCATTTTGGCTTGGTTTGCTGCTTCCTTTGCTAGCCACGTAACCCTGCCAACAGCCACCTCTGCCCTCTCTTAGTGTGGGTGAAAAGTCCTATCTGCAAGTAGCCAGAAGTAAGGTGAGATATACATCTCATAGAGTCAACACCAAAAGTCGTGGTGGTGTGAAGTGGATGTTTTTCGACAAAAAGAGAAAAGAAAAAAAAAAGGATATGAGCTCTGGTGCAGCTCTGCAGAGAGCAAGCAACAGCTGAGACTGAGAACCGGGAGTTTGCGGTCCCCGTGCAACTGCGGGCGCTGCTGCCCCAGCTCGGAGGAGCTCGTCTGGCGGGGGGAGGGACCTTCCGAAGGCGCACGGCAGCCGCCGTTGGCCGCAGCTTTGTGGCGGCTCCGGAGAGCCTCAGCGACTGCACAGTGAGGGGTGCAGGGGTGGCTTTGCTGCCTGTGCTTTGCTGCTTTTGTCACAACAAGGCGGTATGTCGCAGGGGAAGAGGGTGGAGCTGCACCCGTGAGCACGGAGAGGTGCCTGAGGAGTGTTGGCAGAGTTGGGTGACCAGGTAGGGCAGGGTGTACATCAGGTGCCCCCTATGAGCCGCACAGCCGGCACGGGCGGCCCCGCGGCACAGCCGGTGGTGGGCACGGGAAGGAAGGGGAACCACCCCAGCTGAGACAGAGAGCAAGAGAGAGCGTGGGCCCTTCACTCGGGCTCGGCAGCGGCATGTGCTTGTCCTGCCTTGTTATGTGTATGCTGTAATAAAATTTCCCCTTTAAGGCTGGGCTGAAGTTATTTTTACTTGTGGGCTGGTGACAGGAACACAGAACGGAGCAATAGCTCTGAACTGTTCTTACCTGATCTGCGGTAGAGGGGCGGACGGAGGAGGAAGGAAGCTCAGAAAAGGAGAGGGAACGAGGGATCGGAGCTCAAGGGAGGGGAAAAGAAAGCAGGCAGGGCATCCCTAGGGAGGGACTAGGGAGGGGACCAGCTGGGGAAACTGAAAAAGAGGGAACGAGGGAGGGAAGAAGAGGAGTAAGGAGGGAGAGGTCCTCGGGAAAAGCAAAGTGGCTCCGCGGAGAAGAGGGGCTGCAGGCATCCGATGCCAAGCATTACCGAGGGGAGCTGAGCGGGTACAGCCAAGCAGAGCAGCTTTTGTGATCTCCTCCTGACTCTCAAGATGATGAAAAGACAGTTTAATCGAATGCGCCAGCAGCTGTCCCATCCCAACATCACCATCAGGTAAGGACTTCTCCACTACCTGTGCCGGAGGGAGGGGGATGTGGGTCCTGGAGGGCTTGCACTGGGGCTGGACTGACCTCCCAGTGCTGGTGGCCTGGGAAAAGGGGAAAGTGGGAGAAAAACTTTAGGGTTTAGAGCATCTTCAGCATAAGCTGAGGGGCTTTGTGAAGGCTGCATTGGTGCTGCTCAGCAGTAAATGATCCTCAAGCCCAGATACCTCTCCCAGGGCCCACATTCCTGCATTCACCAGGAAACAGGACTTTCCCAAGCTTGGCTTCGCCAGGATGTCAGGCAGTGGGGCAATGGGGAGGGATCTTCCAGCCACATGCCCCTGGCTGTGCAATGACCAGGAGGGTGATCAGGCTGGGACCTGCCCTCCCTCCTGTGCCCCACAGGAACCAAATGCCCTGCATAACTCTAGCCAGCCCCGCAGCGTGAGCCACCCAGAACGCCCTTTGAGGAGAGAACCAGCGGTCCTCGGATGGACCCATGCAGGACTTACAGCTTCACACAAAAGCCTCTGTCCCTGTTCTACCTCTGCCATTTCCTTCTTTTTCTCTTTGGCTTTCCAAAGCTATCCCCTTGCAAAACCCAGAACTGAAATTACAGGGCTGGGCCCTCTCTGCCCAGCCCCCTCACTCCCTTTCCTACTGCCACCTCTGCAGGTTCCCAGCACTGAGTGGCTAAGTGGGACCAAGCCTGTCCCCTGAACCACTGAGGTCCTTCAGCCAGCCCAGCAAATCAACCACAAGGAAGCAACTCCTATATGCTGGTGGCCTCTTGCTCTCCTTGCATTCCCTGGAAGGGAGCATGATGCCCCTTCCCATCCCTCTTCCCTCAAGATTTCTCATCTCCATGACAGATGCACCTCCCTTTTGCTTAATGTCAGGCAGGCAAGCCTCAAGCACCTTATGAAGTCCAAGAGCAAGCTCTTCACCTGCTGTAGAACCTCTCTCCTGTGGACCATGACCTCACATGATCTTGCTTGCCTTCAACCAAACCACCCATGTTTCCTGCAGCTCCACATCCTCGTCCCACATTGGCTTTGGCAGGCAGTGAAAAGAGAGAAATGTGAACTGGGGAAAAAGCAGATGGAAATCAAATGGGGCTCCTGGGACATAGCAATGATAGCAGGCTGTGAAGCAAGGCTTCCTCTATAGGAGGCATCAGGGAGGTTTTAGGGTCATGGTGGCTGCTGGGTTTTGAATTTGGTTTTGAGCAGAACCACAAAAAGCTGGGTTTGTGTAGGCGTTTCTGGAGGGGCTGGTGTTGGTCTTGGACCCCAGTTGGATCCCAAGGACACCCTTGCTCCCGCACCAGTGGCCCCACAGCTACTGACTACCCTGGCCTGCAAAGATGTGTGCCAGACTGCAGCATCACTGGCCTGGATTCACCTTCAGGGGAGAGATGGGGCAGTCAGAGGCAGTAAACATCCTGCTCCTGTTGTGGCCCTGCTAAGCACTCTGACTTCAAAAACACAGGTCACATCTGGACTTTCTGACTGAGGTGCACTGAACTGGAAACCCTGTCTTATGGGGTGTCCAGCAGCCAGGAAGGTTGGCTCCCTTGCCCTGCTCCTGCTGTTCTTGTCCTCCCAGGCTCGTTCTACCCATAGCCTTGTGTCTGCTGGTCCAGGCTATAGCCTGTGTCTCCTGCTCCCAGGAGCTCAAAGAGGGGCGGGTAGGATGCATAAGAACCTGCCTTCCCAAAGAAGCTGGGTGGAGGTCATCCTCATTCGCTTATGGTTCCTTCTCCTTCCTCTGCAGAGCCCAAGAAGCAACTGAGCTCCTGTCAGAAGATTTGCTGCAGGTGAGGTGTGGGCCGGAACAGCAGGCGTGTGTCTGCTTGCGCCTGGGCATGGGAACCTGCCCCGCTCCTGCCTGCCATTTGCCCTGCCAGCACGTCCAAGTCATGGGGCTGGGATCTGCCCGTGTGCCAGAGGGTGATTTCAGGACCATGGTGTTAAGGGATTGGCAGGCTCCTGCTACCAGGAAGGGCTTTCCCAGCTGCTCACAGAGGGATGAATCCTGACCAGGAGTTGTGCTCCCTTTTCACTGGACCAGATGGTCCGGGCTGTGGCAGGATGCTGGGCAGGTGTTGTGGTTTGACACTGGCCAAATGCCATGTACCCACGAAAGTTGCTCCCTCATCCTCCCCTGCCACAGCTGGGCAGAGGAGAGAAAAATGTAATGAAGGCTTCATGAGTTAAGGACCAGGAGAAAACACTCCAAGGGCAAAACAGGCTCGACTTATAGGTACAAAGTGAATTTATTGCTAAGAAAATCAGAGGAGGATAACGAGAAGTAAAATAAGCCCTTAAAACCACCTTTTCTTCCCCCAACCCTTCCCTCCTTCCCACTGACAGTGCAGGGGACAGGGTGTGGGGGTTTTTGTCAGTTCATCACCCGAGATCTTCTTCCGCTGCTGAGGGAGAGGAGTCCTTCCACTGCTCTGCTGCACCGTGGGGTCCCTCCCACGGGAGACATGAGTTCTCTGTGAGCTTCTCCAGCCTGGGTCCAAATCTCATGAGCAGCAGTCCTCCCAAAACTGCTGCAGCATGGGTCACTCTTCCACGAGGTGCAGTCCTCCAAGGACCAGCTGCTCCAGCCTGGAAGCAGGGGCCCTCTCTCCACCAGGTCTCCACTGGATCACAGCCTCCTCCAGGCATCCACCCGCTCTGGCGTGAGCACCTCCCCCATGGGCTGTGGGTGGATCTCTGTCCCCACATGGATCCCCACGGGCTGCAGGGGCAGAGCTGCTTCACCATGGTCTCACCATGGCCTGCAGAGGAATCTCAGTTCCAGTGCCCGGAGCACGTCCTCCCCTCCTTCTCCACTGACCTTGGTGTCTCCATGTTGTTTCCCTCACATGTTCTCACCTCCTTCTCTTCTCTGGCTAGGAAAAAACTGTGTGCCCACTTTGTTTTGATTTTCTTCTTAAATATGTTTTCACAGAGGCATTACCATCATCTCTAATCGGCCCAGGCTTGGCCAGCAGCATGTCCATCTTCAGAGCCATCAGGGATTGGCTCTGCCAGACATGGTGGAAGTTTCTGGCAGCTGCTCACAGAAGCCACCTCTGTGGCCCCTCCTGCTTCCAAAAACCAGCCCATGCAAAACCAACACAGCAGGCCATCCTCACCCAGAGCTGGGTAGTGGGGAAATGGCCTCGAGGTGCCCATGGTTGACAAAATGGCTTCCCCAGTCCCATCTTTCTGCCCCCAGATTGAGCAGAGGATTGAGCCAGCCAAGCGAGCAGCTCACAGTGTGTCCAAGAGGCTGCAAGCCTGCCTGCAGGGACAGTGTGGCTCCGAGATGGACAAGCGAGTGGTGAGAAAAATCTCCCCACTGCAGCCTGTGCTCACCCCAGCTCTGTCCCTTGCCAGCAACAGGGATGGCAGCCCCTTGCTTTGCCAGCTTTGCTGAAGGGTGGCCCAAAGCTATGCCAAGCCCAGGTCCCATTGTCAGCAGTGGCCTCCAGCATGTGCCTGGGATGAGCAGAGCAGGGCAACCCTCTCAACCATCACTAACTGGGGACACTCCTGAGAGACAGTGTCTTTGCACTGAATAACCCCCCAAAGCCCTTGCTGTCTATGTTCCTTCCCAAACCCCCATGAACTCTGGCACCCATGGTGCCCTGTGGTGAGGAGCACCACAGTGTGGCCAGGCACAGTGGTGTCACCACTTCTCTCCCAAATCCTTGGCTCTGTGCAGAAGAAGCTGCCCTTGATGGCTCTGTCCATGGCGATGGCTGAGAGCTTCAAGGAACTGGACACAGAGTCCAGCCTTGGGTAAGTACTGGTGGGAGAAAGCGCCAGGGTGACCCCAAAAGATGCCAGATCCTGGTAGTGACACTCTCTTGGCTCAGGGGCTGCCATGGCTCAAACCATGTCCCCAGAGCAAACACTGGTGTTGCACTGGGAGAAGGGACAGCCAGCACCTTCAGCCTTCAATTGCAGAGTAGGGCCAGGGGCTGGCTCAGGGTCCCACGTGGGTACAGGCACAGTGGGGATGTTGGGTCAGAGAGGGACATGGCTCCAGCCCACAGTCATTTCATCTCTGTTCCACACAGGAAAGCCCTGGAGATGGGTTGCTGCATACAGAGCTCACTGGCCAAAATCATGGCTGAGTTTGAGATTGCCCTGGAGCACTACGTCCTGCAGCCACTCAACAAGCTCAGTGAGGTAGTCCTGGCTGCTCTACTGGCTCCACTTTCCAATCTCACCACTCCTTCCATTGTCCCCAGGACTCCCCCACTCACTCTGGCCCTCTTTCCTTCAGGAGGAGCTCCCCACCATCCTGAAGCACAAGAAGACCCTCCAGAAGTTGATTTCTGACTGGAACACAATCAAGAGCCGGTATGGGGCACACTGCACCCCTGGGGGCCTAGGACATACAGAGCACAGCCCCCAGACGGGTTGGGGGAGAGAGGAGGATAATTGCCCTGGAGAGTCAATTTTCAATAGCTCTTCAGGAGAACCCAGCTAGCTCCTCTCTGTGGGTGCATCCTGCTCTGGGCTCAGATGCTGATTCCATAGCACCAGAGAGAAGGGCAGCTCTGCTACTAAAGGCAGCAAAGTGCCCTAGTGCTGCTTGGAACACTGAGATCACCTTGTTCCAACCCCTGCCATGCCAGATTTCTCTGGAAGTCTGCAGACCTGTTCTACCCAACATTCCTGGCACTGAGACCATAAATGCACCTCTTCTTTCCTACCCCAAAGGCTGAACCAAGCTGCCAAGAGTTCCAGTAACAGCACTGGAGCTGGTGCTGGTCCAGGGGCATCTTCTGCTGCCAACAAACTGGAGATCTTGAAGGAAGAAGAGGAAGAGGTGAAGAGGAAGGTGGAGCAGTGCAAGGTGAGATGGACACTTGCTCTCCCCTATGGATCAACTCCAGGGCTGCAGACGTGCTCCCCTCCACCAGTCTTATCTGAGGTGACCCCATGCTGAGATGGACTGCAGCCAGCCAGCATGTCCTGCTCTCTGAAAGCAAATGGGCCCCTCAAGCAGAAATAGGGAGATGGCCCAAGCCCAGGGAAGAAAAAGAGTAAAGGAATTCAAAGCGCAACCTGCTGCAGAGAGGAGGGTCCAGGGGCTAAATCAGGGAGCATATGGGGTCCCCTCAGGCTGGAAAACAGCTGAGCTAGGATCTGTCATGGGTGGCAGGGAAGTTTCCCACCAGCTTTCTCCACTTCTGTGTCTCTGAAAAGCCCAGCACCTCATCTGGCAGAGCTCATGAGCTCACTGGAGCTGAAGGTGCAGAGACCCCTTGTTCCTGAGCCACTTGTGCCAGGACTTTGATCATGGGGCAGGTTGCTGCCACTACCCAAACACAGCTAATGGAAGCAAGGAGAATGCCCTGCTGCACCCAGAGACCCTGTCTAGACCACTCACAGACCAGATGAAAGGGCTTCATGAAGGTGTCTCCTCTTCCTTGGGTGCCAGGGAGGGGATGGAAGATTGCTCTTCTTTGTGTCTCCCTTCCCAGGACGAGTACATGGCTGACCTCTACCATTTCTCCACCAAAGAGGACATCTACGCCAGCTACTTCATCAAAGTGAGTCCTCTGTCTCACTTCTCCTGTGTGTGACTGCAACATGTCTGAGCCCAGCCTTGCCCCCATCCACACCAAGTGCCCCCAGGCAGGGCAGGGGACAGATCAGAGCTGGCCTTGCTCCAGCCACTGCAGGTTAATGCCACCACTAGCACCAAGTGCAAACAAGCAGCTTGTCCTGATGATACCCCTCTCCAATTTGCCCTCTACCCCTTACTACAGACATAGTCCCATGGACCCCAGGTTGGCTCCCCTTGCAGCTCCCTCTTTGCCCTGTCTTCATGTGGGTGCAATGTCCTGGGAATGGGAACTTCTCTGAGAGGGGCTGGTGCCAACTGAATGCTGTTTGCCTGTCCTCTGTCTGGCAGCTATTGGAAATCCAAGCCCAGTACCACCGGCAGTCACTGGAATCTCTGGACTCAGCTCTAGCAGAGCTGAGGGAAAGCTACAGACAGACAGGTACCCTCTGGCTCTCCATGCAGCCTGGAAAGGGCTGCAGCGGAGCCCAGGGGATACAAGTGTGGCCAGCAAAGCTGGAAAAGGCTCATTTTCCCTCCCTACACCTGCTGCTGCCTACCATGCTGGGCTGGTAGGTTGGGGACCACAGCTTGACATGGGCTGGGGATGCTGCCTCTGCCTGTAGCCAGCCAAGTTCGCCTTGGAGAAGGATGTTGCCATGGCCAAATGCTGGATGGTCCCAGTGTCCACCATCCCTCCTGACATTTTCCTTCCTCTTCCAGAACCTTCCTTCACGACAGACACCCCGGTGGCAGGGTACTATGGTGTGTCCCTAGAGACACACCTCAAGAACTTGGGCCGGGAGATCGCGCTCCCCATCGAAGCCTGTGTCATGATGCTGTTGGCTTCCAGCATGAAGGAGGAGGTAGGGAGTTCTCCATACCCCCTCATCACCTTTCTCCCCCGAGATGCTCTCCTCCCAAACTCAAAATGCATCCCTTCCCACTTTATCCTATCCCCAGGGACTCTTCCGGCTGGCAGCAGGCGCCTCAGTGCTGAGGAAGCTGAAGAGCAGCTTGGCCAGCGGCTCCAATGCCCTGGAGGAGTTTTACTCAGACCCCCATGCTGTGGCTGGTGAGTGCCAGCAAGGCAGGGTGGGGGGACATGATTGGGCAGTCCCTGCCATCCCTCAGCTGCCATCAGCTCCACTGCTCCCCCTCTCCTCCCAGGTGCACTGAAGTCCTACCTGCGGGAGCTGCCCCAGCCTTTGATGACATTCGAACTCTATGACGAATGGGTCAAAGTGGCCAGGTGGGTCCAGGCACTGGGGTGGAAATCCCTGGCAGGTCTCAAAAAGCCCCCAGTCAACCCCTTCCATCCTTCCCGGCACTTGGAGCAGGGGTGCTCTGTCTCATTTGGGGAGATACGGACACAGAGCCTCCGTGGATGCCTGCCTTCGCTGCCCAGTAAAGCAGGACATCTTCATCTCCAGGGCTATGGCCTGCACGGGGCAGCCAACACTGGCCTTCCTCCTTGTCCACTGTGTCCCTCTCTGCCACAGGGAACAGGCCGAGCTCTCTGCTCCTCCTTCTCTCTTACAGCTTAAAGGACATTGACAGCCGCGTGCAGAGCCTGCGAGACATCTGCAGCCGCCTGCCCCAGGACAGCTACAACAATCTCAGGTGTTTTGTCAGAACAGGGCTTCTTCAGTCCCAAGCAACCACCAGGGGTAGCCATTTCCTCCTCCAACCCCTGCCTACTAAACCCCTGCCCTCCTTTCACCCCACAGGTATCTGATCAAGTTTTTAGCCAAGCTGGCTGAACACCAGGAGGTGAATAAAATGACCCCCAGCAACATTGCCATCGTGCTGGGCCCAAACCTGCTGTGGTCGCAGCAGAGCACAGGGTAAGGTCTGGTTTGAAGGGGTGGGAGGCAGCTCCCTAGCCCCAGCTGGGGTGCCCTGAAGGCAAATGCCATGGCAAAGGCTGATCCAGCAGCCTTCAGGCTGGTCTAAAGCACTTACACCTCTTCCATCCTCAAGTCCTGTCCCTTGTTCCCATGCTCCCCAGGTTGCATGTCCCTTCACCAAGCACACGTCCTCTTAGCCACTCTGCAAAGTAGTAGAGGAGGGGGCTGAGACCCAAAGCACTTGTGACATGGGTGGCTTTCAACACCACTGGCCTCCAACACCAAACCAGGGTTCCCAGGACAGGGAAAAAGGCCCATCACCCAAGTTGCCATAGCCCTTGGCTGGGCTGCCTTCCCTTCAGACCCTGACCCCTGTGGAATGAACAAAAACTCATTTGGGGTTAATACCCCCAAACCCTTTTTCTGATGCCTCCCCCACCCCTGTCTCTCAGAGACCCCATGCAACTGGACTTGGCCTCGGTCTCCTCCATCCAGGCTGTGGTGGAAGCCCTCATCCAGAACGTGGACACTCTCTTCCCTGGAGGTAGGGCCAGGGCTTCACTTGGTGGGCCGCAGCAGAGAGTGACAGGAAGAGGAAGGGAGAGGAACATTTCTCCATCTCCAGGAGGAGAGAAGCGGGAGGCTGCTCTGGCTCCCTGCTGTGGGGTCATTGCTCTGGGTGGCAAGTGCTTCCTCACAGGATGTCCTCCTTTCTCTTCACCCAGAGGTAGATTTTAATGTCTCGGGCATGTTCATGCCGCCCACAAACACCGGACTTTGCAAGGCTGCCCCAGTGGAAGAGCCAGCTCCTACGACCCCTCCAGCCACCACCCCCACCCTTTTGGATGGAGAGGCGTAAGTCTGATGGGAGCTAGAGACTCTGGCTGTCCCAGCTCCCCCCATGTCCTCCCTCCATCCCATCCCACGCCAGGGCCGTACCCTCACAGGTGGCTGCAAGGTGCCTCACAGCCAGGACCACCATGCCGAACCAAAGCCTGACTTGCCTCGTTCTCTGCACAGCACCTCCAGGGACCCCGAGGCCAGGTCCCAGCCGGCATCCCCAGCACTGCTCAGGCCATCTCCTGAAGCTGCAGGGCCACCAGCTCCAGTGATGACTGACAACACCACCCGCAAAGGTTAGGGTGCCCCAGATGCTTGGGAAATTACACTCCCCAATGCCACCTCCTGTGGTTTAGTCATTATCCTGCTACTATCCACACAAGTAGGCACTGGGGATGTCCTCATCACCAAATGAGGGGAAAAGCCTCTGGCCAAGGCAGCATGGCCAGGATCCAGCCAAGATGGGGCCGTGGGATTGACGAAGTATGTCCTCCAGTGTTGGGTTGAACACCTCCGGTAAAGAGGTGTCAAAGCTCGTGACCCTTTGTGAAGGAAAGAGGGAAAAGCCCCCAGAAAAGCTGGTGTGTGCTTGTGTCTTCTGGACAGGAGCTGTGCAAGGGGCAATTTGTCCGACCACCTGTCTGCAGACCCCTGCCTGACCCATGGCTAGCACTGCAGCCCCCTCTGCCCTTTGGAGAGACCCCAGTGGAGAGGAGCCCAGCCCACCTCAGCTTTCTTTCAGGCAAACGCCCAGCTCCGGCCCGACCTGCAATGCCACCACCGCCTGTGACACAGCCCCGGAGCACAGCTCCTGCCCAGGCAGCCAGCCCCAAAGCCCTGCCACGCCGGACAGCGCCCAGCCGAGCGCCCTCCATCCCACCGCCGCTCCCTCCGCAGCCAGCACCCCGCCACAGCCGAGATGCCCCAGCGTCCCCCAAGCCTTCCACTGGTGGGGCTGACACAGCGGCTGCCGTGGACTGTGTGCCAGGAACCACAGAGGAGGGGCAGCCACTGCCTGCAGGAGGAAGCCCCCTGGCCACATCGGCCCCAGAAGGACAGCCCACAGAGAACTGAACAGGGTGAGAGGCATGGAGGAATCACAGGCTGGGGAGATGGGATCTGGCACCTCTCTGGGACCCGGCAGACACTGTTGAAATGCCATAGTGGCCTGAGGGACAGCATCTCTCGGTCCTCCACCTTGTTCCCTTGGCGCACACCACCTGGCATGCTTTGCCTGCCTTCTCTCGCTCTCCTGTCTCGGTCTCTACCTCCCCACACTACCATGTCCCTGCCAGAGCCCAGCCACCAGATCCGTGCCCAGATCCCTGCCCAGATCCCCCACTGCAGGCCCAGACACTGCTTGCAGCTTTCGGGCCAGCACAGGCAGCTTGGCCCCATGGGGCCATTCGCGGATGCTCAGCCATGATCCCTGCTCCATTTTGCCTTAAAATGCATTGCCCCAGGAACACACAGATGGATATATATAAATAGATATAGATATAGATATATAGATGTATATATTTGGAGTGCATGTTCTATTAGGCTGAGGGTTGTTCGACCTGTAGAAATGGAGGCTCGGGGGTGCCCTGATCGCTCTCTACAACCCCCTGAAAGGAGGCCGTAGCCCCGTGGAGATCGACCTCTTCTCCCNCAGATGGATATATATAAATAGATATAGATATATAGATGCATATATTTGGAGTGCATGTTCTGTTAGGCTGAGGGAGCTAGGGTTGTTCGACCTGTAGAAATGGAGGCTCGGGGGTGCCCTGATCGCTTTCTACAACCCCCTGAAAGGAGGCCGTAGCCCCGTGGAGATCGACCTCTTCTCCCAGGCAACAAGAGGACACAGTCCCAACCTGTACCAGGGGAGGTTTAGGTGGGACATCAGGAGAGCTTTTTCATCACAGAAAGTGATTAGACATTGGAATGGGCTGCCCAGGGAGGTGCTGGAGTCACCGTCCGTGGAGGTGTTTAAGGAAAGACTGGATGTGGCACTTGCTGCCACGCTCTACTTGACATGGTTCGGTCTTAGACTGGATTCGATGATGTTGGAAGGCTTTTCCAGCCTAAGCGCTTCTGTTGATATTTTGCCAATATTTGAGAAGCTGGTGTCAAAGTCGCAGGCCGGTGTGAGCAGGGCACACTCGGCAGTCTGAAGTGCTGGAGGGTGCAGACCGGGGGCCGCAGCGGGGAGGGGAGGAGGCGGGAGCGCGGCCGGCGCCGAGGGCCGGCGGAGGCGCGGGGCCGGGCTGTAATGGCGACCGCGCTGCCACAGGCCCCGCCGGCCGGCAGGG
>VXBC01002315.1:343119-397833 GCA_013399945.1 Ploceus nigricollis
GGTGGGGTTCGCTGTCCGAGGTGAGGGCGAGGCGGTTCCCTGAGCGGCGGGACGAGCAGGGATGCCCTGGCACGTTCCTGCCAGCTCCCGTAGCAGGGCTGCCAGCGTCCCGCTTGCCTATCCCGTGGCGGGAGCCGGGGTGCTGAGCTTCCCGCGGCTACTTCTGTTCCTCCTCCTTCCCTCCCTGCAGGGACTGGCAGCCTCACAGCCGCAGTGGAAACGGCTTCGGGCCGCAAGGCGCTGGTGGTGGGGAAGCCCAACACGTACATGTTTGATTGCATCGTGGAGCGTTTCGGTGTTGACCCATCCCGCACCCTCATGGTGGGAGACCGTCTGGAGACAGACATCCTCTTCGGCAAGAACTGCGGCCTTGCCACCATTCTCACCCTGACAGGCGTTTCCCGCCTGGAAGAGGCGCAGGCCTACATGGCCAGCGACAGCGCTGCTGCCAAGGATCTGGTGCCCAATTACTATGTGGACAGTATTGCAGACTTGATACCAGGCCTGGATGAGTAACAGTTTGTACATGTGAGGGCAGAGGGGTCAGGTTCCCCATCCCAGATCTCCATCTGTTCCCATTTCTCTCTCACTGCCCTATTCCCTCAACTCCCGGTTTCTTCACATGCCAACATCCTTCTTTGGGGGCAAAATGGGAAGGGGATTGGCAGGAGGGGACAGGTTTCAAGTTGTCTCCTTTCTGCTGAGAGCTATCCATGATGGACAGAGTCCTTGTCTCCCTCACTGCCAGCTGCCAACATCTTTGGGAGAGAGCTGGAGGCCTTGAGGCTGCTGGGGCGGGGGGGGTCAAATCAGTGTCTGTGTGGCCTCTCCAGGGGTTCGAGACTGGCTGTTTTAGTGTTATTTTTCCCTTGGATAACCAGTGGCGGCCTTTTACTGCTGTCCTTTGACTTGTAACTCTTGACTTCTGAGCAGCATCCCTGCAGTCCTTGTGGTAACCCCCTCCTTGCCAGGGGATTGGCTGGCATTGTCACCTACCTGGTGTCTATCACTGCCAGGGCATGTGGAAGGAGTGTGCCAGACCTCTGGAATCATGAATGAGAGCATCTCTGCCTCCCATAAGTGAAAGAGAGCATTGCCTCATCTCTTCTCTCCCCTATTCCTTAGAGATGTTCCCCCCACTACCCCCCTGCCCCGACCCAGTTAATAACTGTGCCAGTGTCCATCTGAAGGACAGAAGTGACCGGTTTGAGGGTTTTTTTCCTGTGCCAAACAGACAAGCTGTGACTGTGCACAGTGGGTCTGCAGTTGTACCTTGTTTTCAAGCACCCTTTCTGAAGGGGCTTTTGAAGGACAGAGGCTCCTAGACCATGACAACACAGCACTAGTGAACTGTATGACTCTCCCTGGTTGCCCCTTCTCAGCTGGATTTTGTCATAGTACAGTGAGAGAAAAGTGCTGATGGGGGTCTGTGCTCCAGCTGCCAGTGTGCAGGTGAGATGGTGATGGTGTTGTCACTGCTGTGAATGTGTCACAGTCCTCAAAATCATTCCTTGCTGCTTTGTCTTTCTACGTTTTTTTTAATTTCTTGATCTAATTTATCAAACTTATTTATTGTTCAAATATTGTATTATTTGTATAAATTATGCTGACTGGTTGCACCAAGGGGACAGAAGGGAGTGCCTTTGGGCGTCCCTTATTGTCCATGTCCCATGTTGATGTTCTTACACTCACTGTGTCTCTGTATATAATAAAGTGTGAGCATAGGCTGGAAATGACCTCTTTTTTTTTCCACTCATGGTCCCATCAAGATGAAACTGCTCTAGGTATCTTTGAGCCCTCACAGGTGAGGACATGGCAGGACCTTTCCTCACTCCAGGGGGTGCTGCTGGGTAGACAAGACAGCTGGGTAGTCTGGTGGGTAGTGTCTTTGAGCTGCCCTTTGCTGGACCACTGGTGCCTCAGCACCGGGTGGAGGTGGCTGGCGGGGCTGTGGCGTGGGGCGCGGGGTCCAGCCAGGTCACTTGGAGCAGTGAGCAATGCAACCCTTGCCAGCTGCCTTTGCATTTCACAGCACGGGGGATTCATTGCTGGGGAACAGTGACCTCTTGTGCTGCACCTGAAGGCTGCCCTCTGCTAGCCAGGTGGACCCCAGTAATCTGTGTGGCCCTGCTGGGGTAGGGGTGAGATGTCACCTCTGTTACGTGCATAGAGTTTGCAGGGGGCTGAGAACAGCCCAGGCAAGATGTTGCTGTGACCCTTCTTGACTGTGCTATGCTTTAAGTGACAGGGAGGTGGCTGTCACCATACCCCTGGAGTGACCTTAACCATGCTATACTTTGCCATCTCCTGGATTTGTCTGTACTCCCAGCCCAGAGGTAAGAAAAGTTGGAAGTGACTCAAATGTACTTAGCCTCCATTCCCCATACAGGAACCAATCCTCCCCTTTGCCTGTCAGACCCCTTTAACTGCTGTTGATGGCAGCCAAGCATCGCATCTCCCGCTGGAGAGATCAGCATTTAGCATTCAATATGCTCTGTGTAAGGTAGTGCAGTGTCAGCTCACATGGCAGAATTGGATGCAACTTATTGTCCCTAGGATAGCTCCAGGTGCCGAGTGCCTTTTTTGTTTTTTTCTGTCCAAAATAAACTAGGAAAGAGCCTTCCAAAAGAAAAGAACATCCAAAGAGCTTTCTGAAGATTGCCTGTCATCTTAATCAGTCCCCTTTGTATATGCCCATTTCTCTCTTTTGTCTGTCCCATGTCCAATCAGGCCACCAGAGGACTGGTAGTCCCCTAATGAGTACTTGACCAACACTTGCATCATTAAGTAGAGCAAGATCGAGACCTGATGTGTCTGCTAACTTGGCTTGCCAGTCTAGAGATACCCAGACCCTGGATTATTTTTCAGAGCTCTCAGTTCTTGTATCAGGCTGAAATTTGAAGCACTGTTGTTTTGACTTAGGGGCCACAGCTGTAAATGCTCAGTACGGCTGAAAATTTCCCAGGCTGAGTTGGTTACATGTGGGTGTACAGAGGAGGCTGTGCACAGTGAGAACATTCCCAAGACATGCCCCTTTTTTCTAGGGTGCTTTGAGGGTGAATGCTTTTCTGCTCTGTTCTTTCCAGTTCTCCCAGACAGCAGATGGGATGCTGGAGGCTGTAGTCTCCCAGGCTGACACACTGGAAACAAAACAGGAAATCCAGTAGCTGGTCAGAGTGTTCCAGCCTGTGTTGGGGCCCTCTCCAAAGATACTTTGGAGTTTGTCCTTTGGATTCCAAATGGTGAGCCTGCAGAGTAGGTTTTTTTCATGTGACTGCTGCTGAAAACAGAGGTCAGCAGAGGTGATGGCTGATCCCTATCTCTTGTGACCATGTAGCTTCTTTTCATCTGGTGCATCTCTCCGTGAGGGCTTTGCTATGAAGCAGAGGTGGGCTTGGAGCAGAGGAGTTTATCTGTCCTTCCCTTGGTTCATCATGTAGGTGAGGACATTAGGCAGGGGTGACTTCTGTCCTGTATTCATCAGTGCAGCTGCTCCTGCTCCGAACGGAGATGGAGCAGCAGTGTAGGGTCCATCAGGTCTGCCAGGCGTTGGTTTTGTGTGGCTTCCCCCTGCTACTATTGCTCCTGCATGTAATGGATGTGCATGTGAGCAGATCTTGTTAGGAAACTAGACTGACAGCCCCCCTGGGGGTGATAAGCTCCCTGTCCAAGCCTGTCAGACATCCATTCAGCCACTGACAATAAGGGGTCTGTGATCCTCATGGGGTTCAGGCTTTGGTTCCCTCTGGGATAGGTCTGATAGGGCTGCAGATAACATCTGCTGTTTACACTGAAAAAAGCAATGGTTCTTGCCTAAGTCAGCTGATTTCTTCTTGTCTAACACAGCTTTTCTTCTTGGGTTGAGTGTTTAGGGAAGCAGTGCAGTTGCCAGGGAGGACAGGGCTGTGAAGTGTAGAGCTGTGGCAGCACACAGGAGGGTGGAGCAGATGGGATGCCCCACTTGGTGTAGTGTGGGTAAAGGCATTTATTTTCTCATCCTCAGAAAACTGCATTGCCCTTTCCTGCCGTGCAACAGAGACAACACCCAGACAGGTGGCAGTTGTTCCATTAGACCAGAAAACTCCTATCCTTCATCCATAAGTGCAGTTACTGTGGCAACCACTGGCTGGATGATGTCAGCTGCAACTTGCTGAGCATTGCCCGCTCTAGGCAAGGCTTCAGTCCCTTAGTCATCTTCGTGCCCCTTCTCTGGACTCTCTCCAATATGTCTCTGACTCTCTTGTACTAGGGAGCCCAGAACTGGACCCAGCACTGGACCCAGGTCCTTTTCTGCCACGCTGCTTTCCAGCTGGGTGGTGCCCACTATTTACTGGTCCCTGGGGTTATTGTTTCCCAGGTGAAGGACTTTGCACTTCTCCTCATTGAATTTTTTGAGGTTCCTGCCAGCCCATTTTCCCAGCCTATCAAGGTCACTCTGGATGGGACCACAACCCTCTGGCATGTCAGCTGCTCCTCGCAGTATTGTGTCACCAGCAAACTTGCTGAGGGTACACTCTACCTCATCTTACAGTTCATTAATGAAGATGCTAAACAGAATAAATACAACAATATTGACCCCTGGGGGACACCCCCAATTACAAGCCTCCAGCTAGACTTTATGCCACTGATCAGCATTCCTTAGGCCCAGATGTTCACACAGTTTCCTGTCCACTTCACTGTTACCTCAGCCAGCCCATACTTCCATTATCTTCTCTAGGGGAATTCTGTGGGAGGCAGGGCCAAAGGCCTTACTTAAATCAGGGTATATGTCCACCGGTTTCCCCTCATCAAGCAAGCCAGCCATTTCATCATGGAAGTTGGTCAAGTGACTGACATTTCAGGAAGAAAACAAATGGGCCCAAAGATATTAATCAGTGAGTAGATGCCTTTAACATGAGGAGCTAGAGATCATCCTGGCTGGGAAGTTGTTAATGTTCAGCCACATGACATGGTAATAGAACTGGGGCAGTTTGGAATTTTGTTGAGACTGGCAGGACAGAGGAGGTTTTTTTCATGGGAAAGTGCCTCCAGAGCCAAGGAAGGATCATGATCCTAGGAACTCGCTCGATACTTGCCCAACCTGATGTGAGAGTCCCCCTCTGCCAAGGCAGGCAGCTCTGGCGCCACCCTGTCCCGCAGCAGCTGGAGCAGGGAGGAGGAGGAGGAGGAGGAGGAGGAGAAGGTGAGGAGCAGCAGCCTGTTACTGCCTGCCCTAGTGAACCAACCAGCATTTACTCTTCCTCCAGCAGCAGTGTAGGTAGAGGTCCCTCCTCTGCAGCACAGCTTCCCTCTCCTCACTCTTTACTCAAGGCATTGTCCCATCCCCACCATAACATGGGTTTTCAGGTTCTCCTTTGCCATCTCTCTATCATTATCTTTTCTTTTTCCTTCCTTACTGCTGCCTCATTTGCTCTATGGACTCTGACACCAGAAAACTCACCAAGCATCCCAGGAGAATGACATCTAGGAACTGCTGCTGTTGTTGGACTCTGCCTGGGAATTGTTTGTGGATAATGCATTGGAAGTGCTGTTTTGGTGTTCCTTATACTCCCTGGGAGATGGTGAACTTGCTGAGGGAAATTAAAAACCCTTAAGGACTCCACCAGCTTTCAGAGTTGTACTGCTCTTTGTAGCTTCAGTACACCACTGCAGCAAAGCACTGTCAGCTCTGTAAGCCTCCAACATGGAGACAAGGGAGACGTGATGCCAGCAACATTCCCAGATCACAGGGCAGCTGCCTGTGACGATCCAGGTTGTTCTGCCCTGTGATTTAGCCTGCTGGATGTGCAGCTCCAGCAACTAGCAGTTTCCAGTCTGAATAGGATATTGCTGAGCACTGAGATGCTCTCTTCATGCGTTGTGGGTGAGAGAAACCTGTCCTTTTAATGGTTGTCCATCAGGTCACTCAAAAGTCCTGTGCCAGCCTTTCTGCCCTTGCTGAATATCTAGCCTGACTCCCACAGAAGCTGGACAGAAAGTGGTACCTGGGTAAAATTTATGGCAGGAATTGCTTTCATACTTGACCTGTTTCAAGCAAGATGAAACAACTCAGGTCTGTGTTTCTGTTTCCTCCAGGTACACTCCACTGTCGTACTACAGCTGCCTATGTGCAAGTTAGGTGGTTTATCCCTGCAGCATAGAAGCCAGAGGAAACTGAGTCTTTGTGGGCTGTAGATTAGAGATTTCCAACCTGCTGGGACAACATGATTGTGGCCCTGGCAAGGCTTCCTTCATGAAACAGAGATGTTCCTGACTTGGTGTCCTTCTCTGGCCTAGTGTTTGGAGGCTTTTGATTCCACTAGGTTTGGGCAGAGGCTGAGAGCGGCACAAAGCAGTGCCAGTCCCTATTTGTGCACTTGCCAAGGTTGGGGGTAGACATGTGAAGAATGGCAATATGCCACTGTTCAGCACGAGTACAACTAGAGGACCATGTCTCTGCCACAGTCTTGGTTACCTGGAAACTGACACAGCTCAGGAGACAGGGTGGCCATACTCCTCCAGTGGAGAGTGTAGGCTGTGTTTAGGTTGTTTCATGATGCTCACTACCTTGCAATTCATCACAGTCTCATTAGCTGCCTTCCCACAACAATTTCAGAGCTGAAAGGACCCATGTCATTGAGCAATCCCACACTGTGTTTGACTGCTGTTTGGCCATAAGCAACTTCCCTTGAGCCAATGTTGCTGGAAATCTGCCTGTTGGTTCAAGTTTTTGAGTTGCTTTCTTGTCAGTTATGTGTTGGGGCTGCCTGGTGTTAAGGATTCTCAAAAGAGCTTCCTGCAGAAGTATTCTTCCTCTTAGTCACTTGTCACTTGCTGATGACCCAGCAGCAGTAGAACAGTCCTTCTGGAGGAGCATATCTGATCCTCAGGTCAACCCAGGGATTGGTCATTGCAGGTAGCACACCATCCTGGCTGGCACACCCTTTAAGTCGCAGGATCTGAGGCAGACCTCATAGTACTGCTTGCTGATGCAATGAAAATCTCTGTCATTACTCCTTTGGGTGTGTTACAAGCTTTCCAGGACAGCATGTCCAGCAATGGGACACAAACAGCATCAGGAAAACCTGTCTGATTCCTGTAGTGACTTAGAAATAGATACATCTACCTGGAAAAGGAGTACATGAATTACCATGGGACTTCTTCTGGCAGCAAGCCTCCAAGCTCAGAACATGGAGCCATCCTGTCTAATACCCATAATTCCTCCTTTTTCCTGGCAATGTTCTGCAACACAGAGGAGTAAGATATCTGCAAAGGACCATCCTTATATGCTCCTTGTCTCTTGAACTTGGATGCTATGCCAGGTGCAATAAGTCAGTTTGACAACCCCGGTAAGGCATCAGTCTAGGGATCTCACCCTCCCATCCCCTGGACTATTGTTCTTTAGGCTGACAATAAATCCAGAAGTACGAGGCTCCTGTATTGTGTTCCCATTATGCTGGCTGGAGTTAATTGACACCAGATTTTTCTTCCATTTCATAATATTCACATGAAATGTTCTCTTTCCTTTTACCTTTCTGCTACCACTACCAGGGACTCCACTGCCTGGCTGTTCCTTGTATAACAGTGTGAGTTGTGCATCCCTGCCACCATCCAACACACCAAGACCAGGTGTTACCCTGTCCTTTAGCACACAGCTGGGTGATACCTAGAGGCCTCGGTGTGAGCATGGTAAGAGACAAAAATACAGCTGATTAGAAAGAAGTGCAGCTGAAATTGCTCTCCAGCAAGACCTCACTTTCACTGTTGCCTGAGCCTACTGTCTGTCTGTCTGTCTCAGTAGGAGGAAAAGAGTGGGAGGTTCCACATCAGCATTTCTCCATAGATCTGTAAATCCAACGCAAGCTGGTGCTGCAAAAACCGCAGTTATTTTCACATCAGTCTGATGCTCAGCAACAGGAATGCTTTCACGACAAGACAGGAGGCTCGCCAGGCAGGGGTGAGCAGCTGAAGGTTGGAGAGCAGAATGGGATGGTGTGGGGTGTCATCCCAGCCGATACGAGCAAGCTCACAAAAATATGGGTTGATAAATGGCAGCTGGTTGGGGAAAGAGTGTGAAATCCTGTCCCTTTGCACATTCAAATCTTGCATTCCTCTCAGTCATTCAACAAGACCCCTTCCCACGAGCTGAAAAGCTGGATTTATACCCACAGACACTTTTGGCTGTACTATGGGTGTCAGCTTCTTTTACTAGACATTGTTGACACTGCAGGGCCCTAACTACCGCTGGCTCCCTGGTGCAGCCAGCCACCCTGCAGCTGCAGCTCCCTACTCCAGAGCTGTTTCTCATCACAGCTCATTCTTACTTCAGCCCACAGCTCCGGCCGGCAGCAGCTTGGTCACGCAAGCGTCTCTGCTCAGGAGAGCTTGGTTGCTGGCAAGCACAAGGCTGTGTCCTGGAGAGCAAATGGCACACAATGTGGCCAACAGCCCTGCAGTCTGCATCCAAGTCACAGCTCTCTTTTGTGCATGCTTAATCAGCTCCTTCTGTGACGGGCATTTTCTGTCATACTTCCAGGGGACCATGCCCTCCACCAGAGCTCTATAGTTTAATTGCTACAGATGTATGCTCTCCAGTTTGCACATTATCCTCCTTTCAAAAGTTGACTTATGCAGTACTCTTCATCCCCTCCTGATGAACACCAGATACCCTGCTTGCTGCTTTACTCATTGCTCCATCAGCTGCATCACTACAAGAGTCTCATCTTCTATTTTTCAGAACCATAGCACATTGGTTTTGCCTTTCCAAGTCAAAGTGAAAAAGGATGTAATTGGTTCAGGCACTGCTGTAAACCCCTTAGCAGCAGTTTCAGGTACTTAGATCTCTATGAAAGGAGCAGGATGGGAGAAACATCCACAGCCATCTGCAATCCCTTCTGAGGGGTACAGCAATCCCAAATGCATGTGCAGTGCCCATTTCCAGACTCACATGGAGGGCAGTTATTGATCCAGTGGGTGAGCAGCCAGATTGCACAGAACAGTGCCCCTTCTCCTCTGCAGCTACACAGGGCTGGCCAGGCAGGGAGAAGGAGAGCACCTGGGACTGTGGTTGCAGGATGCTGGGAAGCTGCACGAATGCAAACTTGATGATGTAATGGCAGCCTTCACCTTCATCCCAACTCATTCACTGGTGCCCAGCAGGTTTGCCCTCGAGGGGTGATGTTTCAACAGGAGGAGGCCACAGACAGCCAGAGCAGGGCAGCTGCCACACCACTGAGGTTGCCACCACAGCATGCCCAGCTATCCCAGCCCTGGGAGAGCCAGGACTGTGGTCACAAGTGCCACAGGCACAGCCAGCAGTGAAGCTGGGCTTGGCACCCTGGTGCAATGCAGGGAGGGAGCTCACTGCACTTCCTCAGGCAGAGCTGAAACCTGCCAGTGCTTGTCCTGGTTGCAGATGGAGGAGGACAGGGACTTGGTCCACCTGCAGCCAGGGTGGTGTTGAGATGCCACCAGCAGTGGGAGCCAGGGGAGCAAGGTGTGGGTGAGAGGCAGGCTTTTGTCCAGGCACCCAGTTTTTCTGTGATAACAGCTGGTGTGCCAGCCCTCTGCAAAATGTACAGCCGAAATTGTTTTGGTGGGTTATGGGAGGGACCCAGAGACGTATGGTAATCCCCTAGGGATTAGGGAGGAGTTGCCTTGAGACTTCTCAGGATCCCTGTTCTCAAGACAAAACACTGCTTGCTCACCGACCATCCTCTCTCCCCCTGACCAGGCCAGCTCTGACTCTCTCTTGTGCTACGTGCTTAAGCCTGCATTCCCATCAGCACTGCTGGTGCTGCTGAGATCTGATCCATGGTATGACAGTGCTGGATGATTCTCTTTAGCAGATATCATGCTGTTTCTGGAATCATGCGTGCACAAACCAGAAGACTGAACAGCATTGCATTAAAGAGCGAAGTAGGAAACAAAAGCAGTGCATTTCGTGTTTCAGCCTCTTGGAAGGACCAAAGGGTATACTGTCTTTATAAATACTACAGAAAGCTAAAAAAGATGTATGAGCTCAGCTGTGAAATGTAATACATTTCTGCTTTCTGGCTTCTCCTGGGATTCACCCCTCCCTGCCCACTGCAGGTACCCATACTCTGGCACAGTTCTGGGGCTCTGCATGGCTGGGCTGAGTCACCTTCCTTGGGCACTCAGCACAGAGGGAGGCTTTGCAAACATATAGGGGTGTCATTCTACCTTTGGCAGGCCTGTGCCAGGCCAAAAAAACCCAAAGGACGCAAACCTTTCTGAACCATGTGTGGGTCTCCCCTGAAAAAGGGAGAGCACATGCCCAGCAAAATAGGCCATCCCATCTCCAGCAGCTCTCACCCCCTGCCTAGAGAGTGCTCGTGGCACATTATTTGCCAAGAGCCTGCCTTTCTCAGAAAGTGTCCAGTCTTCCCATGAGAGTATCACTCAGAGCCAACAGCTCCCCTCCTGCCTGAGAGAGGGACGGTCAGCTGACAGCATGGCCAAGCATATTCCCACTTCTGTATGGGAATAGCAGTGCAGAGCCCAGCAGCTCAGTTTCACCCTGACAGGTAAAACCATCAGTCTCCTAAGTGAGCTTAAGATGCAGCCAAACCTTTCTGCAGTGGGAAAGCAAGTTTCACAAAGGGGAAATGGCAACTTGATGAGGAGCTGGTTAGCATCCAGGGTCAGTCCTTGAGACTGTTCCCCAAGCAGCAGCAGCACATCAGCCTTGGTCAGTCATGTTCTTCACTTCACTCACATTGCATGCTTTCAAGAGGTTGAGCCCAGCATCTCTGAGGCTGACCTGACCAAACCTCATCAACCCTGTGATTCCCAAGAATGGGTATGTATGTGGAGGGGTTGGGTTTTCTCTGTCAGGGCTGCTCTGAGCAGAACCAAGGATAAGGAGATGGGAATGCAGCAGCAGCAGCAGAGGCCCTGCATGAACCCCATCTCCCACCCAACCCATGAGACACATCACAAGGATGGTTCAGGCTACACAGAGCTTGTAGCAAGGCTCAGCTGTGGGTCATTTTGCCAGAGAGATTTCCAGAAAGTGCCAGGTGCTGACTGTGGTTTCTCTGCCTTGTGTGGGGTCTGTGCAGGGGTGGTGGAAGGAAAAGAGTGGATAGTGATGAAGCAATGGTGAGCTCAATGATGAGCATGAAGGAAGGCCAACTGAGACACCCTGAGAAACAAAGCAAGTAATAAAATCCCAGAGAAAAACAGCACTCCGCACCCAGCCGGGCCCTCTCCTGGAGCTGCCAAAAAGGCATCCTTGGCTCACAGGTAAGCAGTCATAAAATGCAGGGAGAGACTTCCCAGGGAGGGAAGGTTTTACCTGTCTAGCAAGTTCATGGGTACCCTCGCCAACAAGCAGGGAGTGTTGAGCATGGCGGGCACACGGCAGGAGGAGGAGAGGAGGAAACAGAGCCCTGTTTCCTCTGTGGCACCCAAGCAAAGAGACTGGCTGGGCCTTTCTGAGAGGGGACCAGGCCCCGGGGAAGGTGGGGTGAGAGCCTGTGCCAGGTGGCTGGGTTGGCAGCTTGGGAAGACTGATTTTGACAGGCTGATTGTATTTTTGACCACCCTCCTCAGACCCAAACCTTCATGGCTGGTCAAGCAGTTCTGTCTACTCGTAGGGCTGTCCCTCAGCAGCCCGGCCCCACCAGACCTGATGGGTCCTTCTCCCAGCCACTTCTCTCCCTCCACCGCTCATCCCTGCTCACTCATCCCTGCTCGTGGGCACAGGTCCTCATGGACTTGCTCAGCAGGTAAAACATCCCTTGCCCACAAAGCTGAGCTTGCACCCGCAGGGCAGATGAATAAAGCACCACATGGGGCAAATCCCTGCTCTGCTCTTTGCTGTTTCTCCTTCCCCTTCCCCCAAATAAACAGAACACCAGAAAGACAGACAAATGCCTTTGTTTTCCAGGGAAGGACTGTCAGAACGGCACGCCTCACTGCATCTTGTTAGGGGTTAGATAAGTCCCCAAGAGCCATGGGGAGCTCTGTCACACAGCACAAGTCCTTGCTGACAGTACTATTGTTAAGAAGGGGTGCATTTTGGGAGGGCTGGGGCTTTTGCCCCCTACTTGTTTCTCTCCAAGAAAGTCACGGCTCATGCCTGCTTGCCCAGGGAGACTTCCCTCCCTGACAGCTCTTATCCTGAACAGACAGCAGATTGGCAGTCACCTGTGGGAATCCAGGGCATCCCTCTGGCTGCCCTGGAAGGTCTGGGACCCTGGCAGGGGGTCAGGAACCCCCGTGTACAGAGCCCTGAGAGACACTGTCTCTGATNTAACCTCGGAATCATCTAAACATCACAGATTCCTACAGTCACCAAGGGGTGTGGAGGCTGGCCCCCATTTCTGGACCTCTCCATATGCCCCTGGTCCAGCAGGCACTTCACGGGGTGCCAAAACTGAGCTCTAAAGAAGTTGCCTTCTTTCGGGGCTGCCCAGCACCAAGTTCACAGTGCTCCAACCCGACATCTGCACCCAGCAGTGGCCCTTGGATTGCTCCTGCCAGCAGCAATCTCTCTCTGCTCCCAGCAGAGCCAGTGAAACAAGTTCTAGGTGCTCACCCTGCCTGGTATAGGGGATGCCTTGCCCAGAGCTTGCCTTAGGGCTAGGTCCTGCAAAGGTCCTGTCCCACTCGGAGCAAGGTTACACAACAGCAGACCCTGTAGAGACAAAGCTTTCCCTATTAAGGCTACCTCCTCATCATGGGCTTGACCTGGGCACTTCTCTCATCTCCCATCTTCCCTTTAAATGGGAGGAGGTGGATTATATTACAAATTGAACCTGCCTGACTAAATATAGCCCGTGCAGAGACCAGGAGAATCCCCCTGGTTTTCCCCTGTTTGCTTTGGTGGGAATGGAAATAATGAATCCCAGCTGTTGCCTGCTTGTGGCGCAAATGCCTGAGGACCTGGAGGCCAGTATCTCTCAGATGTCCATGGTTTTTGAAGGTAATCCACCCTGTACAGGGAAACTTTTAGATGGTGCAGTGGCCCTTGGCTTCATGGCGTATCTGGTGAACCTGCTGTGGGCTGTGGACAGCATGGACATGCCTCACAGACTAGCTGCCTATGGGGAAGGGAGGTATATCCAAAAATACTTGGCTGGCTGATGGACCCTCCCTTACCTTCTTTGCTGAGTGAGAAGAGCAGGCTTCACGCTCATGAAAGCATGAAGCCACCAAAGCACCGGCGTGTGGGTGCTGCAAGTGAACATCCACCCCTCTTCCCCCAGGTTCCCACTGTGACAAGGTGAATCAGAAGCTGATATTACATCTCATCAGCCCCTTGCTCAATCTGTGATCCTACTCTCTACCAAAACATCTCTCAAACAGCAGCCCACAGCCTAAATATGCTTCATAAAATCCTCAAAACTGTCCCACAGAAAAGCCCCCCACCTAAGCACATGGTTGGGCAGTTGGCTGGCATGTCAAGATTTATCCCTCCAGCAAAAGTCAGGAGTTTGTCAGTGCTTGGCCTCCATGTCCATCACAACAAGAGCAAGACTACAATCCTGTAGAACAAAGTCATGTTGTTCATTTTGGTGCTAAGTGCACCAACATGCTTCCCACCCTTCTCACAAGTCACCCACTTCTACTGGGACATGAGCTGGTCCTTGGCCTTCTTCTGGAAAAATGACCCGATCTTTGTTTGTGAAAGGAGCTTCTGCCCAGGAACACAGGGCAGAAGAGAGGGAGAGTATGTCTGTGCTGCCAGTGCTGGGGGTGTGTGAGCTCGTGCTCCTGACAAAATTACCTGCATTACCACCCCACCAGCTGCTGCTGTGAACCTGCCCCAGCTCAGGATCTCTAGGAGGGAACCAAGGAGATCCCCAGTGTGGATCCTATCTTTTGCATGAGGTGTGGACAGTTGACACCTGGACTGGATTGAGCACCAAAGGTCAGCTCTTCCCAGGTGCTGCAGGCTGGCAAAGCCCAGCTTGGGTGTTGGTGGGCTGCTTCAGCACCTGCTCTCTGCCCAGGCTGCAAAGGAAGCTGAAGAAGCCAGAGGTGAGGGAGAGCAGGCCCTTGTGTGGGACGTGATGATTTGGGTGGATGTTCTTGGTGGCAGCAGCAGAGATGGCTCTGCAAAGGGCTTCTTTGGAAGGATCCACTTGCAAAGACTCCCAAAAGAGCAACACAGCCTCACCACAGCAGTGATGTGTGTGTGCCCACTAGCCTCAAGCGTGTCTGGACCCCCTTGCAAGGGAGTGGGAACCAGCAGCATGGCAGAGAATGACACATCCCAGTGCTTTCCACAGCCTCCAAATTGTGATAGCATCAGAAAGCACCCTGCACTTTCTCCCCCCCAACAGTGTAAGCCTCAGGGAAATGAGAGTGCCAAGCCCTGCTGAAACATCCTCCCATTTCAGCAGCTGATCCTGGCAGATAACAGACAGCTTACCAGAGTAATTGTTCCAGCTGGCCCTAGGGTGACAGGCAGCAGCTGCCTAACAGAGCTCACTGACACCTAAATGTTTGGGGCTCCAAGTGAAGGATGGCACATGTTACTGAGACCCTCAAGGGCATTTTGGGGGACTCAGGGTCCCCAGTAAAGCTGTGGAGGAGAGGTGCAGGCTGCACCAGCTCTGTCCCTGCCAGAAGGATGCATCCATCTTGGGGAATGATGAGCTGTGCCACCCACAGGACCTCCAGGGAGAGCAGCTGCACGTCTGCCCAATGCAATTGTGTTTTCTCCAGCCATTGCTGTCTGGTGGGGCCCCATTCCCCTTTGGAAAGGCCAAGTTGGTCTTTTGCCTGCCTTGGCTTCTCTTCAGCTGTGTTGATGCCTTGTGGTCCCATGTGCTTTGGAGGCTCTCCAAGCACGAGATGTGCCCCTAATACCGGCTCGTGGGCTGGCTGCAGATGAATGCGTTTGCCAAAGCAGATGCAATGGCCCAAGCAGGGTGTGTCTCAGGGAGTAAAATCTGATGTGCTCAGGCTCCCTGCTGGTCTCAACTCCTGAGCATCTCTCTTGCTGTTTCTGACATGTGTGGAGACTAACATCACAGCCCACACCCTAGGTACCACTTCCCATACACATAAAAAAAATACCAAACAGGTGTTTTCAGGCTTCTTGTCATTCCTGGCAGCAAAGCCTGCTCACAGCAACCCTTTTCTTCGGGATTATCATTCCACACTGGTTTTTACACACATTGCTTGCTGAAAAATGGCATGCAGCTGAGTTTCGGTCTCAAGGGTGTTGGAGGAGGACGTGCCTGTGTTCCATGAACATACTTCTCTTGAGCACTGTTTGTTGGAAGACCTGAAACCAGCACCTGGGTTGCTGCAACATGTTCAAACACAGCATCCACTCACAATTTGCATATTAAGTACAGCAAACAAACTTCTGCCCGGCGCATCTCAAAAGTCACTTTAACAAAAGACAAAAAATGAGACAGCGAGTATGCCTCAGCTAGTTGTTTCCAGGCTTGAATTAGGCTCAGTAAATGGCAAGTTTCTAAGGCACCTCAAGGACACCAATTTGGGTATTGCAGCAGTGCAGAGCCAGTGGCCACATCAGGCAATAGCCGGCAGCTCTCCTGCTCCGGCACACCTGTGATGAAACATCTGACTCTCATGCATGGAGCTACATTTCCTTGCCCTTGAACTTCCAGCACTAATGAGCAGCACAGGAATAATTCTTGGCATCATATTTTAGCACAATTATACCTTTCAGTCCTGCAGCGGTGGTGCGGGGCTTATGTTGCAGGCCCTCTGGAAGTCATTAGCCAACATCCAGACAAGCAGGGGCAATGTTTTCCTCTCCACAGTCAGCATTTGCTGAGCTGGTGGCCCTGCTTTCAAAATTTGTCATTTCTTATAGGTTAGGTTTGAAGCCTTGCCTTCAGTGCCTGCACAACCTGAACAACACATGCTGCACCCCAACTCATTTTCACTTCTATCTTTACCTTTCCTTCTGTTTCTTTGACTTGATTTATTTAAAGAAAATTGGAAATTCATGCCACCGGTCAGAAGTTGATTTTGCACTTTTTTTAAATAAGAAAAATATTATCGGTTTCAAAGTCAGAGTTGTATGAGGTCCCTAATTGTGCTTTGTTTACAACAGAACTTAAGACTTGTTCCATTTACTGTCCAGCTCTCCCTAGTTTGCTGTTCTCCTCCGGCTCAGCAGCAATTGCCAGACTTTGCTTAACCTGTGTTTGTAGCTCTTGGAAATACTCTACAGCAACCCCCTGGTCCAGGCTATGTCATTGTGAGCAACCTCTCTGTGTCAAAACCAAGAACGTGCTTTCCTGAAGCATTCCTCCTTGACTTGCCTTTGCTGTGCTGCCCAGGGCCAAGCACCCTTAAACTGAAGAGCAGATGGCCTGGAGCCTTCCCGACCAGTCACTGCCTGGATGGGATTAAAGATCTGCTAACGCCGGTGCTCCAGCCTCAAAGTCAGGATCCTTCACGTCCAAGGTCACCAAAGGCTTTTTTGCTGTGCTGTCAGTATTTCCAGCATGGTCAGGTGAGGAGTCCTGCTGCCTGTCACCCCAGCAGACAGAGGAGTTAACCCTCATCAGTGGGTGTCTCCTGGCTGATCTCACATGCCAGAAGAGCACTTGAACAGCTTGGGCCAACCACCTCTGTGGGCTAACACAGGCTGATCCATGTTGCCCATGGCCACGACCCAGCACTGAGCTCCCTCCTTGCCTCCCCGGCCAGAGTGCTGTGTCCATTCCACAGGCACAGGGATACCACCCCACTGGCAGACCAGGAGCACTCCCTTCCCCATCAAGCGCTGCAAAGACCGCAGACTTTGCACCCCAAAAGGCAAGATGGAGCCAGTGAGCAGCCAGAGGTGCAGGGGAGGAGGTGGGGAGCATGGATTTGGGAACCTCTTGGGATGCACTTAGAGGTGTGTCTAACACATCCCAGCATCATTAGTGCAAGGAGTCATTCCTGCTTCCCAAGCTGTAACATCAGGCTCACCCAGATAAATCACTTGTCCAGGTACGCTTTGATAACATTTGCAGGATTATCTTCACCACTTGGGAACATATTTCCATACTGATTTAATGAAAGCAGAGATTCTGGAGTCAGCAGGAGTTGGAGCCTCACAGACGGCTCCTAATCCAGGAAATTGGATGTGGTTGGAAATGTTTCAGCAGTCAAAGCTTGGGAGATCCTGCTGTGGCTCATTCCTGACGTGAGGCTCTGTGTCCGCAACATAATAAATCTGAGTTTAGCACACCTAATTCTTAGTTTAAAATACCACAGGCCACATAACACGAAGTACAAAGGCTCTCTCCCAGTGGAAAGGTGTTGCAAATCACTGCAAGAGTAACTGCAGCCAAAACAGGCTTTTGCCAGCTAAAGAGCACAGTGTACAGGCGGGCTTTGGTCCACAGGCTTCTCAGCCAGGCCCTTTCCCATTCCTCCCAGGTCATCACTCAGGACACCCCATCTATTGCTGCATCCCTCACAAGAAGATCTGGGGCAGATCTTCCCTCTTTTGCTTCAGACACTTGCCTGGCTGGGCTTCTCCTTTGGCAGCTGCCAAACCACCTTGTTTAGAGCCACCCCTCGGCTCGGCCCAGTGTTCCAACTCAGCCCCACAGCTTGCACTAGCTGGACTCCAGCCCTCAGACCGCAGGAGCAGTCCGGGTATGTTGAGGCATACCAGTGCCTATCAGCTAGACCAGAAGGCAGGCTCTAAATCAAAGCTACTCGCAGTGATGAAACTCTCTCTTAGCAATCGTGTTTCCCTCTTCAGCCTAAGGTGTATTACAGCTTGGAGGTTGGGAGGTGTGAGGATGTCCATGAGGGAGGCTGTGATCTCGAGAAAACGTGCCATCTCAGCATAGAGAGATCAGCCTGGGCTCTTTGAGTGCCAAGGAGAGTATAGGAAGAAGGCTGAGGCCCTGAGAGAAGAGCCACAATGAGCACCATGAGCAGCCCTAGGGACACACAGTGATGTCTGGCCCCCTGTATGGGAATGTTGGATCACAGCCAGCACTGGGGGATGGGTTCAGGCCCCAAAGGCATTAAAAGCTCGAGGACTGTTGGGATTGCTCACAAAGGCAGTTTGCACTTTCCAAGGAGGAGTGAGCAGATTGTGCAAGGAAAGGCTATTGAGAGGTTAGCAAGCTGCTCCCAGGAGGCAGGTGACTGAAGCATAGGCCACACTGGAGGTGCCCACGGTCAGGACTTGAGTGGGGTGCCTACACCTAGCATAGTACATGCTTGGTGGGGTGTTTGCTGTGATGCCTGGGCTTGGATATCTATGTTGTCTGTTAATTTGGTCTGTCCCTGTCATGACAGCTGGCTCTTCTACTCTCCCTTTTCCTGGCCCCGTCCTGTCCAGGACACAACCCCAGTTTGCAGAAAGCAGGTGCAGATGCAAACACCACCTGCCTCACCCTGATAACCAGAGGTGAGGCACTGCTGAAGTCATATCCCACAGTCATTACTCCTCTCTCCACACTCATGGCTCCCTCTGGCCAAGAGTTTGGCATGAACAAGAGCGCTGTTTGAAGCAACAGCATCACATCCACTCACTCCCTTTGGACTGAGCAAAGAAGACCTTTGCTCCCCAAGTTAAGTGCAGACCAGTGACTCTCCCTCTAATACAAAGCTAGGATTTAAAATGTTATGCAGGAGAGCTCTTCTGGTGAGGAGAGGCAGAAATGGTGGAGGAGAAGAGCCCTGTCCCAGTGTAGAGTTCCCACACAAGCCCATAACACCGAAGTCTGTTGTGATCTGTCCTCATCTTCCTCATCTGCATCCTTTGCAGATCAAATGGGCTGCTAAACTGCTGGCACATCCCCTGGCTGGCCAGCTGCACACTGATAAGGAAGGAGGTGACAGGCGGTGAAGATTGCCAGCTCTAGCCAGTCTGGCTCTACCCTTCTCATCCCACAGTGGCTCTTCCTACACCACATTGCTCCTGAAAATCACAGGCAAGCACCTCTGTGTCTCCAGTGTGGTGGAGTAGGTGTCAGTACACCTGGGGACACCATCCCTGCCTGGTGTGACACCAGGGTGAGCAGGGACCTTTCCTCCCCTCACTTCAGCCATCCCTTGTGAGGATGCTGATTCTGGAGCTTTAGAGTTTGTCATCTCATCATGATGTCTCCAACAGACAGACAGATGTGAAGGCAGATGTGACATTGTCCTGATGGTGGTGGCCCATGGCCTGAAGGCGATAGACACCCCATGGCCCCCTTGCCTGTGGTTTTAGCCTGTTGTGCTAATGCCATTTAATTCAAGGTTTCATGAAAGTCAGTAGAGACACCTGGACTTCTGTCAGACAAATACAGGCTGCCTGAGGTAGAATCAAGCCTGAAACCTGAATTTCCTTGATGTGAATAGCTCTTTAAGCACCTTTTCTGGAATGGCAGCCCCTCCTTCATTATCATCTCTTAGCCATTAGCTGGTCTCTAATCTCCCCGGCAGCATTTGGAGGAAGGTCCCCTGACAGACATAACTTAAGGACCTGGTGGCTGCTAAGGCTTGGTCACAGTGCCTAGCTGCCAGAAATGCTGCAGAAAACACAGAACCTACCCCATAGCTTTTAAAAGGCCCCCTCCACCTCCCTCTCCAAGAGAGCAAATATTTACACATTTCCCTTCCCCATCCAACAGTCCCTACCAGTCCAGCCCCCTAGACCATGGCTCCAGCAGCAGCTCAGGTACTTGGAGAGATGCCTGGGGTTTAGTCTCACAAAACCTTGGATTTGAAAGGAATTGATTTAATAACACACACATCCCAAGTAGAGGGAGACTGACTCTATTTACTTCTTCTCCTCCTCATATGGAGCACTTCTTGTCCTGCATCACATGATCCCTTGATCAGGCTCAAGACTGAACCCCGAGGTAAGTCACCAGAAGGAGAAAGGGGGAGCAGGCATGTCAGAGTAGAGAAAACCACTTTGGCCTACTCTTGTCCTCTTGTGTCGTGGAGTGATCAGCAACCTGGCCGAAGTCTGGAGCCTGTTTCTGCCCTCTCCAACGGGCAGGCAAGAGGGTCTCCCTGCTAGCTCTGCTGGCATTGATGGCATCAACTGGAAATACTCAGTAGTGCCATCT
Source organism: Ploceus nigricollis (assembly GCA_013399945.1). Lineage (NCBI taxonomy): Eukaryota > Metazoa > Chordata > Aves > Passeriformes > Ploceidae > Ploceus > Ploceus nigricollis. Next base: position 363,135 of record VXBC01002315.1, read on the forward strand.
TCAGGGGTCATACTGGAGGGGGGTAACAGGGCTGGAAACTCTCACGTCCTCAGCAGAGAGGGAACTGATGGGCCTCACAGTCATGGAAGAAAAAATTGTTTCAGAGAGTTTCAGTTCTGGGCCTCTTAAGGAAATCACAGAGCGTCTTGTGATTTAGAGACAAATATGCAACACAAGGAGAGCTCTAAGCCACAGGCTTGGCTCACTGCCTGAATTTTTCCCTCCTCTTTCAGTGTAATTACAGTTGAGCCATGTAGTAATTGGGTAACATTTTCCAAAGGAATCCTTTCACCCAGTGAATCATACTTGCCACAAAGAGAACACAGAGGCAGATAAAAGACATATAGATCCTATGGCTTATTGTGACAGAAGCATTTTGCCCCCACCCCCTTCTTCCTCAGGCTCCTAGCTGTGTTCAGGGTAGAAACAAGAGCCAGGCACAGAGCTTTTCCAGATAATTTCTTCCCAACTTTCCAAGGCGGCTTCCTCCTGGCTTACTCTGCCCTGCAGGAAAGATGAACTGTACAGTTCTGAAGGTGCCTATGGGCTCTGTAGAAAAAGGACTGTTTTCCCTCCTTTGGTTTCCATACCTACAAAAGTGGGTGGTAAAGGCTGGGTCAGCAGCTGGGCAGTCTCTGGGGACAGAAAAGATTCATAGAGCAGCAGGGTGACCCTGGATGCAGCTTCAGTCCTCTGTTACTGGGGTTTCACCTGGACTACAAAGAGTTTCTTAGGCACTACGTGTGCTCAGCAACATTTCTTCTACTCCTGATTTAACTAGAGCTGAAGAGCCCCGCCCTCACTACAGACCCTTCCCGCCACGTCTCGATCCATATGACCATTTTCCATGTGAGATAAAAGCCTTGGATAATAAAACATTCATTGTAAAACTATTTTCCATTGGATTCTTGGCCACACACAGCTGGATCTCCTCCTGGACTGGCCCGCAGCCTGCTTGGAAGGGCTTCGTTCAGCATCCTGGAGAGGCGCTGGGTGAGTGTGGGAGGAGGCAGCTCTGTCTAATAGACCCTCCCTCCTCCCAAAACCAACCCCTGCTACCCTTCCCATTGGTGCATGGTGTGGAGAAGGGCTGGGACAACTCAGCTCTCCATCTATTTAAAGGCAAGGGTGGGGCTCTAGGAGCTACTTGCCTGGGACCCTTGCACCTCGGTGGAGAAGGGCACTACCCTGCAGAGCAGCACCATGTCTTGCGTGAGTAGAGAAAGGGATGGGGCAGCTTTGCTGGAGGTGGGACTGTGTTGGCTGGGTGTGAGGGTGCTTGTGCTAGCCTGCACATCAGCCCCGGCGTCGGAGGGTCTGTTAGAGCTGGGTGCCTGCTACTGGTGAGGGACCGTCCCTGCTGCATCCACTACAGAGGGCTGGCTGCTATTTTGTGTTCTGGCAGCAGTGGTTCTTTTTTCCTGTAGGATCCCTTTGGGGCGGTACGTGTGGGGGTCCTCGCTGGGTTGAGTCCTAAGCTGGGGTAACCTGTTTTACTGCAGCTCTACTCTGGAGAAGCTGCTGCAGTAACATTTATTGCTGTCTGAGCATCTTCTCTGGGCAGCCTTGCCGCTTGCTTTCTGCTGAGGTTTTCATGAGTCATTGAATTGTTATTCTTCTCTTTCTTGGAAGGAATGTGCCTTACAGAAGTGTTCTGTGAATGTCAAGGACTACGTTCAAATACCTTAAGAAGTTAGAGAGGTTATCTTAAGAGCAGATATCAAGAGTATGGGGCCACACTCTTTACAGAGTTGCCCAGCAACAGGGGAAGGGGCATGAGGCACAAACTGAAACAAAGGGAGTTATAGTTGAATATGAGGAAAAAACTTCCTCACTGTGAGGGTGACAGAGCACTGGAACAAGCTGCCCAGGGAGGTTGTGGAGTCTGCTGCTCAAGAGGTATTCAAAAGCCACCTGGACACGACACTGCAACCTGCTCTACTTGAACCTACTTTAGCAGGGGGTTGGACTTGATCTCCAAGATCCCTTCCAGCCTTAACTATTCTGTGACTGCTGGGGAGATGCTTGTGTCAGAAGAGTGATTGCACTTCTTTGATTTGCCTTTCATCAGGCTGAGAGTGATTAAGTAGGGATTGTCTGAAGACCAAGCTTATTTTTTAAGGTGGGATAGGAAAAGATTTTCAGTATTCTTAAGGTCTTGGCTCTGCTGTGGTGAAAAATGAGTACAAATGGGTTTGCCAGGATGCTTTGGTCCCCCTAGAGAGAAGGTGGGGGGCAAGTGTCTCTGTGGAGCAGAAGAATGTTCTTGCAAATACTGAGCCTACATAAAAAAGAAGCTCAAGCAGTTGGGAGATGGGAAGCAAGGTGTCTGAGTCCTTGGACCTGGGCAAGGCTTGAAGTTCAAACACGAGCTAGGGGAAGGGAGTGGAGTTTCCATCCATGCCATCCATCCCAGACAGATTTGCGTGGGATGACACAAGACCCGCAAGGCACATGGGTGTGTTTGGGATGGGGTGGGTGTGATTGGAGTGTGCAGGTACTTACACTTCACTGCTGTGAAATACAGATATGTTGATGAGAGCAGCAGGAGAAAGATTAGGAAATCGAGCTCCAATCAAATGTACCATGTGATTGGGGTAACTTCTCTGGGATGTCCTCGCTGCAATGCCCTAGGGCAAGGGAGCTTCCCTGTTTCTCCATGTGTCCAAAGTAAAGCATGTCTTGAAAGGCAGCAGGGAAAGCTGCCAAGTCAGAACAAGTGAGCCAGCAGGTACTGAGCTAACATCTCTCTGCTTCCATGTTCCCCAGGGACCAGTGTGCACCAACTTGGGTCTCAAGCCTGGCCAGCGCCTCACTGTCAAGGGGAAAATTGCACCAAATGCCAAGAGGTGAGTTGTCCTGTGCTGCCCAGGCAGGGCCAGGGCACCGCACTGAGGGGTCTGCAAAAGGTGGTGGCAAAAGGACTCTGTCCCTTGGGTGGAAGAGGAGAAGGGGTTAACACCAGCAGTGCTTCCAGTGAGTCATCACCTAATGCACGTTGCAGACACAGTACTGCCAAGGGGCTAAGCCGAAGCAGATGTGAAGTTCCAACTGCACACGCTGGCAGTGACCACATCCTCTCTAGTGCAGGGTGAAGGAAATGGAAGCTGTGTCTATACTGAGATTTGGTTTGAGACCATCTGCTCCACCACATCCTCTCCCCTGCACGAAGATGGCCAGGAGTAGGGACATTTATGGTGCCCCAGAGGATTTGCCTCTCACATGGTGGTGGGGAAAGAAGGAAGAAAGGTGGTGAGCAGGCAGGTGGGCTTAAGTGGAAATGTACCCCTAAATGTGCAGGGGTCGAGGTGGCTGGGTTTCCCAGCGAAGCCTCTGCAGCAGCCCCCAGCCCTTGTGCAGGTCTGTGGCTGGGGAGGGCCCTTTGCAGGTAAGGTGGAGCCTGTAGCTGCTGTACCAGAACTAGCGGTGTTCCAGGAAACATGTCCCAGCTCTTCCCAGTGCCTTTGAAGTTTGATACTGTCTGAGTGAAGCCTCCCAGGCTTTCTCTTGCCAAATAATATGCCTCTTCTCATCTGGGTGAGAGGCCTGAAGGCAAGGTGGACACTAGGCTAGGAAACTTCCTCCCACTGCTGTTGCAGATACTTTGGGATAGCTAATGACATGGTATTTATTTCAGCTGCCTGCAGGATGGGGAGAAGGCAGTGGCTGTCAGGCAGGATGCAGCACTAGCTAACTGTTCAGGGCTGAAAGGAAATCTATGGAAAGCAGCTGACTCCTTGGGAATTGGTTTGGGTGTATGAGAACTCTGTTCAGGGCATTGTGTACTGAACCATCCTCTTGTTAAAAGCTTTGAGGAACTGGTGTCTCTCCCAGGGATGGCACTCTGGAGCCTATCACCCCAGAAAAGTGCCCCTTACTGCCACAGCACCATCTTTTTAGGGAAGCTGTATAATTTAGCAAAGGGTTTCTCGTAGGTTACCCTCAGCTGGGCTTGAAGAAACAGACCAGGGATGCTCATGGTAATGAGAAACATGCTACCATAGTATCTATTCTATATTTTTTTAGCTGTATTGATGTCTGCTTTTTTTTTTTCTCTGCAGCTTTGTGATGAATCTGGGCAAGGATGCTACCCTCGTCGGACTTCACTTCAATCCCCGTTTTGATGCTCATGGCGATGTGAACACCATCGTGTGCAACTCAAAGAAGGTGGAAGAGTGGGGTGCAGAGCACAGGGAAGCTGTCTTTCCTTTCCAGAAAGGGGGCACAGCAGAGGTGAGGCATGCATATATTTTTTAATATATATATATACACTCTCTGTACATGCTCTGGTGAAGGGAGGGCGTTTGGCACAGGACACCCAGCTGCAAGGGCTGTCCCAGGGCTGTCTGTACAGGAGGTGGCTGGCTTCTCCTGCTTGGCCAGTGCCACTGCTCAGGGCTCTGAGCTCTGATGGAGGGTGGGGATCAAATGTTTAAGCTCCATCTGGCTCAAAGATGTTGCTATTGAACAGAGCAGGGAATGGGCATCTCTTGGGAGACCAGAATAACATTCCTGCTGTTGATGAACAGGTTATTCTACTGAGCTTGTTCACCCTGTGAAGCGGAGGGTGGCACAGCAGTGCTGCAGAGGCTCGAGGAAATTTTCTCTAACTTTTCCATTTGCCTTGCAGATCACTTTTGCTGTCAACCAAAATGATGTGACAGTCCACCTGCCAGGCCACCAGTTCACGTTCCCTAACCGGCTTAACCTCCCTGTCTTTGACTACTTTGATACACAAGGGGACTTCACACTCCAGTCCCTCAGCTGGGAATAACTTCATCTGACATGTCCATCTCAAAGATACAGAAAAAGCAATCAATAAATAAGAGTTTTGGTGTACTAAGTCTCAAAATCTAATCTGTTTAATATTGCGAGTCCTCATGGGTTGGGCACCTTGCTGGGAGTGGGTGGATGGAGGTAGCCAGTTTTGCTTGAGTACCATAAGTGGATGGAATTGTCCCAGCCTTGGTCCTTGAAAGTCATGGATAGAGAAGAAGATGAAGGTTAAAAGCCTGGGGAGACAGAAGGTTAAAAGTCCAAGGACAGTTGCAGAAGGAGGCATTGGGGCTAATTGTCACTCAGGGGAGAGTAAAAGCATCCTTTAACGAGGTCACAAGCTGTTGAGGTCTAGACTGGCACCTGACACTGCCTGAATAAATTACCTAAACTAAGCACTCCTGGCTGACATCAGACAGGACTGAGTGCCTGTGCTAGGTGAGCCTAGTGGGGCATGGAGTGAGGGCAAAGTCCTCAACTGCGCTAGTTTTGGCTGCAGCCTTCTGTAGAGGCTGGTCCTACTCCTATGTGTGCTTGGGACCTCTTACTGCCATATGGAGACAGTAGAAAAGCTGCCTTGCTGGGTGTGGCAGAGCATGTAGAGAGTTCCTCATCCAAATCCTTTTCCTCCAGTAACTGCAGGAGCACAAAGTGTTGTGCTGTGGCACAGGAGGGCAGTAATGTGGAGGTGTCTGGTTTTATTCTGCCTCTTGTGCTTTGCCTGTTGCAACCAGAGCTGAGGGAGGCAGCAATGTCCAGCTGGAGTGTGGGATGCTAAGGATGTGTGCTCTGTGCTTTTGCTCCTATTTTACTTGGCCCAAATGAACCTGAGAGCTTCTCAGTCTAAACTGAGGCTAGACTCTGAAGAGTCTGAGGCAGTCAGGCATGTTTGATGCTACTGCATAGCTGCCTTGGGGTCTCTCTCATTCTAATGCTGCCTTGGTGCTGCTGCTGAGCATGCTGTGCCTAGTGGGTGTAGGAAAGGTGGGATCTGCCCTATGCACAGTATACAGCAGTTACCAGGTCGGTCTGGGATGAAAGGCTTGGCCAAAAGCAACACAAAGCACTAACAATTTGATGTACTACAGGATTCCCTGCAGGCCTGGCTGGGCTAATTCCTCACATTAAGCGATCTCCAGAGCAGCTGGAGAACAGGGACTTTGCCCTGCAGCAGCTGTACCTGCCATTCTTATTTCATAATTCATGAGGCTCTGCCAGGTCCTGTGTCCTGGGTACCCATGCAGAGAGAGACTGGGCTTCTAGGAATTGTGAGCCTGAGATGGAAGAGAGATAAGAGGAGAGCTTAGCTGAAAGGTAGGGGCACTTGGGGTGTACAAGCAACTTGAGGCTCTGCAGCTGGATCTCTCTTGAAATCCTTGTGTTGCCCAAAGCCCATCTGCTTTGGATGATCACATCACACTCTTTTTAGGGCTACAACTGTAAACATGACATCTAGCATTGCCACCCTGTGCATAGGCATGGCAGGGGGACAGCATAGCTTGGGGACTCTTCCCATGGCATAAGGATGAAGATATCCTTTCTGGAGAAGAGAAGTTCAGCAGTATGGAAATGAGCCATGCTAGGCTAGATGGTCTCAAGGCAAGAGACCTGGCTCAGTTTACACCGTGGTGTTGACACAGTCTGGCAGACTGGGGTACATTTGGAAGGCCAGAGAATTGGGTATTTCCCTCAACCACAGCAGGGCCATGGTGCTGGTGAGGGTGCCATGAACTGTCATGATGGACACAGAGGAGAGCTCTCTCCTTGCAGTTTCCTCTACTGGGCTGATCTTGAAAGCTGAGCAAATGTACTGGACTCCCTGGGCTGTATGACAGGGGAATCCCACAATGCCTCTTAATTGCACTTGGCAATCTTTCTTTAGATTCTTCAAAGATTTTTTTGTGATGGTTTCTTGAAGAGAGCTCAGTGGTAGCTTTACCGCAGGAGTATAAACCTTAGTGAGGTCTCCTGCTAGCGTGGCTGTTTCTTGCAGTGACTCACTGTTCTTGTGAAATCTATGACTCACTGTTGTCCTGACTTTGTTATGGCTTGGCCCGTTGCTAGCAAGGAGATGAGGGGTGGCAAAGGTTCCCCAGATATATAATTTAGACATATCGAAGCTGGCTGCTCCCTTCCACCCACTCCCCAGCCTTGTGCAAGGTGGAGGCTGGTGTGTGAGAGCTGAAGGATCTGAGGATGGAGTCAGGATCCCTGAGACAAGCACTCTCCCCACCCAGCTGAGCAGGATGAGCAGCCATGCAAAGGGGAAAGCACTGCAACAACATTGATGGAAGACACTGCATGCTGGCATGGAAGGTGACACACTTTTATTTCTCAACATGACCCCAGCCGGAGGTCAGATGTTCCCAGCCTGTTCACCCCTCGCTTTCCCTCACAGACCCCGACAACTCCCTGCAAGCCAGGGGGATGCTGTGGCTTCCCGCAGCCTGCCGAGAGGGTGCTGCCGGCCGCGCCACGCCCGTCCCAGCGCGGCCACGGCGCCGGCGGTAGCTGCTGGCAAGCAGGGTGTAGAGGAAGGGGTTGACACAGCTGTTGCCATAGGCCAGGCAGGTGACACCGAAGTTAAGGTAGGCCTGGGCAGTGGGGCCGATGCCCAGCCCCTCTCCCTGGTAGAGCCCGGCCAGCTGCCAGGCCCAGAAGGGGAGGAAGCAGGCCCAGTAGGCCACCACGATGGCAGAGATCCTGGACAGAAGCCGCCGGGCAGGGGCTCGGCCGGCCGCCGGCAGCCCCAGTCCCCAGGCCGAGGAGCGGTACGCCCGGGCCAGGCGGGTGTACACAATGCCCAGCACGGCGCCGGGTGCCAGGACACCGGTGGTGAACAGCACCGTCAGGTAGAGCCGGAAAGCTGATGGCGTCCAGGTGGGGACGCAGATGCGCTTTCGGGGGCCGTCCCCCTCCCGCAGCTGAGTCATCACCATCATGGGGGCCGTGAGCAGGAGCGAGAGGAGCCAGAGGACGGCGCTGGCCAGTTTGCGGTAGGCATTGCTGGCCCGCCTGGCCCGCAGAGGCTTGGCCACCGCCCAGTACCTCTCCAGGCTCATGGCGGTCAGGAGGAAGATGCTGGCGTGCATGGTGAGGAGGTCCAGGCTGAGCAAAAGCCTGCAACCCACATCTCCAAAGAACCAGTCGTGGGCGAAGTAGGTGCAAACCACAAAGGGGATGGTGGAAAGGTACAGGAGGTCAGCCAGGGCAAGGTTGATCATGTAGACCCCCAAGGAGCCCACTGAGCAGCCTGCCACCCTGCCGGAGGCCACTGCCACTGTGTAGATGTTCCCCACCACCCCAGTGAGGCACATGACCAGCAGCACTGCCCCCAGTGGTCCTGTGACCAGGCTGTCCCCTCCCAGGACATTGCTGTCATCACCCCCACCACTGCTTTCCTCCAAGAAACTGCCACCTTTGGGATCCTCTCTAGGACTTGGGCTGATGAGAGAAGTGTTGTAAGACATCTTTGGGTAAGTTAAGCAAGAGCAAATCAAGCTCTCAGAGACCTGTTCCTTCCTCCTGCCTTCTGCCCTCGCTGTAGAGGACACGTCTATCCTTAACAGCAAAGCAGCCAAGGGAAGAATGGGGAGAGTTCATCAGACATAGACAGGGTGCTCCAGAGAAGTCTATTCCTCACCTCCAGCTGCCCAGTCCATTTTGCTGATGTTGTCCATCACAAGCTCTGTCCAGTTGTTTTCCTTAACCATGAAAGAGCCAAGAAAGGGACACTGCCTTTTCCTTCAAGACCAATACATGCAAGGTAACCTCTGCCAGCCAGGAGGAAATGTCCCTTTTCTTCGCTAGCTTTGTTGCTTCTCCAGAGTTTGCTGCGTCCACAGAAACAGTGGATGAACAAGTAGATTACTGCTCCCAAGTCTGTCAGCTCAGCTCAGACAGACTTTGGAGAGGTGGGCCCTGCCCCTCTGAACCAACCCCCTGAGAGCTGCCTTGACCACTGCATGGAGGAATGTGCCTGACTCACAGCTTCACACACCGGTGTGAATACAGTTCCAAATTTATACTGGGCTTTTAGCCACTAGCTGAGGAGCCCCACTGGCTCCCTCCTCTTTCTGGCAGACATGCTTTCTTCCCCCATATCTTCCTTTATCCTGCTCCATCTTCCTTCTTGTTCTTGTTTCCCTTTCTTTATCCCATTTCTCCTTGTACAGTTGTCCTCATTTGAGACAGGAGACAACTGAAAGACAAGACTCCATAATATGGCAGGGAGGGTGGAAAACATCATGCTGTGGCTTTAGAAGGGAAACAAGGGCCAGCCCTGGAAGTGCAATAGGCAGGGAGCAGCCACACAACTCTCCCCAGCCAAGCCAGACTGAAAGAACCTGTCCCCCCTCCCTCCCAAAGACATCAGGGCCCTTTGAGGTTTGGGTGTTGTGGATGTAGTCCCCAGTTTGCAAGCAGGCCCACCAGATGGTAGGACCTCTCACATTTTCTGTCCTGGCCCTTTTCCACCTTTGCCCTCAAGTCAGCAGCAAGCTCCTAAAGACTCAAAGGACTGGATATTTTAGACTTGGTTTTTCCTTCCTCTCCACAAAGACCATCGTCCTCCTCTAAGCTTTCCTCCTCCTTCCCTCTAAGCCCAGGGAAGCTGCCTTGCCTCAGAGCAGGGAGCAGGAGCCCATTGTGTGGGCACCACCGCCTTCTAGCGAGACACCATCACATGACACCCACGCCCGGTGCTACCCTGCCCTTTCCTCACTCACATCTGAGCCTCCTCGTCTCAAGGAGGACATGGTGGGACAGAATTTGCAGAGCAGAGACAGATGTGCCATACTGCATGTACTCTGCTCTTCATTCAGGGTTTCAGGCCGCTCCAGCCACACTCTTCTGCATCATCAGTGTATTAGCTTCATTGTGGCTGAGTCAAATGCCTCTGCTCATATCCAGCTGTGGTAATTCAGCAGCAAACGGGAGGAGGAGGAGGAGGCATCCCATCAGTACTCCCCTCACTGTGCAATGACCTTTGGTTTTCAGGAAAATTATGCTCCAAACTGGGAGAGATCAGCAAAATGCAGTGAAAATATACTTTTAGGTGGATATTTCCATTGCACCGTGGTAGCAGGGTGAGTGATGCTTCTACTCATCCAGAAAGTTGATGCTCCCAACAGATTGTGATGGTCTTGGCACAGAGTGGGGGAGAAGCAGAGGGGCACCGTGCGTCTGCCCATTTGGCTCTGATGGGAATAATCACAGTCCACATCCCTCAGGAAACACAATGAACGGCTATGGCTTTTGTTTGATCGTCTGTACTTTTTTCCAAGAAACAACCTCATACCTCAGCAGTTAACATGTCAGCTAATTTAGGAAGTTAAAATAAATTACAATGGTATTTTAAAATTATTTCTTTAGGAGCTAATTAAAATACTGGTTGTCTCATTAATTCCAGTTAGCTCCCCTTAACACATGAGATACCTTCTCTCACGCTGCCTGCGTAAAACTGCAAACACATCAGACGCTACAGTCACCAGCAGAACTCAGCTACTCCTTCCAGCATGTGAAGCACAGCTCTTCCAAGAGAGCTTTAAGAGATGAGCTTTAAGATATGAATCATGGGCTGGTTTAGTGTTTTAGGCTAACTCTTACTAATAGAACATGAACATACAGATATGTATGTGTGATATACAAGATAAACATATGCAACGTGCAGGCCAGAATGAAAGTGCCAGGCCTTTGACATACAGGGAATGAGGGAACAGAGATCCATGTATTACTATATTCAGCATCAACCCTAGGCTCTAGTAGAGACAGTAGACTCTGAACTCTATACGTGTTATCAGCTCCTCTCTGCAAGTCCCAATCCCTCTCCATTGGTCTGATAGAGACTCAAGTTTGGCAGCTGATCTTCAGTGGCATGAATATCCCTCACAGTATCTTCCCTAGGGCAGTATTCCACCTCCATCACTTTTTGTTATGTGTGTGCATGCACACATTATCCACATACCCAAATGTATATCCACATTGTTTTTGAGACTATCTCTTAATCTTCTCTGAAGTATCTGGTGGAAGGTCTGCACACAAATGTCATCTGAAGAAGCTTTTGAGCCCATACATGGCAGAAGGAAACAAGCCTCACATTTGGCTGTTAGGTTACATCTTTTAAGTGACCTTTCTCAACCGCTGCACTAACTGATCAAATATCTAGATGTTTCACACCTTTCACACCAGCAGGTAGGATATTTCTTGTATTTCTTTTAGTCCAGCAGCCCCTGTAACCTGCTGTGGTGCCTGGCTCCAGCCAGGCAGTTGTTTTCTTGCATCAGGTGGGTGGCTGTCTGCAGTTTCATGCAGGAGTTATGCTGGGTCTCACGTCCAACATAGTAAGTGCCAAAGTTTTCAAGGCCCGACTGACAGGCAAGACCTGTCAGCATCCAGTTAGATGACAGCAATTTAACAGGGACAGGTTGTACTGAGGATTCAGACACACAAAATCTTGCACTTGAAAAGAAGCAGCTTAATCAGGCCCTCAAAACAAAGTGGATATTCTATGGGGGCAAAAGTGCTTCAAAGGGTGCTCCAAGAGCACTGTGTTTCTCTGATGTCAATCTCCTCTCCCGTCCTGACAGTCACCCAATAGGACCAGGTAGAGTTGAGTCATAGTGAGATTCCTGCATGGCTTCCTAGGATTTGAACTTGAAGTAGGCTTCAACTGTAGTGAAGAGAAAAGGTGGTGCATTAGGGCAATACCCTGAATGGGAGTGGCAGGAGGGGAAGGAAACAGCATGCAGGCACTTACTTGCATATTCCTGTGGTGTCATGGCCTGGTTGATGACACTAGTGAAGGCTCTGATCCACTCCAGCTGGTCAGTCTCTGTCTCACAGGTGAAGAGGTATTCCCGGTCAGGGGTGACAATGGTGATGCCGTAGTGCCAAGAGAAGTTGCCTTGTGTCCCTGAAGGCAATCCCTTCTGGACACTATATCCATTCTCTCCACTGCCCACAAATACCTCACCCTTGGCAAACGCATCCTGCACATCAGGAGGGAAAGACAGTGATTTATGGAATCCCAGAAGAACAAGAGAATCATTACAGGGCACCTAAGGACAGGAGGAGAGTGTGTGAGGATTGGGGATGTAGCAGCAAAAAGTTTTGGAGGTGGTCAGGGGATTCAGAAGAGCAGTGAGTCTGTGCTCAAAGGCAGTAGCGAAAAGGAAAAAATAAGGGCATAAATCTCAAGAGGTCTGAGAGAGGAACTGCTGCTCTCATCTCTCTGTGTCACCCTCCCATCACCACCTTTACACTGCTGGCCTCCCTGTTCCCATTGTTTGCAGACACTGAAACAAACACAGAAAGCATGTGATGAGCTAAAAGGGATGGAAAGGGGAAGATCTGGAGTCCATTCATAGCAGCTGGGAAACCTGCAAGCCACCCTTACTGCAGAGCACAGACTCTGTGTGCACTTTGACCCTGCCCTCAGCACCGCTGCCTGCAGCTGCCCGGCGGTCACATCTCCCTCTCACCAAAGGATCCTTGAAGTACATGAGCCTGCGGTGATCCAGCGTGAACCAGCGCTTCTTAAAAGCCTCTCTTTGCTGTGAAGGGAAGAGGTGACATGTGTGAGGGGACAGTGCCCTCTGCTGCGAGCAGTGCAAATGGATACCCCAAACTCATCCCAACCGCTTGAAGCAAGCCCCTGCCTTAACAGCAATCCCCTCCTCGCCCTTTCTGAGCTGAGAGTGGGGGTCAGTATCGGGTTATTCAGTCCCAGCTGCTGTCCCCAACTCCTGAACTTCGATGAAGGACCCCGGAGCTGACACAGGAGAAATCTGGACACTAAATACCTGTAAGGTCATGCACACACAGACACATGCAGAGAGATCTGTCACTCTAGGAGAAAGCAGGGACTCTGGCTTCATCTACTTTCACATGTGTCCTTCCCCTTCCTTTTATTCTCCCCTCCCTTGGTGCACACACACTCTTCCCACGGGTGTCTAAAGAGTCAGGGGGGAATGAGGAAACAGCACGAGAAAAACATTGAAGTAGGGAAAGCCAGCGGTGCTCTGGCAGGCCCCTGTTAGATTTCTTCTACCACAGCAGCTCACCTTGGGACCAGTCTTCTCCATGTATCCCTCCTTCAAGAAGTTTCTCGTCAGACGATTTTTAATCTGACAAAATGGCGAGATAACATTCACTTAGCTGTGCCTCTTTGCTATTCATTTCCCTCCTCCACCCTTCTATTCCCCCAGATTCAGTCACCTTCTAAATTTATATTTCCCAAACTGCTTCGCTAGGTATCACTTCTGCCTCCAAAATGCCCAGAAACAGCAGAGAGCAGCTGTTTTCTGACCACCACAGGCCCTTTTAAAAACACCTTCTCATCCCTCTGTCTTTACCCTGCAATTTCCACTTCCATTCCTGGGGTTATAACAGTAACTAACGAGCTCTTTTATCATGTAAGCAGCGGGAGACCCAGGACGGATCTCCAGTGCTGCCTTACCTCATTGTTGCTGGCAATGGGAAATGCTACCTTCAGGTAATGGAACTGCACAGAGCGGATGGCGTTGAACCAGTCCACTACCTCCTGAGAATGGAACAGGACAGGACAGAAAGCTTAGCCAGAGCAACAGTGGGGCATCTAAATTCACCCAGCTGCACCCAGCCCTGTGTTAACTACAAACACAGTCAGCTCTCCCTCCGCAGCATCTCCCTCACATGCACACAGCCAGCCAGCACGGCTGCCCCATTCCCCACATGCACAGGCAGCACATCTTCTATAGAACTCCTCCCACACAAACCAACTCAGACAGTGCTCCTGCCCTGCTCCCTGCAGCAAAACTCTCTCACAGATATACAAACACAGAGCCAGAACCCCCACCCTACTACCTACAGCAACTCACACTCACACACCCCATCCTACCCATGCTTCATACTATTTAATATCAGCAGCTCCTTAAAGCACCTCAATGGCTTTGCAGTGTTTGATGCTAAAACTAGATACCTTTCCACTTTCATGGTAGACAAATATATTCCGGGTCTTATTGTCTTTGAGATAGGTGATCTGCAGGCCATTGGGGTTCCCAATCTTCTCTGGCTGGAATGTAGCATTGATGACATCTATTTTAACATTGATTTTGGGTTCTTTGGCCTGAAATCAGAATGGCATTGACCATGCATGAGCAATCCTAGAAGGAAAGAGATCTGAGCTACTGATTACCTGGGGTAAGGCAAGGTCAGAGGCCTGACCCAGGTGGAGAACCTTGTACTTGGCCTTTTTAAACCTTCTGAGGTTCATATCAGCCTACTTCTTGAGCTTGTCTAGGTTTCTCTGGATGGCATGTCCTGCTTCTCCCTACCCTGAGCCATTCCCTCCCTTGTGACAGCATTTTAGCTCTTGCCCCACTCATTTCAGAGAGATGAATGAGCAGAAAAGTAGCCCTCCTCAAAACCAACCAGAGAAGAGGTTTTTGCCAACTTGGCTCACAATGGGGTGAGGTTGGTTCCAGGAATGGTGCAGGATTACACATCCAGACAAATGCATAGGAGTGAAGTGAAAGATGAGTCATTTTCTCAGTAGTGAGGGAAGCACAAAGGGAGCGCATGAGAAAAAGTTACTCTGATAGTAGGAAGGGGACCCTTCTCCTTAGTGACATGTTTTGCTCTCATCTCTGAGCTGGGACGAACAAGGCAACCTCGGAAACATGCGTAGGAAGTCAGAACATCTCTGTGATCCCACTGCTCTGGGTGGAGTACACACTGAGGTGGGAGTTGACCACCATACTCACATCCTGCTTGGTGAAATACTTCAGACATCCCTCTCTCTCAGACAAGAGGAACTTGCGGGGTAGGAACTGCCCGTTGTCTCGACCTCGCTTCCAGAGGATGCCTTCCTTCACCCCTTGGAGCAGAAAAGCCACTTATAATAGCATTCCCCACAGGCATGGTAGGCATCAGAGAGCTGCATGCAGCCTGGAGCCCAGCCACCCCTCTGGGACAAAGAACATGATGGACTATTGCTGAGAGTAAACACTTCAGAGGTTTCACCTCTGACTTACAGCTAAAGATGATGTGTTCCCATGTTTGCAGTGCAGATAAGCGCTCACCAAAAGACATTTCCAGATTCTTCCCACCTCCTAGTCCTGCTCCTACTACTACCTCTGACAGTGTGAGAGCTGTCTCCTGTGACTAGAGTCCTGGCCCATGCAGACTCTGGTGTGGGACTAGAACTCTTCCCACTTGACTCTGCAGGCTCTTGGGCTCCCTATTGTCACAGGACTGGCAGTGCCATTTCAAGGACAACTGCCATGGTTAGAGGGGGTGGCATGCAGCAGGACAGATATTCCTTATTGTAGATGTCTGTGTCCACCAAGATAACAAATGTCTTTGAAAAATGCCACCTGGTAACACCACGCTTTTAAGCTACCCGTGGCAGTGCCAGCCTATGTTGTCCACAATTTAACACCCCAAAACTAAGCCCTGCAATGACCACTTGGGTTCTCAGGAGTACTTGTGGGATTTGCAACACTGACACCTCATGATGCTCAGAAGTTTCCAGCAAAGGCAACAGGCAAGATGTTTTGGTGCTGTGTTCTGCTCTTACCATCAGCATATGGCAGCTGTTTTCCCGGCTCGGTAAATTCTTTGCGTTCGTATTTGGCCCGTATCCACTGTTCTCTCAGCACTCTATGGAGAGAGGGGACAGGTAGTTCAGAAACAAACTAGAGGAATTAGAGGAACAGAGAATTGCCCTTCCCCCTTTTCTTCTGTATGCAGCAACTTACTGGCAGTCATTGTAGGTTGGCTGGTAATAGTAAATAGGGATGTGAGCTTCATATATGGCTTTAGTCACAGCATTCCCATGCTTGGCCAGAAACTGCAGAGTTAAACAGAGAGTTAGTGCCTTGCCTTTCATGCAGACTCCTGTCAGACCTTTTCTTTCCTGACCCACTACAGGGTCAGATGCATATCAAACTCTAATGGAGCGTTCTCTTTCCCCTCCATTGCAACATCCCAGCAGTCTGGCTGCAGGAGGGTGGGTCTCAAAGGTCTCATCTACTCTCAGACATTACAGTGATTGCACCTGAATCAACAGAGTGCCATAAATGTCACTTCCGTAAGGCTGGGTGCATGCACATTCAGTGGATTTGCTGCCATGCCCCACGTCTCCTGGAGAGTTCAACACCTCTGCAATGTCATCTGGAAGAACATTCCAACCTCTTCCAAAGAGCAACAAGACACAGATTTTTTTTTTTTTTTTTGGATCTCCAGAAAATATTTTCAGTCCCCTGAAGATTAGTGAGTTGAGGGGGCTGTAACAGGGAGAAGTCAAGTTCTCATAAGTGCCATTTTTCCCAAGAGATTGTATTATATCTGGAAACTTTTCTTGGATAATGGAATTGCCCAAGATTTTCCCCTTGGACTGCTGAAATCAAGAGGAGACATTGAGGCTGGATGGTCTTGGCAAGTGGAAAACAAGTAATCTGAAGCAACAAAGAACCCAAGCCTTAGCAAGATACATTGCAAGAGCTCTGCATTTGCTATAAAGTAACAGGGCATGAGGAGACATATCAAGCAAGTGTATCCTCCCTCTCCCAGTGGGTTGTGGGGAGTTATCCCTGATTTTCATGAGTAGAAAAGAGACTGATTAAACCAGATTACATTCCAACTCTGTGAGGTCAAAGGACTAATTTTGCCAGGACACTGAGTGTATAGCCTAGTCCAAACCACCTGCCCTACCCATGGGGATAAAGATCTCACCTGCACCTGAGCATCATCCCAGTAGTCCATCTTCAGGGATTTGACTTTGCTGATGCTAGGGATGTTACGGTGAATTCCTGAACAGCTGAGGCATATAAAGACACCCAAAGTAGAGGATGCCCAGTCAGGATCTGAGAATATGGAAAAGGGTATAACTAGAAGTGGTGAATATCCCTGGGAGATATGCCTCACCTGAGAATGTAGTCCTGAGAAACAGCGAGCTGGTGACCACAGTTTCATCTGAGCTGAGTAATTAACACCCAAGACATGAATGCCAGTCAGGAAAAAACACAGCTATTGGTCCTTCATTCCCCGTTCCAATCACTTTGACTGAATTTTTAATGATTGATATCTAGAAAAATCCCAAAGTGCCCTGTGAACTCCCTTTGTGTAAAGGATCACACAGAGGAAAATGAAACCACCTCTGGGAAAAGACCCCAGGAGTTGTTTAATGCATCACAGCAATTCCTGAGTGTTTAGCTCAGGAAGTAGAAAACAACCTTGAATCTAAAACTCTCCTGGAATAATTAAATAGGGCAAAATTGTACTAATTTGCCCAGTCTTAATTTGGCTTGGGGAGTACATTCCTTTTGGAGGTGTAAGATGGGTGTTTTTAGCAGCACTTGTAGGACCTCAAACTGGGTACCCTTCTGAGCGGGCAAGCCCTTCAGTAATTGAAATTTCCTAGGCAACTGTGGCAGGTTGTCAGTTCAGAGCTGAGTCATGGTGGAGACAATGCCCTCCTGAATCATGCCTTCTTTCTGGAGAAGTTAGGATTTCACTGCAAGCTTTCCTGTCAGGTCCTGACTGGGCATGACCTTGATTTGCATTTGAGATCTGACATGACTGCAACCCACAGTGCTGCAGCTATGGAGCCCCTGCTAATCTGGCATTCCCACATCCCTGTCCTTCCCACCAGTGCTATGGCAGCATCTTCTCCCTCCTCCCTTGCCAACTCACCTCAAGGGAGGGGAAATGAATACCCAGAGCGATGTCTCCCCATTCCTCTCCACCCCAGGCTCCTGTGCAGTCCAGATAGCCAGCACTAAGTGGCTGCTAGAGATCAGCCCCAGCTCCCTGCTCCCAACTCTTCCTCCAGCATCCTTCGGGGACTCACCTGGCTTCCCACAGTCTGCACACAAAGAGTTCTCTGCTCTTTTCCACACTTCCTTCAGGGCCTTCATGCTCCGCTCGTTTCCTCCAGCCATCACCTCAGAATGGTATTCTCCAGGCAGGGCAGGACAGGGCCAGGAGTGCAGCTGCCCGCACCTTTTGCACCTGCAGGCCAACCCACTGCGTTATCCAGGAGAGAAGGAGCCACCAGAGAGATAAGCTCTGGCAGACAGAGGGAAAAGAGGAAGGCAAGAGAAGCCTAAGGTTAAGGTAAATGGAAAGGGCACAGAGGCCTGTCGGTGCACCTGAGCCGGCTGAGCACAGGCAGGGGCAAAGAGGCTGGAGGCTGAAGTGCACCCAGACTGTGCGTGAGGACTGAGGAGGAGGAGACCTGCCCCATGGGCGTGGAGGGAAGTGCAGCAACTAACCACAGAACTGGTTTTTCCACATTTCTGCTGGTGAAAGGACAGACCAGGAAAAGAGCGAAAGCAGCAAGCAAGCTGATAAAGGAAAGCTGGACTGCCAGGCTGTGACAGGACTCCTGTCAGGACTCATCATGCTCTGTGGGCTGGGGGGGCTGGATTTGGCTGCCCCCACAACACTTCACAAGCTTCACCGAAGTCAGCTGGCCACCACACAGGCATGACACCCATTTTTAAGGTGAGAACAGGGGAGCAATAAAGATTCAGGAGCTCAGCCAGTGTCACTCTAAGCCATCAGAACATGGCAGCCTTGATGTCCCCACCAACTCATGCCAGTAGCTCTCTCCACCACTACAGAAATCATGGCTGTCCAGCCAGATGCTGCGACTTGGACACAGCGTCAGAGCTGTGATCACCCATCTCCACAATTGCCTTCCCCGGATAAGAGGAGAAGCACATGCTCTGCTAACATCAAGAAATGACAATAGCTTGAAATAAACTCAGAGCTCTATTGAAGAATGCTCAGTTGAAGAACTGCAGATGTTAACTATTAGTAAGAGTGACATTTATTAAAGAGATGTAGATGCAAAACACTCTGGAGTGTCAGAACGAGTCTCCGGCTGCACTGTGAGATCGGGTGCTACACTGCCATGTTCTCCGCACCAGGCAGCGCCACAGAATCTTTTGCTGGGAGGAAGCTGAAGAGGAGCGTAGCCGGAGGCTCCCATGGCGGAAGCAAACCCCGTCCACCCCAGGCCGGACTCTAGGGCCGGGAACAAGCGCATGCGAGCTCCGCAGCGTTGGCTGCTCTGTCCCGCCCGGGCCGGGGGCGGTGGACACAACCGCGGCGTTCCGGCGGAAGGGGCGGGCGGCAGCAGCAGCAGCAGCAACGTGGGGCCGCCATGGGCCGCAAGAAGAACAAGAAGGGTCCGGGCGGCCGCGAGGGGCGGCTGGTGGTGACTTTCGACGAGGAGCGGCGGAGGTGAGGCCGGGCGGGCCCCAGGGCGGGAGGCGGGGAAGGAAGGCTTCCCCCGGTCGCTGAAAGCCGGGCGGTTCTGTGTTGTCGGCGGCAGGGAGTACCTGACCGGCTTCCACAAGCGGAAGGTGGAGCGGAGGAAGGCGGCGCTGGAGGAGATCAAACGGAAGCTGAAGGAAGAGCAGAGGAAAATCAAAGAGGAGGTGAAGGAAGGGTCTTGTGTCCCCGCTCGCCAGGGTGGGCAGTGAGCGGGGCAGGAGGGGCGGGCAGAGGCGCCGCATGACCTGTTTCCGTTCCTCAGCGGCACCAGGAGTATCTGAAGATGCTGAGCGAGAGGGAGGAGGCGCTCGGTACGTGCTGGGCCCTCGGTGGGGAGGGAGGTGGGCGCCCGTGGTCCGACAGCCTTGGCTGGGTGTTGCGAGTTGGGGCAGGGATGCTCGCACACTGACCCACAACAACAGCTGCTCGGTCCTGTCGTGTTCCCCAGATAAGCTGGGCAGCAATCTGAGCAGTGACCCCGCAGTCCTCTGTCCCGGCAGTCATGGGGGTTGTCCAGAAAGGAAGGAGCAGGAGGACATCTCCAAGGTGTCACCAGGTCCCCTCAGTGGGGAGAAGGAGCTTGCCCTCCAGGCTTGCAGTGCCAAGCCCCTCTGCCCTTTATCCCTGCATGCCAAGGCCAGGTGTGACCCCAGCCCAGCATGGTGCATCAGGAACAAGTGAGTTTAGCCCATGAAAAGTTGGGCACTTTGCAGCGTAGGATTTCTTGTGTTCTCAGAGGAGGCTGATGAACTGGAGCACTTGGTGACATCGCGGACAGAGTCTGTGAGCATTGACCACCCAAACCACATCGTAACAGTGACCACCATCAGCGACCTGGACCTCTCGGGGGCACGCCAGCTGGGACTGACCAGCCCCATGGTAAAGCCTCTTGCTACCTCTCTGTATCACCTGTACACACTCTTGGGGCTGGTGAGGTAGGGCTCGTGGGTTCCTGAGTATGTCCAAGGCCTTGCAGCTGGCTGGGAACAGGGATGAAAAGGGAAACTCATAACTTTTATATTTTTCCACAATTTAAACTGGGCCTCTAAAGAAAAGGAAATGTCTGTGTGAACAGCTCACTCCACACCTCCCTGGAACGCTTTGCTGGTCCTGACTGACCCTGGTTAAATGAGGTGTTACTGGACTGGATAGCAACAGTGTAATACTTTAAAAGCTGATACGAGACAAACAACAAGATTTCAGGCTTTGCTGAATGGTCTGTCCTTGACCCCTTTCCTGTGTCCTGTTCAGAAATATTACTGTTAGCATGAGGAGGCATTTTTCTCTCTATCATCCCATGCTTGGACCACAAATAAGGAAACCAGTTCTGGTTGCGGTCACTTTTATTCTCAAAATAAAGTGTAACTAAGAGCTTGTATTTGTTTCATAGAGACTCTCAGGTATTGGTTGTGCTTATATTTGTAAGGTCATCTAATCTGAAAGTCCACTCAAAGAGGTCTTGACAGTAATTTAAGCAAAAGCCAAGACCTTTGGTTCGTTCAAGTTTGAACTTCAATCGCACTGCCATTAAGATCATGCTGAAATTTTTGGATCTTGGGGTGGATTACTGTAGGACATCTCTGGTTGTGCCTTTCTGTGGGGCTGCAATAGGAAACCTTGACACTTGGACAGCAAGGGGTGTGGAGAATTAAGAAATCTCTATCTGTGACTAGTTAGTTCACAAAACAGGATGAAACCAAGAAGGCAGTGGAAACACCAGAATCACAGAAGTGCTTTATTTTTAAGGGAAAAACTGATGGATCTGAAGAAGAGAAAGGGGAAGAGGTGGTGAACAAGCCTGTGATAACAATGCCCAAGAAGTCCAGAAACCCCTTCCTGTCTGAAAAGTATGTACAGATTCCTTCAGGCCTTCGCTGTTCGGCTCTGGAAGCTGATGGGAATGTTGGGTTCCGGGACGCGCGGCGTGGCCGCAGGGGGGGTGCGGTGCTGCCCGGGCCAGGGCCCGCAGGGGGCGCTGGCGGAGCGCGGCCCGCACGCCCCGTTCCGCTCCTGCCGCCCCGGTGACCGCGCGGGAGGAGGGTGGGCTTCGTGCTCACCTCTCACCCAGTCCTTCATCGCGGCACATTCCGCAGCGTGCAGAGCTTGTCTCTAGGGTTGAAGGTCAGAGGCTCCTAAAGCTGAAAGCTAAGGCGTTCTCCACTATTTTCAGTATCCAGGTTTTACAGCTGCTTTGAGGGTGTGGGGAGTTGCTTTAACTCTCTGGAGTCTGGGCAGCACTATGCCCACAACATTAATTTTTGTTGTCACCGCACATGGAGACTTGCAAGTTTCCTGCATAGCTTAGAGTCCCTCTGGGTCTTGCTGTGTCTGGCATCCATTCCTGCTGGGCCACACAGAGCTCTCCAGCTATTGTTGTGGTGTTGCCTTGCTTCTGCAGGCTTTGGTCCCCAATCACTTTTCTCTTTCTGCCCTGCACAGAATCTCTTCTCTTACTGCCACGCTGCACATGCACAGCCGGAAAAAGACAAAAGGAAAGAGATCCCAACGTGGGCAAGGCTCACATAAGAAAATCCAGAAGTCCAGCACAGGGCGAACCACCAAGACTCAGCGTCGGAGGCTGACTGGCAGAATGGGCCGTGACCAAGATTAACAGAGAAACTAATGTTCGGACCACCAGCTGGGACAGTGCTCCACATCTGGCCTGCTGCTCTTTGGGACCCTGTCATTGTGGGCAAGCCCCTTGTTTACATGGCATTCTGACTAGCCATTAACCCAGGCCACTTCAGCCTTTCTGTAGCCTCCTGAGCACTGGCCAGGGGGACTAGACACTCTACCCATTTATTTTTGCAGTGATCTCCAGCTAAGTGTCTGGGTACCACAGAATCTCTTAAAAACTTCTGCTGAAGGTCATGTTCTTTACTTGGCGTAGCCCTTCTGTCCTTGCCCCCCCCCTTCCAGAGCTGATACTTGGCTTTATCAAAGAAGAGGATCTGGGGCAGAGTGCAAGAGGCACATCATTGTCAGGGCAATTTGAGAGACTCAGGAGAGCTCTGCTTGCACTCCTGCATCAGTGTGCTGGCATTTCTGCTGTGCAGTAAATCATTTTTCCATGGAGACATGGTGTCATCTTGTCTCCTGTGTTTCTTTACCACACAACACAGTGCCACACCTGAATGCAGGGGTACTTTTTGTGTGGTACTTGTGCCAGGTGAAATTGGATAACTTTGTGAATAAATTTGAAGTCATTTTGCTAAGAAAAAAAAAAATCTGTGACTTATTTGAAGCATAATGGGAGCTATGCTAAAGCCAGTACCAACTGGAAAGAGGGGGAGGTAGTTTCTGGTGTTTAAAGGATATTGAAATCCACTGGTGCTTGGAAAATGGAATAGCTAGGAGCTATTTCTGTGGCAAGGCAGAGCCAGCTAGAGCAGGAATGGCTCATTCCATTGTCTGCTGAATATGCCGATCGTAACTGCGATAGCTCAGGGGAGTATGAAATGCCCTAATGCCCTTGCTGTATGTGTGTGGCCCTCTCCGGGGTGGGAGTGGCAGAGGCTGCCCTTGTCCTTTACCTCAGGGTTGCTGCAGTTATTAGCAGCTAATTGCCTTTCTTCTTAGGACCTCAGTGTATGTTTTTTACTGTGGTTGCCCTCAGCAGGGGAAGAAAAAAAAATTGTATGGTTGGGATTTAGGAATATTGGTGGCAAAACTGTGAGTGAATCCTCTGAGGAGGAGAGTGAGCCCAGGCAGTATGCTGGCCTCTGTCCTGGAGTATCCTGGAGTATTCCGCCTCTGTCAGCCAAGCCTCCTCCCATGCCATGTGTGCACTGAAAAGGAAATGACAAAGAAAGAAAAGGCCTATGTGTCCAAAACCCACACCAGAAAAATTTGCAACCCAGCAATGGGCAAGTAAATAGATTCCTCATGCCAGAAATGGGAGGGAAAAGAGTAAAGCAGTGCCTGAGGCTGCATGGAGGAACATCAGAACAATGCTGATGGCCACCAGCCGCTAAAGTGAATGGCACCAGCCTGATGTATCTCTCCATCGTTTCTTGTAGGGTGTGCACACAGAGCTGTTCTCCAGTGTGTTAAGGGGGAGGGTATGATACCAACACTGACAGCAGCAGTACAATTTCTGCAAGAGGGAGGCTTCTGGAGGGAACCAGGCAACACACGACACACGTGCCTGTGGTAAGGAATGGGGTCCTCTTGCACTTCCCTTTCCCTTCTGAAGAAGGTAATTGCTGGGGAAGTGGACACTCTTATCACTGGTGCCTTGTATGCTTGGATTCAGAGTCCCACCCTGAGCTGAGTTCTTGGGCACTAACACAGAGTAAACTCAGTCACATTATTAAGGTGTGTGTGTGTGTGGTTTTCTCACCTCATCTTTTAACACTGCCTTAAAGACCACTTCAGGAAGGTCATGGGATTTAATGGGTGAGCTTACCTATCCACCTGTCTCACCTGGGGTTCTTGGGTGTTTCAGAGCTGCAAAATCACAACTCAGGCAAGGCCAAAAGTGTTATGCTGAACTGGATCTGTGCCTACTACATCAGTCAAAGTATTCAAGAGGTCCCATGTGTGGAGCATAAATTATTTCTTGTTCTGGTTTGGGAGGTACATGCTCTAGAGCGTTCTGTGCTTGGTAGGTTTGAGAGGGATGAAGGAGAGAAGGAGAGGGAAGTTCTGTTTGGAGAGGTGTATCACACCAAGGGGACAGCTGCTCAAAGCTGGAGGACAGGGTGACATCGTTGGTCTGGATCATACAGCAGCTTTCCCTTCTCTCCAGGACATAGTGCCTTGTGGCGTGACTGTGGACAGAAGGTGACCTGTAATGCTTCCTCACACGAGGAGTTTGCTCTGGACCTGGGATGGCCACTGTAAAAGAAATGTACTATCTGTTTGAGAAATCTGCTGGAGTGTGGAGTGTGGAATGTGGATCAGTTGCCTTCCCCAGCCTGTAGGCAGCCTGGCATGGGAGCTGGGACAGAGCTGGATGACCTCATTGTATTCCGGATGAGGTGCTAAGAGTGGCTTCAGTTTTTGTCATTTTCCTGCCAGGTGATCTAGAAGAATCTCACTTTTAGTTTGGTGTTTCCCTGGCCTAATAACATTTTCGAGCCTTTCTCAAGTGTCAGCTGAAGTCTCTGACAGCCCCTTCCATGCTCTGAAATCTTTCAGTTCCTCCTAGAATATGAGTTTTCAAATTTAAAAAAAAAAAAAAGTGTATGGAAAAACTGAGAACAGAACTGTTAAATCCTATACAGCGTTAACCATCAGGATTGTTCACTACACTATTGATTTCTCCATTTGATTGATTAAAGCTTTATTCTGTAATGTGAATTACTGACTCAGCCCTAGTCTGCTGGTTTTGTTATGCACAGGGTACACAGTCAGGCTACCCCTGGACATATTGAAATGAGGATACGAGTTTTCGCACACCAGTCAGTGAGTGAAGTGTTTGCCAGACACGTCACAGTTCATACCAGACTCTGGCTGAAAATTCTTCTTTGCTGCTTCCACTGGTTTTCAAGATGGATTTGAGCGTTTCGGGGGTTTTTTCCCCCCTTAGCTGCTCAGGAGGAGGCTGCTTCCAAATGCAAAAATCCACATGCTAGTGCAGTTGTTGCTCCGTAAAGGAAAAGCAGAGACCAGCAGCTCCCCGTGACCCCCCTTTTCCGCAGGCATTTCACGCGTGGCTCTGCAGCTAGGTCACTTCGGGCACCTGCGCGTTGCTGTGCACGTGCCCCAGGCTGGCACAGAGATGCAGGGCTTTGACATGGGCTGCCACTGGGCAGCCATGGGCAACTGGGGTTGCCATGCATGATGGCTTTCACTGGCTAGACTGCAATTATGCACACATGCACATACAAAAATTTAATTGGGATTACAGAGGATCAAAAGCGGACTGGGAGCCAAAAAAATCAGACAGCTGGGGGAAAATTGGAGCACAGCAAAAAGGAGGAATGGCTGCAGTGTGTGCATGAGCTGTGTGATAATCAGTGTGCTGTAGTTACTGCTTTTGTCGTGTATCAAGCTCAAGGCTGTACTCAGTACAGTCACACTGCTGCTTCCAGCATTGTGTTCCAGAAACGAGCTCGAGGAAAAAAGTTACTGGGAGAGTGATGAGAACTTTCGGGGACTAAAAGGGAGCTGAAAAATGGGTTGTGTGAGGTAGATAGGTTTGAGAAGTGGATTGCAGACTGCCGTTAATGAATGAACAAAAGGTGAAATTGAATTTTTTGTAACTGTCACTAGCATCGGGAAGAGGAGTTTGAATTGTAGAAGGAGCAGTGGAGGACAGATGTTAAGGGCGTTCTGCTAGAAAGAGCGAGGATGAGGCAGGGCTTGTTCCTGATAGGTAAAGCCCACGTTAGACAAATCTCTCTGAGTGCTGTGGGTAGGCATGACCCCCTGTTGGAGCTGTGCTGGGACACGCTGGCGTTTCGCTCTCTCAGCGCTCGCGGATAAGTCCGCTGCTTTGGCATCTGTTTCGGCTTCGGGATAACTAACTCTTGGGGCGCTGCCTCCGAGGAGCACTGGGTCGCCCCTCGGCAGGCGGTGANCCGCCGGCCACTCAGGAGGCGGTATTCAAATCGCTGCCCGGCGGTAGCCAATCAGAGGGGAGGGGGCGGGGTCTCGCGCCCCGCGGTTCCCACGGCGAGCTTCATTGAGGGGGGAGCTCGGCGGGCGGCGAGGTGCTGGGAGCCGTAGGGAAGCGGAGGTACTGGGGATACCGGGAGGTACCGGGAGCACTGAGCACGGCCGGCTGCATGCATGCCACAGGCCCTGGGGGTCACAGCATTATCCTGACAGTAGGCCCCAAGGGATGTGGGGAGTTATGATTTGCCCATCAGGCACTGGGGTACCAGGGGTTCCAGCCACGGGTGGCAGTCCATGGGCAGTGGTGGGCAGCGATGTTGGTGTGTTTTGTGCTGCATCCCTGGCAGGGGAGTGCTTAGGCTCCTGTCAAGCATTTTGTGTGAACAAGTCAAGCAAATATGCCCCAGTGTGAGGAAGGATGCTGCAAGGCTGTCACCTAGTGCAACTTGCTGTACTGAAAATGAGTGCACTGACAAACAAAAATTATAGCTTTGTTCTGGCATGTTTGGCCTTGGTTGTTTTGGGGAGCAGCCGTAGCCTCGATCAGCTGCTCTGACTCAAATGTCCATGTTTAGGGCACCAGTAGCATGTTCACCTCTCAGATGCTGGTCTGATTTCCTGTCTTTCTGTTGGTGCCTCCTCCAGGCAAATTAGGCAGAACTGTCCCAGCTCAGATCACTTTCTCAAATCCGAGGACTCACTTTCAAACCCTGCAGGACAGAGGAGGTGATGGTGGGCAGGATGCTTGCAAGAAAACAGAACAGAAATGTGGATCCCAGCTGTCATGCTAACGATGCTTGTTACCCTTCACAGTTTTGCAGTCTGCTGTCCTACAGGTCTCAAAATTTTAGCAGGATTAACAAGAGTCTCAGTGGGTTTCCAAATTTCCTAAGCTGCTTAGAGCCATCTCTTTATGACCAACATAATTAAGAAGAAAGGTTTAGTTTTTGTGCCTTTTAAGAGAGAAAGAACATTTCCGTCAAACAAAATAGCAGGACATGAGCATCATTCCCTCTGTTCACAAGGACTCCCAAACAGAGGAGTGTCAGCAGTGCAGTGCCCCTTCTAAAAGAGGTCTCTGCTAGAGCACATTCTTTTCTTACCTGTATTTGTATGGATCACCTTGTACCTGGGTTCCCTTCAATTCCAGTATTGACAGTTGGGAGCAGCAAACTTCAGTCTGGAAATAACATTCCTGCTTCCACAGCTTCTTCTGCTGCTGTTCCTTCCTCCTTTTTCTCCTGGCTGGCCCCTGCCAGTAGCCCATCAGCCAAAGATCTTCGTCCCTGCTATGCACAATGTCTGGTTCAGTGGATGACGTGCCTTGCATGAACTTTGAAGCCAACATATTTGCAAAGAGCCTGTGCCAGCACTGTTTCCGAGCCGCAGGGGCTCACCAGCATGCTGTCCAGGTGAGCTCCTCCATCCCACCTGCAGGCTATGGATACTTCATTAAGGGCATCTTTGTTCTATACTGGGACTCCACCTGCCTTTTTAGAGCTAGAAATCCCTAAGACAAATCCTAGACAGGATTTCTAGATTTCTTGGTGGGGAAAACCTCTATAGGTATTCCTTTCCAGGCATAGGAATGCTTAATTTAACTGTGCCAGACCAAAGCTGGGAACCTAGCTGAGCAGGGAAGAGCTGGACACTGGATATGAGGGGCTTGATAGCCTTTCCCTGGAAGGGAAAGCAGGGGTGTCACAGATGCAAAGCTACAAGGAGGGAATTGGAGACTGGCAGAGCAGGGACCCGCCCTGTATTAATCTCTGCTTGACGCTTGCTGGCATTTACAGCTTTGCCTCACCTTAAATATGGTCCTGGTTGATTCCCTATGGCCTCAGCTGTTGGCTTGGGGCCAGGGCTCAATTCTGTCCCTGAGGCAGCTTCAGCAAGATGTTTCCAGATGAGAAGGCAGGAGAGGGGTAAATCTCATGGGGTTTTGGGCTCCAGATACCTTGATCCAACGTGATCCTTTGGGACAGGACTGGACACACAAGCTACTTGGCTGTCTCCGACTGGGTGACAGCTGGTTTCATGTTCACAGAGGGTTTCGTGTTGTTTGACGTCCTCCAGGACCGGCTGGCCAGGGATGATGAAATAGTAATGAGCCTCCCTCTCTCTTTCTCACCCTCTCCCCCTCTCCTCCTGGCCTTGGGCCCTCTAAGGTTACCTCAGCCCTTCACCCTCGATCTGCTCAGAGCTGTCAGCTCTGAGTGAATCCTGGTGCAGGCGAGACGCTGGAGGGAAGGCAGCGCAGACAGCCGGCTCCCCGGAGCCTCCCCCACTGCTGCTCATAAGCCCCGCAGGTAACGGGGGCCAGGGAGGATGCTGAGATGCCTGCAAGCCCTGACAGAGAGAGGCAGAGGCTGGGACTACAGCCTTTTCTGCAAAAATCTTCCTTCCTCTTGGCTCCACTGCCTCTCCCTGAGCTATCCTGCTGGTGAGGGAGAGCGGCTACCAGCAGCATCAGTGCCAACATGGGGGGGCAGTTTCCCTGAATCCTCATCCACACGTGCAGTCTCTGGGATGTCCGCAGCATTCAGCATCAAATAGGAGCGTGCTGGGCCTCCCTGGCCTCTTGATGTAGGAGAAAAATCTCAGCGGTGGGCTGGGACAGATATCAAGAGCCCTGGAGGCCAGGCTGCTCTCAGAGGAGGTAGAAGGAGCAGGCATTTCCAAGGGGCAGCCTTCATCATCATCCTTGGCACGCTGACAGCACCATTGCACCCCTTCTTGCTCGCAGGATCATGCCACGGAGGTCACAGGGCGCGATGCCTGCAGCGACGCAGCCCCAGGAGAGCCCTGGGACTCCCTCCATATTTTAGCCCCGCAGTGCGAGGTATACGTGTGTGTGGGCCCGGCCGAGGGCACGGAGCGGTGAGTACCAGCCGGGAGCCCTGCTGCTCCGACGAGCCCCTTCGGTGGGAGGAACGGAGGAGGGGGAGCGGGAAGCCAAGCAGGGGGAAATC
This sequence comes from Ploceus nigricollis, assembly GCA_013399945.1. Lineage (NCBI taxonomy): Eukaryota > Metazoa > Chordata > Aves > Passeriformes > Ploceidae > Ploceus > Ploceus nigricollis. The sequence continues at coordinate 391,712 of VXBC01002315.1, forward strand.
AGCTGCCTTTTCCCAGATGCTCTGCACGCTGGTGCCTGGGAAAAAGGACTGAGAAACCCCCATGCTATGCCCTCTAACCATTCCTCTGGGCTGACCCTGTAGAGGTCAGGGGGCCCCTGAAAGAGTGTCCTTCATCCTCATTCCCTCCAGAGCAAGGCTGGTGGTCTCAGGATGGGCTCTGCCAGCCTCTGCCCATCCAGTAGAGAGTGAGTCAGTGTGGCTTTGGCTGCCAGTGCTGTCACTTGCCCCTGAGCTCTGCGGGCTGTGCTGACCACCAGCTGTCCTCTCTCCCTGCCCCACAGCTGGCACGAGAGCAGGCGATATCCCCCACTCAGCCCCGGAGCTGAGGGTGAGCACAGAGAAACTGGCACCGACCCCAGCGCCTGTGCTGAAGCCAACTCCACGCTTGCCAGGGTGAGATGGGGATCTCTTGTGGTTTGGGTTATTTTGGTCTCCCCAGCTCCCTTGGCCCTTCAATGCCACTTTTGCTGGGCCCATTCAGAAGTTTTCTGGGCAGACAGACATGTTGAATTTGCCCCTCTGGCTCTCCTGCCTTGGGCAGATGGAAGAAAGAGCCCATCACATGCAGGGAGGTGGATTTGATGATCTTTATGGGTCCCTTAAAACTTGAGATATTCTATGATTCTAAGGACCTGAGATGCAAGGGGGGGATCAGCTGAGACTCTTAGTCCCCACAAAGGAGGCTCTCCCCCTAAAGAGCTCATGAGATTTGCTCTTGGATACTCCCATGTGGACTTAGTTCTAAGTTGTTTCTTGCCATCGTTGGTCTGGCATCATCTTATACTCACACAACTCCTCTTCTGGTTCCTTTTTACCAGCAGCTTTGTGCTGAACAGGCTGTAAGTTTTCATATATACTCTTACCTCCTTCCAGCCCACAGAAGCTGCTAGTCCCCATTGCAGAGATCTGCCCTATCTTGTCTCCCAGGAAGGGGAAATGACCCGGTTGTGGGACAACACTTTGGGATCGGGCAAACGGGACATGATGAGCTACTTGGGCCATAAGGAGGAGGTGCGGTCACGAGCCCCACAGGCAGACAGACCCAGGTGGGCTCAGCCTGTTCCCTCTGGATCCTGGGTGAGAACTGAAGCCCAGGGCTTTAGGAAAGAAATCTGTCCACTGAAAGCAGGTACTCTTGGTTTGCTCCTGTGTGAGATCCTGGTTCTGGTGTGCTTCCCACCCAGGGGTCTCTGAGGTTCAAGGCAGATCTCTGTTTAGATTTAGCATCTCTCTATCTAATTCTGGTCCCAGGAAGTGTTCAACACATCCGTGGGCACTATGTGAGAGTCCGTCTGTGTGTGTGCTGACTGTGAACCGTGGGCGTCTCGGGTGCTCTCTATCTGCATGGTTTGGCATGCCCTCGGCTCGAAGTGCTGTGTTCCAGTGCTCCCACCCTGTCTCGAGGGAGTCTGGGTTTTATCTCTGCCCTCCTGGACCATTTCTAGCTCTCCTCCGAAGACCTGCTTTGCCGTGGACGTGGTGGCATCCCGCGTCGCTCGCGCCTCTCCCAGTAACGGCCTTCTCCCCGTCCCAGAGCACCGTCCTGCCAGCCAGAAGCCTGAGGAGAGCTGGCCAAAGCACCGAAAAACTGACCCTCCCTGGGCATCCACCCTGCCGCGCGCCCCAGCTGGCTCCCCGCCGGCCCGCAGCGACCTGCTGGGTGGCAGTGGGCACCTCTCTGGCCCACGGGTCCGGGAGTCCCACGGGCACTCCGGCAGTGGGGGCGCGGAGGCACGGCACGGGCTGGAGAGGCAGGAGTACACGGTGCTGGCAGACCTGCCCAAGCCCAAACGCTTCAGCCAGCGGGACGCTGCTGACCGCTATGGCTCCCGGACACTCAGCCCCGGCCGAGTGGAGGTGGAGAGGATATTTGGATGCGAACGCAGGTGAGAAGTAACGGGACTCCACAGTCGTCAGAGGCAGGGGATTGCCCTTCCATGGTGTTGGGGGGCCCCCCCCTCTGAATGGCCGTGCTTCAGGAGGAAGGCAAGGCTAGATGGCAGAGCTCAGCTTTCAGCTGTGCTTAAGTTTCCCTCAAAGCAAGGGTTGGATCTAGGCTCAGAGCTTCCTCCATTGTGGCACATGGGCAGCTGAGGCTGTTGGAAAGGTGGAGCTAAGCTGCACTGCTAGAAGGGAGCAGGCCACCTTCCTCATCCTCACAGACACCTGGAAGCTGCAGGACATGCTACAAAGCAGGGCTCCTCACAGTAAAATGGGAAGGAAAGAGGTGTTCCCCAATCCTAACATCAATAGCTCATCAGGGATTCCACATTCACTGTAGGAGCCACTCAGGGAATGATAGGGGATGCCAAGAAGTACTCAGCAGCTGTTTAGGCTTTAGCTGGAAGAGCAAGAGCGGCTCTAGTACTGGTAGCACAGGGCAGGAGGGGACATAAAGAGGGACCGGGAAAGTATCCTGGGCGAGTGGGTGGGATGTAAAGGTGCAGGGAAGCTTGAGGAATAGTGTGAAGAAGACATGGGTGAGGCAGCAGGATGTGAAGGCTGAGGTGGTTGGTGGGGACAGGGAGAGGTTACGGCGCACACAGTGTCTGGGGCAGGTGGAGGTCTGTGGGGTCAGGCTAGGGTGGAGCAGGGTTTGCAGGGCCTCTGCTTCCAAGCTGAGCAGAGTGGCAGCTGGACCAACTGTGTGTGCCCACAGGAAATCAGAGACGCTGGAGGCCTTCCAGGCTCTGGAGGAGGGCCGTGTGGACCGGCTCGATGGCAAGACGCCAGTGCCACCCAGCAAAGGCCACCTAACTCGGAGGCGGTCTAGCCCCAACCTGCCCAGGGAGGTGAGGCTTGGGTGCACAGCAGGACCTCATCCCAACTCTGCAAGCTGAGTTGCTTTTTCCTGTTACGTTTTCCTCTTCTTCTGCCACATGCTTCTCTCTTTCATTCCCCTTCTCCGTCTTCCCTTTAATCTCAGCTCTCCCTCTGTGTCATGGATTGGGACCCTTGGCTCTTAAAATGCAGCAGCCCTTTCACCCTTTGGGTGCAAGAGGCTTCTCTACAGTATGGACTGGCTCCATGCTCTGCTCATTGGCACTTTTTTAAGAGGATCCCTGCTCTCTCTCCCCTGTGACCCAGGGTCAGCGACTCTCCTGGCAGCTCGAGCAGCGCAGCAGAGACCCCAAGGAGCCCCGGCGTTCCCCCAGCCCAGCTCGGCACCCCGAGAAGGCCAGCAGGACCCGGGGGGACTCCCCACGCCCTGCCAGCCCTGGCTGGCTGCTGGAGAGAGGCAGCCGGAGCCCACGCTCCGCAAGCCCAGCCCGCAGGTCGGAGAGGAGAGCAGGGGAGCCCATGAACCCTCCATGTCGCACTGAGAAAAGCTGGAGAAGCCGAGGGGAGCCTGCCCGCCCCCCAAACTCAGACAGGGGCCGAGCCACCTGGCAAGCAGGGGGTATACGGCAGGCACTGGAGAAGAAGAGCCGAGGGGATTCCCTGCACCCCACAGGTGCTGGGAGGGGCTCAGATAACGTCAGGCTGAGCAGAGCAGGGCCACTGCCACGGGCCCTCAGTCCTGGGAGACATACAGAGAGCACAAGGAAAAGCCAAAAGGAGATCTCCCCTCCCAGCTTGGTGCGGGGGGCAGAGAGGCAACGAGTGAAGCTGGGGGAGCCGCTGCACCTTGCAGGGCCCAGGAAGCCATCTGAATGCAGCTGGCAGAGCCTCCGGGAAAAGCTGACATCCTCCCAGCCTGCAAAGGGCACCAGCAGTGACTGGAAAGGCCGAGGCAAGCCCCTGCGCCCCACAAGCCCAACACGACCACTGGAGCAGGACTGGAGGGGCCGGGGGGATGCCCAGCGAGCACAGGTGTGGGAGAAGGACTGGAAGCGCCAAGAGACGCCCGTGTGCCATGCAGATGTGATGCGCCAGCTGGAAAGGGACTGGAAAAACCCTGCTAGATGTCTGGATGTGGGACTACGGTCAGATGACAGCTGGAAAAGGCCTGAGAGTCCAGCACAGCATCTGGAGGAGGACTGGAAGGGTCCCGAGCACCCACGAGATACACACAACCCTGAGAAGCCATTGGAAACTGACTGGGGGAACAAGAGTCTTCTCATTTACCATGTGAGTAGGGCAGGAGCCAGAGGTGATGGGGACCCTGCAAGGCCTAAGACTGGCAAGCACAGGCTGGGTGGGTCCACTGGGTCGCAATTCTGTGCACCCTGATTCCCTTGGATCCTCTGCTTCTCCAGGGAAACTGTACTGCCTGCCTGGCACTGAGAGGAGGGAAGATGCTTTCTTCCCGGCCTCATGCCAGGAGACATATGCTTGGATCTGGGAAACTGAGGTGAGGACTAAACCCCAATGGCTTCAGCTCCTGCTTTCTCCCCTGCAGCCCCAGCTGGGTGGAAGCACCTTCCCACCACAAAGCAGCACTGGCTCCTCAGGAAGCCCGCAGCCACATTTGAATGCCAGTAAGAAGCGCAACAAGGTAGGGGCCAGGCCCTGGGAATTGTGAGGAAGAGCAGCTGCCCTTCTCTGGGGGTCACTGAGGGCAGGTCCAGCACTTGACCTGAACAGGTCCAGCGTGGTGCTGCCTTCCCATGATGTCCTGAACGCCGTGCTCACAAGCACTCCCCTTCTCTTTGTCCTTCACCCATTTCTCAGGTGGGGAAACTGAGGCACAGAGCCCTTTTATAAAGCCAGAGGAGGGCAAACAGTAGACCTGGGACTAAAATCTCAGTACAGCTGCTTTCCTTTGCTTTATTATTGGCCAGTGCTGTGATGGCACCAAGGGTTTTACAGGGATGAAGTGGGCTTTAGTGGTGTGAAAGAAGATACAGTGTATTGTGTTGGCATTCCTGCAAAGTGGCATTGCAGCAGCTATGGGGGGCTGCAGAAAGTATTCCGGGAGCCCGTGTACCTGGCAGCTGCACACAAGTTCCTGCCTCTGTCCCCCTCTGTGCACATCAGTCATCTCAGCCAGCTCATCCTCTGCTAGGACCTGCCTTTGTTCTTTATACAAGGACAAACTGCAGCCAGGAAAGAGGCTGTCAAAGGCCTCTGAAACTTGAAACGGGTGGCATCCTTTCCCTCACTTCCCTGCATCAGGCCAGAGAGGAGCCCAAAGCCCTGAACGCACCCTGTACAACTGGGCCAGATCGCCCCACTTGTGCCAGGTTTCTTCAGCACTGAGCTCTGGCACCTTCCCTTTGCCTTGCAGCAAGAAGCATCACCTTGGTGTGATTGCACCGTAGAGCCTGGCATTTTGTTATGCACAGCCCCTCTCCCCTTTTCCTTTGGGACGCTCTCTAGCAATTCTCTTTCCAGGGCTACTGGCATGGTTTTCCAGGGGCACTGGGAGCCTCCCCATGACCTCCTACCACCCCTGCCACAAGCCCAGAGAGATTCAGTTGGTTGGATAAAACCGAGCAGCCCCAGGATCCAAGGCGAGGACTCCATTGTGTGCACTGCTGAAAATCCCTGCCTTCGAAAAATCCCAGCCTGTGAGCAAACCCTGCCTGGGTTAAGGGCTGGGCTCCTGGCAGTCCCTTCCCGGGGCAGCAGCGGCTGAACCCGTCCCTCCCAGGTCTTCCCGGGCCGGGAAAGGGACACGGCTCAGCCTCAGCATCCCCCCCGTCCAGTCCCGTCCCGTCCAGTCCACAACGCCCCGGGGCCACCGCCCCTTTCCGTGCGGACCGGCGGCCTCGCCCGCCCCGGCGGCTCCATTGGCTGCGGGCGGTCGGGGCGGTGGCTGCGGCTGCCATTGGCCTGCCCGGGTCCTCCCAGGAAGTTCTGGGGGGAGGAAAGAAAAGTTTTTTGGGGTGGTTTTCTTTTTCCCCCTCCTTTCCTTTTCCNGCCGCCTCCGGAGGTCCCTGCGCTCCGGGGGTCTCTGGAGCCGCAGCTCCCTGGGGGACTCTGGCCCCGGGACTCGAGGCTGTGGCGGTTCTTCCTTGGTTCCCTTCCCCATCACCGCCGGGGTCCCCCCAGAGCTCCCCGTGGCCGCTTCGGCCCCAGTAGGCACCACCGCACCCCGATAAACGTGAGCGTGGACCGGGCTGAGGCCAGGCCAGCTCACCGCACCTATGACCGCAGTCGGATGCGAAATTGGTGTCCCCCCCGGGCGCGGGGGGGTCCGGCTACACATAGGGGAA
>VXBC01002315.1:397942-427696 GCA_013399945.1 Ploceus nigricollis
GGCTGGGCGGTCCCCGCCGGCGTTTCGCACGGGGGCGATGGGAAAGGGAGAGCTCGTCGTCGGCTGGCTCTTCTCACTGCACGTGTAGATTCGGGAGCTGCATGTGTGCTCCAGGCTGCGAGTGATTTTGCTTTCACCCAGCTGAGCTGGAGCGGTTTTGCTTTGTGTTTTGGCCTGGGGCCCACGCCTTATGAAGTGGGTTCCCTTTTTAGAGGAGAGGAGACATTGTGCTTTCCGGGAGGCTTGAGAGCCCCTTGCACCGTCTCCCGGAGGTGGGAGGAAGCAGTGCCTCAGAACTTGCATTGCTGAGGAGATTTTGGGAAGAGCAGGAGGCAAGGTGATGACAAAGGCTGGTGATGAAAGGACACACCTGACTATCCTGCTTGGACGCTGAGCTTTCTCAGCCTCCTGCAGCCTCTTCTCCTCCACTTCTCCATCCTGGCGCCTCAGTACCACCCGGGAGCAATTCCTTTGCTCCCACCCTGTCCCTTTTCCTTCTTTGGTGTTTACATTCTTCGGATACTTACAGACTGTTATCACCTTCCCTGTAGCCCTTCTTCAACCAGAGCAGGCAGCTGCCGCTCCTTAACCTGCTGTTGCAAGCCAGTCTTTCCAGAAATCACCTATGTCCCCAGCTACCTGAGACCCCCTCCAGTGCCTTCACCTGGCCAGCTGTGGGGCTGAACATAAAACTCTGATGGGTATGGATGCAACTGGACAAAATCACTGCCACCACCTCCCAAGCCATCCGCAGCCCCGAGCTGCAGGGCCGTGCATTTTGCCGGGGGTGCATCCTGCCACATCATTGCATCTCTGGCACCCGGATCTCTCCCAGCAGCTCGGCTTTCCTGGATGTTTCCTCCTCCCACTGCTGGGCCGTTTCCTCTGGATGAGGGGCTCTATTTGAGCCTCGTGCTCTTCTCTGAGCTTTTTATGCTGGGTGAGGAAACTGGATTTGGTTATGGGGAAGGGAAGAATAGTGGCTTTAAGCACTTTGTGTATCAGCTGAGGCCTCTACTTATGGTACTGACCCCACTATGACAAGAATAGTACAAAGACAATTCTATAGAGCTGCAGCTTCATGTCTAAGGCTGGCAGGGAAAGCAGAAACGCTGTGCAGTTTGCCTGCTTGGGAAAAGCCCTCCAGGGGGATTTTCTGGCTAGAGCACTGCATTGGGGGCAGCAGTTTTGGCAGGACTTCGTGGCAGTTTTTCCAGTGGCATGCATCCTGTTAATTATTTTGGCGCCTAATGCTTTGGGATTGTAAATCCTCAATGAGATGAGACCCAGCTGATCTGTACGACAGCCCCACTCTCTCCCTATATTTTCTGCCTCCATGGAGCCTGCCCATCTCTCTCTCTTCTGTTGAGCACACGTGTGTCCCAGGAGGGGGGTGGTTGTACTTTGATGTTTTGTCTCCTTTCCTTCCCTCTCACCACTCTGAATTCAGAGCTGGAGCTTAAGTCACCGGACTGGAAGGAATAACGGGAAAAAGGGTGGAGCTGCTGCCGCAGAGAAAGAATTAATTTTTTGGGGTGCTTCCTCAGGGCAGCAGTGGAGCCACCACAAATCTGGGTTGACGGAGGTGCATAAATCCCCCTTGTCTCCTAGCTGCCAGCACCAGCTGCCTGTCGTCTCAGCAGGAGGTGAGGTTTGGGAGCCCCCCATGTCCTTTCACTCCGGTTTCCCTCCCTTCCCAGGGAGCTCAGGACTGCCGGATGCTTCTGGCCAGGCCTGAAGCTGTAGCAGGCGGTGACCTCCCCTTGGCAGGACTCCTTGCTCCTGCTTGAACCAATAGCCAGAGTGCCAGGGTGGGCCGGCACATACTCTGCTCCTGCCGCCCCATAACTTTGGGTGTAACCCACGAGCAGCCGCTCAGGGAGATGAAAGCAGGGAAAGGCTTGGCCTGGCTGTACAGCCAGGGAGCTGGGCTTGTGGAGCAGCTGTTGCTGGCCACTGGGCTTGTTCAGGGGATGTGGAGTGGCCATCGGCTGCTGAGCCACCTCCTTCTCTCCAGCTCCATCTCAGCTGGTGGTTGTGACATGTGGGGACTGCTGGTGGCTTCCACAGGACTGGCAGGTCTGGTGCAGGACCTCTGGGAGGTCCAGCTCTGGTACCGTCACTTCTCCAGCACTGTCCCTGCCTGGTTTGGCTGCCGAAGAAGGGGCAGGTTGGCAAACTGACTTCCGTGGGAGAAGAGGCATTGGACTGAATTCTTTGATGGTGCAATTTCCTGGGAGCCAGAAGGGGTGGGAGGAGGGACCAGCTGGAGCCTGTTTGGCTGAGGGCAAAGCTAGGGAGAGAGGTTCCCCTGAGTCAGCTCTCTGGTGCTCCACCTTGGGAAGAAGATAAACTGGTTGGGATGCTGCAGCAGCGACATGAGGTTAGGAGGAGGCAGAGTGCATGGAAACTTCTTTGTGGCACAGGGTAATCTGGGTGAAATTATCTTCGTCCTTATCTTCTGTAGCTGTGGCTGGGCAGAGGGCAGACTCTGTAGTAGGGGGGAGCAGACAGAGCTGGGTAAGGGAAAAACTCTCAGAATCTCAGAGAGGGTTGAACCTTGGAGGGAGAGGGGAGAGGATCAAGCACTGACTTCATCTCTACCCTGGGGCACATAGTTTAAAGTCAACGTGTTTTCACAGCTGTTGAATTGCCTCCTGTAGGTTTTTGGTGAGAGCTGAGCCACTATGTTTTTAATAAATGATTGGTGGTGAAGTTACCAGAGGGACCTAGCTCTGGGGCATGGGCAGCCAGGGTTGGGACAAGGCGTGTCTCGTTCTTTGTGGCTTTGTCTCCATCTCTGAGGCAAGCTCCATTGGTGGTGGTGGAGCACTCCCTTCTGCCCACTCTCCTTGTCCCTGCCTCCCCCTCTCTGAATAAATACCTCTGAGGCACCTTGTGGAAACCTCTTTGCTGCATATTTTCCTTTACTTTTTTTAAACCTCTTCCCTTATCTCCTGCTTCCTTTTACAGGAATGACTACTGCTGAGAGCTATGTCCAGTTTTCTTTTGCCATAGGGTTGCATAGCTCCACGAGTTTCCTAAAAGGCTATTCCCATTTTTGTTCTGCCACAGGGGACTCACCTTCCACCCCCTGGCATGGAAAGCCCTTTTGTGGGTCACTCCAAGACAGTAATTCTCTGTTTTGTTTTCCAGCCGGATCTTCTCAATTTCAAGAAGGGATGGATGTCCATCCTGGATGAGCCGGGAGAGGTAAGCCTCAGATGAGAGTCTGCCTCTTCCCCTATCCCCTGCTGCTGGAGAGCCCCAGTGAGCCAGCTGATTTCCTTCCTCCTTGCCTACTGAGGTCTCTCCTGCTGGGAACGGCAGTGGGAAACTCTCAGTGGAGGTGCCTCGCTCAGTGTGTGGACGCAGAGGTTCATTGAGTGCCTCTCTCCCAGCTGAGGGAGAGACAAGGGGGATCTGGGAGGGAGGAGGGGGAAGAGAAGGCCGAGAGGTCATAGTGCAGAGCGTCCCTCCTTGTTCCTATGCTTTCCCTGGTAACTGCCTATCCATTTCCCTCCTGTCTTTTCCCTTCCCTCCCCCTGCCCGATGCGCCTGCAGTGGAAGAAACATTGGTTCGTGCTGACCGACTCGAGCCTGAGGTATTACCGGGACTCGAACGCAGAGGAGGTAAGTGTGGCCAGCCTTTCACCAGCCCTTTCTTCCTTCCTGGCCAGGGGGGAAAGGAGCACAGCTCTGGCGTGACCAGGGACAAGCAACAGCACCATGTCCTCCTGAAGGATGGCTGAGGTGTCAAGCTGCTCTTTGCCAAGGGGTGATGAGGAGGATGAAGGCAGGGTGGCAAAGTCTGGGGGGACTATCAGTGGTGGGAGGTGAGGAGAAGGGTATGTGGGATGCTCTCCATCCATGCTGCTGGCAGCCCTTGTGTTAGAAGACGCCATGCTGCGCTGGGGAGCTGAGCCTGGCTCCCAGGGAACTGTGGGATGAAGGCAGAAGTGGCCTTTTTCAAAGCTGGCTGCGCACTGATGTCCTAGCGGGTGGCTGTGCTTGCAGGCTGATGACCTTGACGGAGAAATCGACCTCCGTTCCTGCACGGATGTGACAGAGTTCGCGGTGCAGCGCAACTACGGCTTCCAGATACACGTGAGTGTCCGGCACCGCGCGTACGGAGCGGCAGCACCAAGGGACACGGGGTGGGAACGTGCGCTCCTTCCCTGTGCCGAGATGCTGAGAGGCAATTCGTACAGATCTCGTGCCAGCGTGGTGGCCAAGGTTGTTTTTTTGACACATGGATGACAGTGCTCTGGGACATCGGGGCTGGCTGCCTGCAAAGGAAGGAAGGAGGAGGAGGAGGCTTTGCAGGGCTGGCTGAAGGCTGTACTGGAGGCAGTCCAGGGGCCAAACTAAATGCCAGGAGTGTCTGAGTGACTTGTTGGCCAAGGCAACTTTTCCACAGCTGCAGGGGGGAGTGGTGAGCACTGCAGATCTCGATGTAACCTGGCTGACCACGCTCTGAGTGACAACCTGTACCCTGGATCCAGCCCCAGTACAGTTCTGTCCTTGGCTATTTGTTGTAGCAGCAGGAGGTGGCTGCTAAGGCAGCATGAGAAATGGTATTTCTGTGGGTGTCCAGGAATGGGCACTTCAAGGTCTGGGTTTCCCTGTGCCCTGCTGCTGTAGACCCGTGCTGGCACCTGACTCTTGGCACCTGAAGAACTGGATTGCACCAGTGCGTGTTTGGCCCAGTGTGCCAGCAAGGTTTCTTTTGCCTTTGTTTGGAGATGGTCTCCTGAAGGATCCCCCTCAAACACCCCTCCCACCTCTCCACCTGTCCCCAAGAGCCTGAGACAGAGGGTGGCCTTTCTAACAGCCCAGCACTGGTGTATGTGAGTGGCTGCGGGTCTCAGGGAGCAAGAGGGAGCTGCTGCACATCCACTGGGTGCTGAGAGGGCCTCTGTCACCTCCCTGTTGCAGACGAAGGATGCCGTCTTCACCCTGTCAGCGATGACCTCTGGCATCCGGCGCAACTGGATCGAGGCCCTGAGGAAGAATGTGCGCCCCGTCAGTGCTCCAGACGTCACCAAGTAAGAGCTGCCCAGTGCTGCTTGTCCTCTTCTCCCTTGCTATCCCTCTACCCTGACTGGCAGGGACAAGGAAGGCCCCTCTGGAAATCTCACTACTCCCAGAGCAGCCCTGCCCTCTGCTCCTTCTGAAAGTGGTTTGGTTACACCAGCCAGTGACAGGTGTTGAGAACCTGATGGCTCCCTTTCTTGTACCTGCTTTTTGCCTCACCACATAAGTTTAGACTGGTTTCTCCACCAGCATAGCTGGAACCAGGATGGATCCTTGTTGCCTGGTGGAGAAATCCATTTCCCTGAGGGATGGGGTGCTACAGGCCCAGCTCTGCACTCAGGGTGGGGTTTTGTAAGGCTGGGCTGAGTGAGGGTCTGAACCTAGAGCAGTTGGCTGTGCCTCTCCTGGCATCCTTTCCCACACAGTGCCTCTCCTTCACCAGTTCCTGCTCTGCTTTCAGACTCCCTGACTGTGACAAGGAGAACTTCCGTAACTGTGTTCCCCAGAAAGGCTCACTCCGGACGGAGGAGCAGCAGCGGCCGGGCTCAGGCTCCGAGGGGAGCTCAAAGGGCAGTCACTGGAAGGCAGATGGGCAGCGCCATGCCTTTGACTATGTGGAGCTGTCTCCCTTGCCACAAGACCCTGGAAATCAGGGGTCCCTGCAGAGGACGAAAGGGAGCTTGAAGATCTCTGACCGAGCTCCCAGGTATGAGGAGCTGGAGCGGGATCTGGCCATCCGTTCAGAGGAGAGGCGGAAATGGTTCGAGACCCCCGATGGCAGGGTCCCAAACAGCGACGGTCCAGCAGGAGACCCTTCCCGCAAGGCCGGGGAGCAGGACCTCCCCACTCCTCCGCTGTCGGAGGACCAACGGATTCGTCTGAATGAGGAGATAGAGAAGAAGTGGCTGGAGCTGGAGCACCTGCCCTTGAAGGACTTGCGGCGGGTGCCCTTGACAACACTGCTGAACCAGAGCAAGGGGGGCCAGGGAGACACCAATGAGGCACTGAAAAAGGAGGTAAGAGCATCCCTCCTCTCTGAAATCTCTGGGATTCTGGTGGCCCCTTAATGTGGTACTTGGCTACAGGAGGCTCTGAAGAAGAGCAAGGCAGAGGTGCAGGGAGATGTTCGTTCTTTCTGGCTCCTCAAGTGCATGGAAGCTTTTGGAACATGGTAATGCAAGGCTAGAGGCCAGCTCTCACACACCTGCAGAGGTTCCTCAGAGCATGTTTTGGTCCAGGATAATTTATTTAGTGGCACTACTTGTGTGGAATCTATGTTTCCTGGGAGTACATTCACAGCCTTTCTTCTCTGGCTATTCCCAAGCCTGCAAGCACTTCACCTGCCAGCCTTTGAAAGGAACCATGCTGTGGTGGTTACCTCCAGCAGGGATCCACCTCTGAAAGATGGGATGTCTCTTCCCTTCCTTACTGGCACTAACCAGGCTGGGGCTGGCTTTGCCAGTGTGGTCTCTTGGCAGGCTGCTGGGGAAGCAGAGGCCCCCATGTGTTGTTCTCCCCATCCCTAGGCCCAGGGCTTGGATGTGGCACATTGGTCAGGCCATGGCACTTCTCCACTCTTGGCTGAACATCTTTCTCTGTCCTCCCTGGCACAGATCCAGTCACTGCGGGCACAGCTGGAGTCCTGCCGGGCCAGAAACGAGAGCCTTCGGGAGGCAGCAAAATCCCAGGGGGACAGCCATGTGCCCCGAGGGTACATCTCACAGGTGAGTAGAGTGCTGGACCTGGGGCTTGGGAGTCACTCCCAGTACCAAACTGGGAAATTCTGGCACACAGCTTATTGCTGAGCAGGTATTGCTAATCATTGGGTTGCCATGGTGACCCTGACTGGGCCCATTTGTAATCAATGTTAATTACATAAAGGCTGGTGCATGTTGCCTGCCTTAAAGGGGCCAGGGTTATAAAGGGAGAGAAGGATAATTTGGGGAGAGGTTCAGGATCTGTGTCCTGCTTTGCATGTGGGCACAATGCTGTCCTGGGCCTTGGGGGTGAGCCATCCCCCAGCTCAGGAGTGGGTCAGCAGCTTCCTGCTGAGCCTCTGGTCATTCCCTGGTGGTTTGGTGCTCACCACATGTGGTTCTTCCTAACTGGGGCTCCCACGTGTCTTGTTAAAAGCAGTCAGTCAGTCAGTCCCTGGGGACAGCCCAAGCCCTGAAGGTCACTTTGACAGCACAGCCCATTTGTTTGCTGGGACAGCACGTGGGAGAGCCAGCAAAGCAGAATTTGCTCATGCTTCATCCTCTCGCTTCTCTTTGTTTATTTATTTTCCCCTCTTGTGGACTGATCCAAAGCAAGCAGGGTCACATCCCGCAGGGATTTCCTGTGTGGAGGCTGCTGTTTGACCATAGAGTGGGGTTTTCAGGATGGGCCTTATGTATTGGAAGATACCAGGGCAGAGGGGGTTGGCAGGGCAGAAAATTGGGGCTGGTGAAGTCTGTTCCACGGGGTTGGCTGTACCTAGCACAGATAAAGAAACCCACAAGCCTTGTAGCACCCAGCCCAGACACTTACCAGTCTCTGTGTTATCGTGATTTAATATTTACAGCTTACAGGCCTCTTTATGGTCAAAAAAAAAAAAAAAGCAAGAGCAGTGGGGAGGAACTTCCTTATCTTCCTAATAACTTGGCTCAAAAAAACAGCATTTCACATCTGAGGCCAAATTTGGCCTTTCCCCAAAGGATTCACTCTCTCTGTCTGCCAAGGGTTGCAGCTGGTCCCTGGATAGATCACCAAATTGATTCCTCACCTTTTCCTCTGTTGTTCTATGAAGCTTCCCAGCTTCCCTCATCACAGTAGAGAGGAGTAGCCAGGAAGGGTTTGCATTCACACAACATGTTCCAGTGTCTTTTGTATGAGCCTTAGTCCTCAGTGGGGAAGGAATGGGATGGCAAGGAGCTATTGGGGAATGTGATTACATCTTAGCTCTCTGCTGCTGTCCTTGAGGCCCAGGCTATTAATCATCATGGCATGGTTTGTTGGTGAGCAAATCCTTCCTGAGAGGCTCAGGGAGGCGCTGCCAGCATCTAGAGGGGGAGTGAAGGCGTAGCGCCAAGGTGGGAACCTCTTTGCTTTACTTTAGCTTAGAGAACCATCCCCTTGGTCTCAGAGCCATCAGAAAGGAGGGAGAGCTGCGTGAGGAGGATCCCTAACCACTAGGCTGTGGGGAGGGCTCTTTGGCAGCCTCCATCATGTCACAGGGTAGTGCAGGGTGTCAGTTTTCAGGAGAGAAGGCTCGGTTTTCATTGATTCCAGAGGATGCTGCTTCATTTAAAAGGCAGATACTGAGATGCAGTTCCCACTGTTGATCTCTTCCAGCCAGGCAGTGCAGCATGGTGTAGGGTTGGGACTGTGTGTCGGGCATGTTATTCCCACATCATGGACCAAGAGGGATGTTCCTGTCTTGCTGCTTTAGTTTTAAGAGCTAGAGGAACATTCTTCCTCTATAAAGCACAAAGAGGGGTTGCAAGATGTGTGTCCCTGTAAAATGGTTGTGTTCAGCGATTAAAGCGCCACCTCACTTTCAGAAGGAAAAGACCCTCCTGGGAAGTAGTCTCACTTCTTTCAAAATGTCCCTGGACTTGCAGCCAGCTGTCTGTCCTGGCCCAAGCCCTTCCTCCTTCTCTCCTAGTCTCTCACACCTCCTTTCCTCCTCACAACAGGAGGCCTGTGAGCGCAGCCTGGCTGAGATGGAGTCATCCCACCAGCAAGTGATGGAGGAGCTGCAGAGGCACCACCAGCGGGAGCTGGAGCGGCTGCGGCAGGAGAAGGAGCGGCTCCTAGCAGAGGAGGCGGCGGCAACGGCAGCAGGTAGGAGCAAACACCAAGCTGTGCCCCTGCTCAGCTGGGTCCCTCCTGCCTCTCCCCAAATGTCTCTTGCCATAAGCCAGTCATCCCGGTCATCTGGAGCCACACTGTTGACTGTACTGGTGTGAGGCTGGCGCTCCTTGGAGCACGAGCTTTGGTGCTTCTCGCTCCTGTGGTGCTGGTGGAGATGGGGTGGTAAAGATACTGAAGGAAATGGGGTCATGCCTCTGGATGGGTGGGAGGGGACCAGCACTCTCTTGTAGGTGGGCAAGTGGTAGAGAGCTCCCACAGTGCCCTCTGTTAGTCCCCTTGGCAGCATGATTATCCTGGAGTGTGGAGTCAGTGGGGAATACCCTGAGGGAAGAAGGGGAAGAGGGAGGATCTGCAGAGACGGATCTGGATCCTGCAGTGGCGAGAGCTTAGCCAGTTCTCCGGTGTGTTTTCCATGAGGCTGGCACAGCCTGATCCCCCATTTCTCACTGTCCCCCTCTGCAGCCATTGAGGCACTGAAGAAAGCCCACCGGGAGGAGATGAATAAGGAGCTGGGCAGGACACGGAGCTTCCAGCAATGCAGCTCGCTCCCAGAAGCCCTCCAGAAGCAGCACCAGTAAGAAAGCATCCCTCTCACTTCCCGTGTCCGGTGAGGCTGCCTTGTGCCGCTGTCACCACACTCCATCTGCAGCTCTAGCCCTGAGCTTTTCCTCCTGCCACTTCCCCAGCTCCTTCCTCAAGGCTAGTGGGTGCCCAGTAGTGGCTCCCAGGGCTGCTGCTAGGGCAGCGAGGTTTGTCCCCTGCTTGGCTCTCTTCCCTATAGCACCTCCCTCATATCTATAGCTATTTCCCCTCTATTTTCTTTATGGAAAGCTCCTCCATTTCTTCTGCGTGGCTTGGAGCTCCAAGAAGCACCATGCTCATGTGCAGGAGTGTGGGAACTGAAGCTCGGGTTCACAGGGAACGTTGTCTTGTGCTAATGACTGATGTGGGCAGAGGCTGGCCATGGCAGGGGGGAAGGCAGTGCCAGGGGCCAGGAGCTGGCAAGGGTTTTGGGGCAGGGATGAGCTGGTGCCTCTTTGGCAGGTTGGACGTGGAGTCGCTGAAGCGGGAGCTGCAGGTGCTTTCTGAGCAGTATTCCCAAAAGTGCCTGGAAATCGGGGAGCTCACCCAGAAGGCAGAGGAGCGGGAGCAGATACTGGAGCGCTGTCAGCAGGAGGGGAAGGACCTCCTCCAGAAAAATCAGGCAAGAGAAGGGCTTTCCTGCCAGCCAAGAGGAGCAGTGGAGCATGTTCCTCCTTCACACAGCACAGCCCCTCTGTTAAAACCCTCCTATTTGTTCATACTTCTTCCCTTCTGAGATTCTATAATCAAAAAGAAAAAGATTAAGAGTTAGAGGCCATCGTAACTGTGGCGTTAAATACGGCTAGTGTATTCTGCTGGATGTAGATGCTGCCGTTGCCTGTGGACGGGGGGTTACAACATGGTGTCTAAGCTGAACAAGGTCTGCCATGGAGATGGAATGGTCAGGACAGTAAGAAATCTGTGCCATGGCTACTCTGACATCTTTTGGCTTTGCCTGCAGGAGCTGCAGACTCGCCTCTCGGATGAGATCGGGAAGCTGCGAAGCTTTATTTCATCGCGGGGCTCTGGGGACCGCGCTTCGCACAACAACGAGCGGAGTTCCTGCGAGCTGGAGGTACGGGGGTCCCCCTGGCTGCCCCGCTGCCTCCATCCCTGCCCGTCCCGGGGGCCCTCTCCTCTTGATGGGTTTGGCTTGGAGCAAGTGGCAGGGGGTGACGAATGGAGCGGTGCAGGAAGCAGAACGCTCCGCTGCTCTCTCAGGCTGCTTGCGCCGTTTCCTGCCCCAGCCCTTCTGGCCCTTCCTTCCTTTTCCACCGCTGCGCTTGCGCCAGGGCCTGCCGGCCTTTCCAAGGCCACCGCTCTTGAGTCACCTCTGGTTCCTCTCTCCCTTCTCTGGCCCAGGTGCTGCTGCGGGTGAAGGAGAATGAGCTCCAGTATGTAAAGAAGGAGGTGCAGTGCCTCCGGGAGGAGCTGCAGATGATGCAAAAGGTCAGTGTTTTCTGGAAGCAATTGGGAAAGAGCAGGAGAGGGAAGGCAGGGAAGCAGCAGGGCTGCATGTCAGCAGGATTTGCCTGGGTTTGATAGGATGCTCGAGACAAACCCTCTTGTCGCCTGTGCTGCTTGTCCTTGCTGACTGCAGAGCACAGAGCAGCTCCAACAGCACGGACTGGCATAGGCTGAGCTTGTACAAGGGAGGAGCCACAGAGCTGCGGATTTCCCCAGATGTATGCACACATAAGCATGGACAAGACAGGAGGCCGCCTTCTGCAAGTGGGAAACCTAGATGGAGGCTGCCTGGCATTCTTTTTCCCCTAGCTGTTCCCTCTCTGAGTGGATGGGTTTACTTGGGCACTGTGTCTGAGTGTGCTGCTCCCTCCACTGGCAGCAGCTCCATCAGAGGAATTTTCAAAGGCCACTGCCAAAGGGGAACCTGAAAGAGGCTTTGGAATTCAGTGATGCTCCAGGAGTTTATAACTTATTCACATAAGTTTTTGGCCATATAAGCAGCTGCACCCAGCTCTCTCAGTGGCCTGCATTCCTGGTGGGGTTATGTTTCCCGTATGGCTGCCCCACATGCACACAAAGCCGTGTTAAAGCCCACATCACTTCCTCAACCTGATGCTGCACATCCCTGCTGCTGTGGGACCAGTGTCTCTGCCTTCTTCCCTGGCCTAGTGTTTGCAAAGTGATACCTCCATGCTCCTCTTCTGAGTGGCCCAGATTGGGATGGGCTTCAAACCCAGGGCTAGCTCTCCCCTCCTCACCTGCTGGCTCTTCTGCTGGGCTCACCTTGCTGCCACCCTCCCTAAAATCAGCCCTGCAACCTGTCTGACCCCTCTGCCTCCCCTGGCAGGACAAGAGATTTGCCTCAGGGAAATACCAAGATGTCTATGCAGAGCTGAATCACATTAAGGTGCGCTCGGAGCGAGAGATCGAGCAGCTGAAGGAGCACCTGCGCCTGGCCATGGCGGCTCTGCAGGAGAAGGAGTCGCTGTGCAACAGCAAGTAACGGTGAGCCTGGGATGCTGGGACGTCCCCTGCAGGTGCAGGTGGCTGAGATTGACTGCTGCAGGGCGTGGAAGCTGCCAGTTTCTCCTGCTCCAATCAGTTTTGAAACTTTAGGCTTAAACTCATCCTTCTCTGCTTCTCGCATCGTCTTGGCCTGCACTGCTGGCCCTCCTGCTGGCCCTGATGTTCTCCTGAGGGCTCCAGCCCCCTTTTCATGGTGCTCTTGATGCAGCCAGCACCAATCACTCCTCAACTAGGCTGCTTGTGGGAGCCAGGCAAATACTGGCCTTCACCCCGTGGCTTGGGTGACAGCGTGGGTAGTTACACATTCCCTGTGTAGGCAGTGTTTCTGCTCCCTTCACCTTTGAAGTGGTTTCCCTATCGCAGCACGATAATTTTAGGTCTGCATCAAAGCAGGCCCGACTAGACCCAGCCCTTCTCCCACGCTCACCTGCAGGCATCTCTGCCACAGATGGGGGGGAGCAGGGTGACAGGAATGAGGGTATCCTGTTGTCCAGAGTTCTTCTGCTTCTTGCTTCTATGGGGCTCACCCTGCTCCACCAGCACCTGCTGATGGGTGCTGAGATGAGTGGGTCTGTAGCAGGGCACCAGACAGCCACCTCCCCAGGGAGCTGAAGGGATGGAATTTCTGTGCTCACTGGAATCTTTCTAAACCATGTCTGGTTTTGTTTCTCTCTAGGTCTGCTCTACATTTGTTATCTGTTCTTGTTTTGTATTTGCTCCATTCCTCACTTGTGGGGAGAGGGAGGTTGAATCCCTATCCGTTGCCACCTTGGTGAGGAATCCCACACACCCCCAACCTCCTCACTCCCCTCCCAAAGCTTTTTTGATGAACCCTTTTTGCCTGCATACCTGAGCACGTTGTTTGGACTGGCTCCTTACATGCACCTTCCTCAGGATTTTATATGTGAAAATTATATTTTATAGAGGAATTTTTTTCCCCATGGAAAGGAGGGGAAGAGGAGGAGGAAAACTTTTACTACATCACCAGCATTTTTCTAACCTGAAAAAGAGAACCTGGTTTTTTCCCCTTTCCTAGCTCCATTTCTCCTGGCTACACACAGCCACCTTTGGCACATATTCCCTCTCTTCCAAATGTCTCCACGGTCCCCCTGGGATGTACGGCAAGGACCATGGTCCCCCTCCCCGTGCCACCCCCAGGGACCTGCGGAGAAGACACGCAAGCCATAGGAGGGAGCTGCTGGGGCTATCTGCCGTGGATGTGCTTCCCTGAGACGGTTGAAAGAGGACACCTTGGCAAGAGTCCACATGATTGAGCTCTCTCTCCGTGACTGCCCTTTTGGCTCCTGCAAGAACCTGCATTGGCAGGAGCCCAGAGCCACGGGGCTTCTCCTTTCTGGAGAAGAGGAGCTGTGAGGCTGCTACTGCACCTGCCCGAGCCAACCTCCCCAAGGTGACAGCTGCTGCTGCTCCGCTGTGCCCTTCAACTTCTAACTTAATAAAATCTTCCCCTTTCGCTGAGAAAAATGTGTTCCTTGAGAAGAAGGCTTGCCATGTGGCCCTAACCCGGTGGTGAGGGGTGTGTGTGTGTGTGTGGGTGTGTGCGCAATTTTTCAAGGTTTTGGTGTATAGTGACCAGTTGCTTCCTTTCTTCAGGATTTGATGAGGGAAAGCAACAGGAGCACCCCAGGCCGGAGAGTGAGAGGAGCCTTGCAGTAGCCCAGCAAGTTTGCCCCACCTTTGTGTTTGAGAGGGAAAACAATCCGCTTCACTGCACTGCTCCTAAAATTCCATGTGGACCCTGAGCCTCATGGAGGAAGAGCTGAGCCTGGGCTGCATCAGTAAATCCAGTATTGGAAGGGTACACGGCACTGGAAATTGCTGGCAGAGTAAACAGTATATAGATATCCTGGGGAGATGACAGAGATCATAAATGCTTTCCTCCTCCTGTTTTTTGTGTGAAGCATGTTGCTTTTTTGTCAGGATGGAGGACTTGGTGGTGACTACTACTCATTCAGCCCCATCCTGATATAAATAGGAGCTGTTGTTCTACAGAGAAGAGATCTAATTGTGGTCACGTGCTGGGGCTGGAGGCAGCATCTGAAGAAGGAAAGACAAAGGGGTCCAGGAGGATTCTTGGATGGAGGAGACAGATGTGTTGGCTGAGAGACTGGCGTACTGTGACACCTGGGGATGGAAGCAGGGTGTAAGAATGCAGTGGCAGCTGAAATGAGGGGTATTAGGGTGGCACTCTTTTGCTCTTTTGCCATGGTATTGGCATCCCCTAGGGCCAGAGGGTGCAGGCCTGCCCTTCCCTTGGGAAGGGCTGCAGGGACTACTTTCCCTGAGAAAGGCAGATCACTTTGTTAGTCACAAATTCTGGTAAAATTGGGTTGCAGATTTTAGTCACGTGCACAAGGCCCTTGGGCAACACAGTGGATGGTGCAAGAGTCCAAGCAATGAGCTCAGCTCCCTACTACGCCTGTCAAGCACCAGGGCTTGCTGTTGATGCTTTTTGGCCTCCTGCCTCTGGTCTAGAAACCTTCTGTCCCGGTGCTGCCCATGATCCAGGCTTTTCCCTCTGCCTCCCAGCAGGATATGGCTGTTGCCATTGAGTTTGGAAAGGGGTGAGCATTTGGCATTTGGGGGATTTGCCCATGGGATGGCAAGAGGTGAAAGAACAGCTCAGGACAGCTGTTGTTAGGCTGCAGAGCTTGGTCTTGCCATGGGAATTTATAGAAGCCAAAAGAGGAGAAAAAAGGGTTCCGGACAAAGTGTTGCAGGCCATGTGTGTTTTTTAGAAAAAATAACCACTCAAACAACAGTCTGCGTAGTTGTACCTACTCCTAGGGGAGGAAACTCCCAAAAGTGAGGCAAGCGGAGGGTAAGCAAGGGGTGAACTGCACACTGCTCTTTGCACAGTGCTCAGCACCCTGTTCTCACCCATCCTTTCCCCGAAGAGTTTGGTATCTTGTGTTTGGGTTGGTTTGTTGGGGTGGTGTGTTGTTTTTTTCCGCCTTTCAGACGAGGGCTGCTCAGCCCGATAAGTGTGTGGCGTCAGCACAGGCAAAATGTGTGTGCCCCTGACATGTGGTGGAGCTGCCCCTCCTTGAGGCTCTGTGGCTGCAGATCAGCCCCTGGCAGGGTAGAGTCATCCCCTCATCCCGGGGCGGCGGGGGACGCGCCTCCAGAATTGGCGCGGCGTTAATCAGGCAGAGCCTGTCTCGCCTGCATCGGGGCGATATGGTCACCCCGTCGTCCCCACATCCGTATCTCCTGGGAGCAGGGGACCTGGGCAGGGGAAGAGTGGCCAGGAGAGGAGATGACCAAAATGCCCGTGGGTGACAGGCGTGATGGCTGGCAGAGCCCAAAAAACATCCCAAAGCAATGGTTGTGTCCCATCCGCTTGCTTGCAGCCGGATTGTGGCTGTGAGAAACATCCCAGCTTCAAACACAGGGAAAACCCACAGCTGTACAGCACCATGGTTGTATGGGAGCCAGCACCCCAGCTCACATAAGGAGCTTACTCTTAAAAAGCAGCTCATAAATCTTTTAAAACAGTGGTAATCAGTCCAGCAGTCAGGAGTACTTCGCCATTATTTGTATCCTTCAAGCCTGCTCTGCCCCTAGCAATGGCCAGGCTGAGTGGCTTCATGCTGGGCTGACCACACTGTCTTGCACACCAGGGACTCAGAGCTGAAACTCTTACGAGCACAGCTGGAACTTCAGCTAGTTTCCCTGTTTTGCTCTTAAGAAAGCACAGAAGCACTTGGATCTGAGTACCACCAAGACCAAGTCCCACTGCTGGGGATTTTGAGTCTCTCTGAAATGGAAACTGGGTAAAATGAAATGCTATCTCTGACATTAATTGCCAGAAGTGCCCTGGTGCTCTCAAAGGCCTATGAACAGCTGTCTTGCCCCTACAAGGCAGGGGCTATTACCCAATGGATCCGTAGCACATCCACAGTGGACACAGTTTGACCATTTAAGACAAAATCTGCAGCTGGAAATGTGTAAATCCCCATGGGGTCTGGTTGAACTCAGTGCAAGCAGGGAGGAGAAGGTAAACAGGATTACAGAGAGGATTCTTCTGCCAGGCTCTGTCCTCTGGGGTTTGTTGGAGATGTGGGATTTCCCAATCTCTGCAGAATAATGCCAGAAAGGGGAGGCTTGGGAGGCTTGGAGTGCTTGGGTAGCAATTCCTGAGGAGAAAAGTGGGTGCAGAGGGTAACCCACCCCATCCTGGGCATGGTGGCAGGTTCCTGTGGCCAAAAATACAGGCATGAACCCAAGATGGCCATGGTGACACATGTGCCTATGGGAAAAGCTCTTCCTTCTGGATGAGCACCCTGTGCTGCCTGCAGTGGGGTGCCAAAAGCGCTGGACCCACTTCCTAGAGGCATCCGGGCTTGCATTGCTTGGCAGCATCTGCCTTCCACCTCCAGGCCTGACATCCTGCCAGGGGCTGGAAAACCCTCTCATCCTCTCAGTCCTGACTAGTTAATGTTAAAGATGCATTGTCAAAACAGTGCAAGGTTCAAGGGGTGCATTCCAGTATCAGCTGGGGTGCTTGGGGGTTTGCAGTGACCAGGTTACCCCCCATGTGCAAAGCCAGCAGCAGCTCGATGAGCTGTGACCACCTGTGTGCCTTCCCTCCAGTGAGTTGTTTGGGGGCACAGGATCTTCCCCTTAGTTTGACTGACTAAAAATTAGGGATCTAGTCTGTATGAAAGGGCCAGAACCTCCACGCACAGGGGAGAGCGTGTTTGTTTGCCAGCAGCGGCACCCGCCGGAGGAGGATGAGCAGCCCAGACCAGCAGCAGGAGCTGCCCAGGTGAACGAGTGAGATTAGAGCCCTAAGGTGGCCAAAGTTAGCTGAAGCATCTGCCGTGTCCCTCCCTGCTGCCTTTCCCGCACCGCCTTTGCCTCCCCATCACTGCGCTGGATTGATAATCGCTGCCTGGGTTTTAGGGCTGGAGGCTCCGCAGGCAGCCCGTGGTGCTGTGCCAACCCCGGGGGCCAATTCCTAAACCCCCCCTAAACCTCCTCGTCTCCCCTCAGAGCCTGGCGCTTGGGCGAGCCACGCGCGACGGTTACAAACTTGGATGCAAATAAAAACAGATGGTGCCTTATCTGCGTGCCGGGGTTTGCCTACGTGCAGGCAGCCAGCGCCGGCGGTTTATTCCCAGATAGGAAAAATGAGAGGTCCTTCAGCCGGTCGAAGTGTTGCACAGAGGCCACCAGAGCTCCGTGCACTCCATATGGGACGGAAAGCCATTTATTTATTATGTCTTAAACAAAAGCAAACCCCAAGGGAGGCAGGAGAGTGGTTATTCTTCTCCACAATTAGGAGCAGTTTGCTCCTAATTGGATCAAAAGGTTTGCAGGTGCTGAGAACCTTTCCCACACTCCCCAAATGGAATGGAGCATGTGAAGAAACTCCATCAAAGAGGAAGGCTCAAGGAGATGCACTTGGTCCTTCCATCTGTGGGAAAGCATCAGGAGCCTGAGTGTCTTCTCCCAGGCCAGGTCTTCACATAATACAGGAGCAGCTATCAAAGATTCCTATTTCTACTTAAATGTAGTGGTGGGACAAGGGGGAATGGCTCTAAACTGAAAGAGGGCAAGTTTAGATTAGATATTAGGAAGAAATTTTTTATTATGAGTGTGATAAGGCACTGAAACAGGTTGCCCAGAGAAGTTGTGGATGCCTGGACAGTGTTTAAGGCCAGGCTTGATGGGGCTCTGAGCAAGTTGGTCTAGTGGAAGGTGTCCTTGCCCATGGCAGGGAAATTGGAACGGGATGATCTTTAAGGTCCTTTCGAACCCAAACAACCCTATGATTCTATGATTCTGTTTCTATTATCCCAATTTCTACTATTTCTATTATTTCAATTCTATATTTATATTTGTATTTATGTATCTATATTGATGTTTTATTGATGCATACTTCTGTGTGTCCCTGGCTGTTGGTTTCCATGGCCCTGGACACCCAGAGCACCCAGAGGTTATTGAGAGGTGCTTCACTGTGTATTTTAATGCTAAACTGAAGCACTGGGAGGTTTGGTTCACCTCTGAGCCCCCATGGCATGTTGGTGGGCACCAGGCGGCTGCACCTGCGTGTTTTTAAAAAAGAAGGGAAAACATCATCTAAATCCTACAGGCAAGATGATGATAGTGGCTATATTTAATCTCCCAGGAACAGCCGACCGCTCACCCAGCAGGGAAAGGATGGCTCATTGCCACTATGTCCCTACTCTGTCCCTGCACTAAGAGTTGTGTGTGTCTCCCAAAACAAGGGGACAGCCTGTTATTTGTGACCCCTCACCATCCATGTGCAAGGGCTGAGCTGGTGTTCCTAAAGCACCTGGTGGAGAGCAAAGGGGCAGAAGAGGGAGTAGTGGCACTTGGCCATGGGTTATTGCTGCTGAACTGACTTGTGCCCAGTGCTCCCCATTTTCTCCTTGGTGCCGTGTCTTCTCTAGTGTCCCTTCTTGCCCCCTTAATATCTTCCACAGTGTCTTTCCTTGTCCCCTGATATTTTTCCAGCATGTCTCCTTGTGTTGCCCCTAAATGTCCCTCCCTAACCCTGTGTCTTCCCTAAGTGTCCCTCTGCATCTCTTGATGTTGCTCTGAATATCCCTGACATGCCTGTCTCTGTCTTACCAGTGTCCCCAATGTCCCCCCAGTGTCCTTCTTTGTCCCCACACAATATCCTTCCAAATGCACCTTGTACCTAAGCTTCCCCACTAAATGTCCCTTACAAGTCCTCGCTCTTCACTGTAAACCCGCTGATCCCACCAGTGTCCCCTCCTTGACCCTACTATGTATTCCCCCAAATACTCTTATTTATTCCACAGTGTGCCCCGCACTGTCCCTCCCGGTGGGTCGGGTCAGGGCGTGGCAGGGGACACGCGGGGACACGGGCGGCGGGTGGCGCGCGCGGGGCAGTCCTCCCCGCGGTCCGCACCGCGGCTTTAAAGGGAGCCCGCGGCGGGCGCGGCCGCAGAGGCACCAGCGGGGGCACCGGCGGCAGAGCGGCACTGGCTCTGCTGCGGCTTCACCCACCCACCGCTCCCTTCCCAGCCTCTCCCCGCCCAGGGGCGGGGGGCCCAGGCCGGGCGGGCCACGCTTCCAGCCGTGAGGGCATAGCGGGGCATCGCGGAACGAAGCACTCGCCATGAGCGACAGCCCGATCCCACTGCCACCGGCTTCGGCCACCAAGCCCAAGCGGGCCCGGTCAGCGCGGCGGCCGGCAGCCCACCCTGCGTACTCGGACATGATCACGGCAGCCATCCGGGCCGACAAGAGCCGCGGTGGCGCATCCCGGCAGTCCATCCAGAAGTACGTGAAGAGCAACTACAAGGTGGGCCAGAATGCCGACGTCCAGATCAGGCTGGCCATTCGGCGCCTGCTGGCCACTGGAGTCCTCAAGCAGACCAAAGGAGTTGGTGCCTCCGGCTCTTTCCGCCTAGCCAAGGCCAGCAAGGCGAAGAGGTCTCCTTCCAGGAAGAGGAAGAAGGCAGCCAGGAGATCCACTTCGCCTCGGAAGCCGGCTAGGTCCAGGAAAGCCAGGTCTCCGGCCAAGAAGCCCAAATCTGCCGCCAGGAAGGCCAGGAAGAAGTCGAGGAGCCCGAAGAAAGCCAAGAAGCCAAAGACTGTTAAGGCCAAGTCCCTGAAGGCATCCAAACCCAAGAAGGCAAGGAGGTCGAAATCCAGAGCCAAGTCCGGTGCCCGGAAGTCGCCCAAGAAGAAGTGAGAAGTCTAGAGGCATTTCGGTGCTCTCCCCCTTGGTTCTGTAAATAGCTGTTGCCTTTGTTTTTACTCCTTTCTACTGCATTTTATAAAGAATTGCTCTATTCGTGAGTTGAAATAGCTGAAACAAGGCAGTTGATGAATGAAAAAAACCAATTTTAAAGCGTTACTGGTCTGGGTTTTTATTCTGATGTCTCAGAAATTTCTTGCGTGTGTGTCTGTTGGTTTTATTAATGCTGGACTGCTTGTTGTGCGTTGGGAGTGATGGTGACTCTGTGTGCCTGTTGGAGTTGTGCAGGATTTCAGCTCCTGGTCCTGCCCCAGCTCCTGGGAGGGTTACATGTTTGCTGGGGCCAGGCAAAGACATTGGTGGGGAAGCCAGAACATATGGCTATGAAAGCCCTGGCCTTGCCTGGAGGAGAAAAAGGGGTCCCTGTTCCCTCATCCAGTGCTGCAGATCCCCACCGTAGGGATGGGGTGAGGAATGTTGGGCTGCTGGGCATGAGGTCGAGCTGCTGCTGGAGATAACCGGGGCTGCCTGCCTGCCTATGGAGCTGCCTCAGCACAGCTGGGTGGTGGCAGGGACTTTTGGGGCAGGGATGGGACAGAGGAGATGGAGTGGGGCCAGAGTCTGTCCACATTGGCTTTCAAGGAGTTGAAGGTGTCCATGGAGTGGGAAGTGGGCTCACCGTGGGGAGAAGGGACAAACACAGCCATAGGCATCTTTGCTCCCCGGGAGGAATGTCCTGAGGCAGTGGATAGCTCTGCAGGTGGGCTGTGGTGGGCAGCCAGGGCAGGGTGAGGCAGAACTGCTGGGCTCAGCCCTGCTGCGACCAGAGAGGCTCTGGCTTTGTGCCCAGTTGGGCTGGCACGACTCCAGGGCCTGCCTGTCCCCTGCCAGAGCCCCTCCCTGGGCTGGGCTGGGTGATCCTGACAGCCAGGGCTGGCAGGGAGCCTGTGGGCTGGCCTCACAGCTCAGCAGGGTCTGCCTAATCCCTCTGGGCTAGAAACAGATAAACTTCTTGATAATCAGGATCCCCAGCCACCTGGGCCACGAGCTCCAAAATCCCAGGGGCTCTGGGTGCCCAGGGCCCTTGGACTTGCTGTGCCTAACTCTCATAAGCCCAGGGTCTTCACCCTCTCCAGATGGCTCCCAAATCCTTCAGCCTGTTCTTCCTGAATCGCTTGGGCAAATGGTGCCTGAGTCCTTTAGCCATTAAGTATTCCAAATTCAGTGCTTCAGCATACTGAAATCCTTGGCCTGGATGCACCTAATCCCTGTGGGCTCTTGTTCCTAAGACCCTTGGATCAAAGGCTACCAGCACAGCTAGACTGAAGACTCTGAACACCTTTCAAGAGCCTGGCACCTAATTTCCCTGGAATGAGTGGTCTAAACCACACTGGCCACAGAATTCTCCAGTCAACTGTAGTAGAGGAAGGAGATACCTAATCCAGATGGAACAGGCTGCCCAGAGAAGTTGTGGATGCCCTATCCCTAAAAATACTCCAGCTGAGTTTTGATGGGGCTCTGAGCAACTTGGCCTAGTGGAAGGTGTCCCAGCCCATGGCACGAGCTTGCAATTAGATGATTTTTAAGGTGCCTTTGAACACAAATCATTCTATCATTCTATGACCCTTTGTGTCTAAAGCCACTGAGCCTCTAGTTTACAAACACATTTGGCCAGAGGTGCTCAAATCCCTTGGGTCTGGGTATTCTGATTTTCATCTGGTAAATCCTAAACCTCTTTGTCCAGCGGATTGTTGGTTACCTCAGTTTGATACACCCACATGCTACAGACTTGTGGCTCATTATCCCCAGTGGTGGGCACCCATAAACCACCTATCTGCAAGGATCCAAGTCACCTGTGCTGAGGATCCCAAATCCCTAGGCAGAGGCACCTAATGCTCCTGGGCTTGTTGATCCCTGAGGTCCGTCACACCCTATTGCTATGAAATCCCTCACACCCTAGTACATGACCCCATTACAGTTCCTAAATCTAATGGACGGTGTTCCCCCAAAATCCCTCAGACTCCGGGCATCACATATCTGGCTCTGGGGTGCCTAAACCCCTTGGGACAGATCCTCTCCTCCAAAGAAGACGCGGAACGCCTCCTAGAGAAGGTGCCCAAGCACTTCAAGCTGCTGGAGCTGCGGCGGCCGCTCGCCCCGCCCGACGGGGGCGGTGCCCCAGTGGCCAATGGGCATTGGTCAGTAATTAACCCGTGGTTAATTAGCGGCGATTGGGCGCCGGGGCCCGCCCCCGGGCGTGCGGGGAGGAGCGTCGGGATGTGGCGGGCGGCGGCGGTGCGGNACCTGGAAGAGCGAGCGCGTCATCGCCTCCCGACAGGGTCCCCACCTCCGCTTGGCGGGCGGCGGCGCCGGTGCGTGCGGCGGGCGGCGGGGAGGAAGAGGAGGGCTCTCGGTCCCTTCCCTCGGTGCCATGCCTCTGCTTCTCTTTCTCTGTTCCCAACAGAGATCATCAACTTCTGCGCCAATAACTACCTGGGGCTCTCCAGCCACCCCGAGGTGATCCGTGCCGCTGTGGAGGTCCTGGAGAAGTTCGGCGCTGGGCTCAGTTCCGTCCGCTTTATCTGCGGTACCCAGGTACTGGGCAGCATCCCCTTCCCCGCGGGTTTTTCGCAGGGTGTCCACGTAGGCTCCCATCTCGGCACTCCCACTTGGCATGCGTGCACAAGGCTAACTTACACGAGGCCCGGTGAGAAAAGGAGCCTGCCAAGTCCCCACTAGCCAGGCATCTGGAAATAGGCCAATTTAAACCATTACAACACCTGAGAGCAAAGAAACTGAACACCCCTCTGAATTCAGAAAATAAATGTCTTTTTCTCTCTCTTTCGAGTCAAAATTACAGTGAACCTGTCTTGAAGTGGCTCCGTCAGCCCAGCCCAGTTTATCCCTGCTGGAGCCTTTTTTGAGTCCTGCCTGGTTAAGTGCAAAGAACAAGCAGAGCTTCTCCCTTGTGCATGGGGAGCTTGGAGTCTCCCTGCTGAGCTTTGGCATCCAAATCCATAATCATACTTTAGGGCTGCATTTGCTGAACACAAGTAATTTCTCCCACGCACATACACCTTTTCTGGATAAAACCTGTCTGTCTCCTCCCCTTTCAAGTCAGCATTTAACAGCAGTGGGCAAGCAAGAACTTGTGCTTTCCCACTGTTGACTCCTGCTCCTCTCTTCTCTCTAGAGCATACACAAGGACCTGGAGGAGAAGATTGCACGTTTCCACCAGCGGGAAGATGCCATTCTCTATGCCAGTTGCTTCGATGCCAACGCTGGTATCTTTGAGGTTCATAAGGCTTCCCTTGTGTTGTGCATGGAGGAGGGAGGTGACAGCAGTGTGGCTGCTGTGCTTTCCAGAGGCTCTGCTGTGAGCTCTATGCACAGAAAAGATAGCAGTGGCTGATGGTGAAGAGCCCTGACTTGGGGCCCTTGCACCAGGGAAGCCATGCAGAGGCATTTAACCACCCTCACCTCTGCTGTCTCCAGCCAGCTCCAGCTCTTGGGGAGGGCTCTCATTTCTGCACCCTTAAAGTGTAGGTGAGGGACAGGGGTGATCTCACATGTTAGGAAAGGGAGAGGGAGATTTTGAGCTCAGAAGCCACCAGCAAGAGCCTGGCATAAAGAAATCAGGGGATAAGGTGACTAGGAAGGAAATATAAAGTTTAGCAGTGCCGGGAGAGACGTGGCAGCTGGAATCAATCACAGCCTTGTTCTCTGTACTGAGAGAGGCTGGGAGATCTCGGTGAAGTGGCATCCAGAGCAAAGGATGATCCTTTCTGTTTGGCACGGCCAGGCCCTGCTGACCCCAGAGGATGCAGTGCTGTCAGATGAGCTGAACCATGCTTCCATCATCGATGGCATCCGCTTGTGCAAGGCCAACAAGTACCGCTACAAGCACATGGACATGCAGGACCTGGAGGCCAAGCTGAAGGAAGCGCAGGTATGGAGGTCTGCTCCCACCCCAATGCCAGGGCACTTGCTTAGCTGTGCTGCCTGTGCAGTAACCAGTCCTGGAGGGTGAGCTCTGCCCTTTTCCATGCAATAGGCATTGTTTTTGCTGACAGGCATGGATAGGCAAGGTGGCAAAGCAGCTGATTGTGATGCAAATCCCCTCCAGCTCAGTTAGGTACATCCTCTCCATACAGGGGTTTGAGTGTGTTGCTTTGCCAGCCCCTCTCTCCAGGGTGACATCTTCACCCCTGGGGATGCCTTTTTCCCTCCAACAGAAGCATCGACTGCGGCTGGTGGCCACTGACGGTGCCTTCTCCATGGATGGTGACATCGCGCCCCTGAGGGAAATCTGCCAGCTGGCCCAGAAGTACGATGCCTTGGTCTTCATTGATGAATGCCATGCCACAGGATTCCTGGGACCCAATGGGCGGTAAGTGACTGCCTCAGCCCTGCTTCTTCCTCCTACCCTGACTAATTCTGAAGCAAGGACTAAGGTGCTGGCAGCCAGCGTGTTTTTGTGTGGGGACTCCTTGAAGTCTTTGCACCTCACCTTTGGATTAAAAGGAGATACTTCAGCAGTGATCCATCCCCAAGTAACAGCTTCTTCTCAGTGTGTAACAGATGGTATGACCATCTCATCTGGGCACCACCTCTCCTGTCAGGTGCTTTGTTTGGGCTATTAAACTTCTGTGTGGGAAGTTTGAGCACTTTCCCATCCCTAAGGGATGAACAACCCATGCTCTTGCTTTGTGAAGTCCCAGCTTAGGCTTTCTGCAGGAGAGGAAGGTCAACACTCGGGTTGAACTATCTCAAGGGGCTATTCCTCCTTGTCTAGAAGGAGGGGTGCCAGAGACCTGGCTGACAGTGCTTTGTTTTCCTTGAAGTATCCGGCAGATTCCCTGGTGCATGCTGGCACGGCTGATAATGTGACATTCCTTTTTCTACAGGGGTACTGATGAGCTCTTGGGAGTGATGGACAAAGTCACCATCATCAATTCTACCCTGGGAAAAGCTCTTGGAGGAGCTGCAGGTGAAGGCATATTCCTGTCCAGTGTCCTGCATGCCCTGAAGAGCTCTACAGCATCAGTCTTACATTTCCTTCCTCTGCCTAATGATAGAGTAACAAGTGCATGTTATCCTTTTCCACTGGTGGCATAAGGCTTGGTTTATGGTGTTGCTGCAGGATTAAGGGAGATCCTGCTGTGTGCTCCTTACACTGTCATCTTTTGCATGCATTTGCCTTTGGGGTCAAGGTGGAAACTCTTGGTTAAAAGCATCAGCTATGATTTTTAGACCTGGTTTGTACCTAAATTCCTGCTATAGGTGCCAGGTTGGCTTTAGCAAGAAGCCTCACTCTAAACAGGTCACCCTGGGGTGCCTTGTCCAATTCTCTCTCCTCCGTCTGCAGGCGGGTACACAACAGGTCCCAAACCCCTCATTGACTTGCTCCGCCAGCGTTCCCGCCCGTACCTCTTCTCCAACAGCCTGCCCCCTGCCGTGGTGGGCTGTGCATCCAAGGCCCTGGACCTGCTCATGGAGAGCAATGCCATTGCACAGTCTATGGCTGCCAAAACCCAACGGTGAGGGGGCTGTGTTGGGGTGGGAGCAGGGGCAGCTTTGTTAGGAGTGAGTTGAGAGTGATTTATTCACCCCTCCTTTCCCAGTGATAACTGTGAAGACAGTTTGTAAGTCAGGGCTCAGGGGAGGCTGCAGGATGTGCCTGTCTGTGTCAGGCAGATGTGTCACATCTGGATGCTCTGTGAGCTGGGGCACATTGTCCACTCAAGGATCTGCAGTCCCATTATGCTGAGCAGGACACGGTAGGAGGTCACTCCAAGAGGAGAGATCTCTTCCCTGCACAGAAGATGAACAGTGGAGCAAACCTTACCCAGTTCTCAGTGGGCAGGGCTCTCAGGGGAAAGAAAGGCAGTGGTCTCCAAGGACAGGATTGTTGAGGTTTTTACTCATCCTGTTGTTGCCTTTACCAGGTTCAGAAGTAAGATGACGGCGGCTGGCTTCACCATCTCGGGGAAAGACCACCCCATCTGTCCAGTCATGCTGGGGGATGCTCGGCTGGCATCAGTGATGGCAGAGGACATGCTCAACAGAGGTGATCTGGGGAGGGAGCTCAGTATGCAGACACATTCCCTGAAGGAAGGGACAGTTGGCGGTGGTGCCACCACAAGCCCTCCTTCAGAGGATGTTCCTGCAGGAAATCCACTACTCCTCCAGCTGCAAATGTCCTCATGGTCTCCCCCAGATGTTGCTGGCTTCACCTTCTTTCTCTGTTAGGGAGGGGATTTACATTAATGCTCTTTTCCTGCTATGCTGGACTCCATCCCCGTTGCTGGCCCATAATTTCATTTCCATGCTTCAGAGCAGATGGCACTTGAAAATCCTGAAGGATGGAAGTGGTTATTGGGAGGGGAGCCTTTCTATCACCCAGTACACCTCAGCCTGCCTCCATCCCAGCCAGCTCTGACTCTGCCTTCGTTTCCTCCCCAGGCATTTACGTCATTGGCTTCAGCTACCCCGTGGTCCCCAAGGGGAAGGCGCGCATTCGGGTGCAGATCTCAGCCGTGCACAGCAACGAGGACATCGACCGCTGCGTGGAAGCCTTCACCGAGGTGGGACGGAAGCACGGAGCGCTGTCTTGAGAGGCCAGAAAACACCTCTTCAGCACCATCCCTGTCCACAACCAAGTGCCTCTGATGGGGAAGAAGGCTTGAGCAGCACACTGCCAAAAGCAGGACCGTTCCTCAAGGCATCACAGCCTGTGTCACATAAGTCAGCCAGCTGGCTGTTGCAGCGTGCTGGCAGTAGCACTGGCAACCAGCACTTAAAAGTGTCATTAAAGGTGTCCTGCAGTGCAGCGGATATTTGTCTGCCTCCTATTTCCTCATCCAGGAGCTGCACCCCATCCTCTCATGCTGTGACCAGAAACTCTGCTATGCCTTCTCTGAAGCCTCAGTCCAGCTGCTGAAGCACTGCAGTTCCTGTTGTCTCCTGGTGATGGAAATAACAGCGTTGCTGATGTTGCCTTGCTTCTTCTATGCTGTCCTGTGGGTCCAGCAGCATCACCCTGGCAGATCTGACTGCTGCAGTTCCCCACTGAGGCAGGGATGTTTCCCACGCCGTTTGCAACCTGTGCCACCAGCAGTTGGTTAGGGAAAGAGGACATGGGCCCACCGAAGCGCTGGTGCTCCTTTGTCTCCTTCTCACTCTCAGGTGTTAGACGTGAGGCTTGCTTGGTCCCCAGCTACAAGGCTTTGCCAATTGCTTCAGTGGTCCCAAACCTGCCCTGGGAAAGACGTCTTGCCCCAGAGGGGCCATCGGGCAGTGGGCAAGCTGAGGTGGCAGAGGCCAGCAGCATGGTGAGAGGATCTGCATCTGACTGAGGCCGAGGCCAGGGGCAGAGCAGGTGACAGAAACCTTTAATTTTCTTCCATATGGCAGGAATCTCTAGATTTGTTCCTCCAAGCTATGCTGTAGTATTTCAGCATTCAAAAAGGCACAAGTGGGACCTGGGCATCTCTTAGGATTGCTTTGTTTGCATCGGTTTTGTTCCAGATCAGAAATTGTGTGTCCTGCCAGCTGCCTATGTGCTGAATGAGTAGCTGCAGCCAGGGACAGATTCTAGCTGAAATGGAGTGTTCTGTGCCTGAGTGCTGGAGCACTGGGTCGTATCAGCAAAGACCTGCTCTGAAGTCCTTATGTGTCACTAGGCTGTCAGGGAGCAAACTACAGGGCAATAATGTCTGACCTGAGCCAGAGCAACTGCAGAAGAATACAGGTGTTAATCCAGGACTGTAGGGCTTTACAAGGATGCAAAGGCCAGGGGAGAAATGTGTCTTGTAGATTCAATAGGACTGCAACCAAACCCTTTTAGAACAGCTGGTAGTGTAACTGTATGCTGATTTTGTTTAATTTTCCATCTCCACAGGCCCTGAGCTCAGCCTGCTGATAAACTATGATATGGAGATCCCTTTCTGTGGCACCAGGCCCATCTCAGTGCTGCAAACTCTTTTCAACAGGCAGTATTTTGGCATGGGGAAGGCAGGGAGATTGCTCTCAGGCCCCTTGTGCAACCTGGAAGAGATAGAAGTTCAGCCAGATGGGCTCTGGTATAGGGAGGTTTGAGACCCTAAACTGAATCATTGCTGGTTTGAGCCCAATGCATGTGCACCCCTTGCTCCCCCTACCTGCACACTTCCATTGCACACCTGTACCACCCTCCCTCACATTTCTCTCCTGCTGGTCCCCAGCCCTGGTCTCCCCCTCTCCCCTGGCCTTCTGCAGGCATCCCTGCTGATGCCTCCGCTCCACGCAGGGCAGACAACCCAAGCAGTTTAACCCTGCTCCAGCTTTCAAGTCCTCCTCATTGGCAGAGCAGCAAGAGCAGCCTCCCCCCTGTGATGCTCACAGTTGTTTTTGCACGCACGTGTGGGCTCGCCCTTCTGCTCCTCTTCTCCCCAGACGCACTGACCTCCTTCTCACCTCCGTATCTCTCGGGTGCCTCAGCAGCCAACTCCCTGCACTCTGCCTGCTCCAAGGCCAAGCTCAGTAGCAGGCTGTGGAGCTGTCTGGGGAACAGACTGTGTAGTGCTGGAATCCCAGGAAGGCAGGAGGGTCAGATGATGGCACACTGAATAATGTAATGAATAATGCCGTACTCATTGACTTGGAGGCATCATGTTAATATTGAATTGAGGCACATCCTCCTGCTCTTTATTGCTTCAAGGCCTTCCAGCCTAGGTCTGATCTACAGCTGTAGGCAGCTTTTAGCCCAGAAAGCAGAGGATGTTTTGCTGAGTGGAATGTAGAGGCAGATGCCACTTTTTGAGGATGCAGTTCCCACCCTGGGCTCCCTGACCTGCCCCATACCCCGTATGCTGCTCAGGCAGTCCTGAGACTGGAGCTGTCACCCTCTGCACTGGGGGATAGGTGGGGAATCCACATATTTCACCCATTTTATCTCAAAGTGGGGGACTATCCTATCCCATCCCATTTTCATACACACCTAGCCCCAGAAATGCTTCCAGCCCTGGGTCGTGGCCCACCTCCCACTTCTACTCTCACTAGGCTGCCTTGTTGCAGTCCCAAACTACCTCACTGCCCCCTGATTCACTCCAGCCCCTCTCCACATTGCTGTTTCCACCCCGAGCAGTGACCCACCTCTACCTTTTGCTGGAGTTCCCCAGCCCTGGCTCCCTGCCTGCAGCCCCACCCAGGCAGGCAGGGATGCCCCAGCTTGGACTGAGCCGGCTAGGGCTGTTGCAAAGGGGTTCTGAACCTGCCGTTCAGTGCCATTAATTTTTCCATCCCTCATCCTTTGCTGGAGATAAATGCTGCACAAGGCCTCTGCCGGTGCTCATGCCTCACGGCACTGGTGGGTGAGGGGTGAAGCAGCTGCATCCCCCACCCAGGGTTTTTGGTGAGACAGAGCAACGACCACAGCCATCCCCACTTCCTTCCTGGAGGTTTATTTCTGTTTGGGGGATTTTCCCCCAGCTCCGAGGGTGAGTCCAGGCAGACATTTGCCTTTTCAGGCCTTTTGGCTGCAAGCACAGGCACCGGGGGGTGCCTCCGTAGCCCCCCGCAGCCCCCTCAGCGGCAGGAGCACTTGCAGGCGGCCACGACGGGGTAGGGGATCTGCCGCCAGGTGCAGTCTGGGGGCCCGGGGTGCTGCGGGGTCCAGCAGTGCCAGGCCAGCAGCTTGATGCGGGTGAGCTGTGTGGGCCGGCAGGTCATGCCGGGGGGCCAGGAGCAGCCGGGGGGGCCGGTCTCGCACGTGGTGTGGCGCACCCAGCGGGGCCAGAAGACGGGTCCCAGGTCGACCCAGGCGGACGTGAGGCGGCAGGTGGCCCGTTCCACCAGCCACTGCCGCAGGCGGCGGGCCAGGGCCCCCGCTAGCTCTGCGGGCAGCTCTGGGGCGGGGGGCAGCAGGGTGGGCAGCTCCAGCCCCTCCACCTCTCGCCACAGCTTGCGGTGATATCGCCCGGCACCCTCGGCCAGGTCCCTGCTCATGGACTCCAGGTTCTCCTCGACGATGCTCCCGTTGCGACGGCGGGGCTCCTCGGTCGCCATCCAGAAGGGGTCGAAGG